>WNGS01165339.1:21232907-21269437 GCA_020271785.1 Procambarus virginalis | reverse complement strand
CTGCTTTTCCTTATTCTCATATCAGATATAGACAAAATACAAGTCACAGCTTCGTATCATCCTTTGCAGATGACACAAAATCAGTATGAACAATTACCTCGGCTGAAGACATTGCAAAACTTCAAGCTGATATTAATAACGTTTTCGACTGGGCATCAGAAAATAACATGATGTTTAACAGTGATAAATTCCAGGTACTCAGGTACGGTAAAAATGAGGACCTTAAACATATACAGAGTACAAAACACAATCAAATGTGCCCATAGTAGGAAAACAGCATGTAAAGGATTTGGGAATAATGATGTCTGACGACCTAACGTTTAGGGAGCATAACCAAGCAAATATTGCGACAGCCAGAAAAATGATAGGATGGATTACGAGAACTTTCAAATCCAGGGATCACATCACAATGCTTGTCGTCTTCAAGTCACTTGTGCTGTCCCGTCTTGAGTACTGTTCAGTACTCACTTCCCCCTTCAGAGCAGACGAGATTGCTGAAATAGAGGGAATACAGAGAACAGATACAGCACGTATAGACGCGATAAAGCACCTAATTATGGGATCGTCTCAAAGCTCTCCAAATGTACTCACTAGAAAGAAGACGAGAGAGATATCAAATAATATACACCTGGAAGATACTGGAGGGCCAGGTCCCAAATCTACACAGTAAAATAACAACGTACTGGAGTGAACGATATGGAAGAAAATGCAGAATAGAACCAGTGAAGAGCAGGGGGGTGCCATAGGCACAATCAGAGAGCACTGTATAACATCAGAGGTCCACGGTTGTTCAACGTCCTCCCAGCAAGCATAAGAAATATTGCCGGAACAACCGTGGTAATCTTCAAGAGGAAACTAGATTATTCCTCCAAGGAGTTCCGGACCAGCCGGGCTGTGGTGGGTATGTGGGCCTGCGGGCCGCTCCAAGCAACAGCCTAGTGGACCAAACTCTCACAAGTCAAGCCTGGCCTCGGGCCGGGCTTGGGGAGTAGAAGAACTCCAGAACCCCATCAACCAGGTATCAACCAACCAACCAGGTATCAGTTGAAGAGGGATGCTGAGATAGTGCACATTCTACTCAGAACCATGGTGAAATCCATACTGACCAACTGCTTTGTTACTTATTTAGCTCTTTAGCATTTTTTTCCACTTCTATAGGGACACCTCTATGTGCTCTATGTTGTTCTCTGGAATTATATTGTATCTGGTTCCTGAAGATTTCATTTTGTACAAACACACTTTGGCTTTTCGTTTAATGTTTCACACATTCCTTATTCATTTTCTGAACTGTTGTTCCATTTTCAACCTCGAATAATTATCCTTTACATGCAATTTGTGTTTATGAATTATAGAATAGACCGGTTTGTTTACATTTGTAGCAATCACCTTTTTCAAAATTTCTTTTGCCTTCTCATCACTGCCGTGTCTGTAGTTGTTTACCGCATCTTTGTATCGCTGGTATGTTGGGGGTTTGGCCTCTTCCTGTATTGTTCATTTTTGGTCTTTGGCTCTGGACCTACTCGCAATTCTGTCGAACCAATCCGTTACCTAGTTCTGTTTCTCTGTTTGGTATAAATTTTTTTGTGCCTTTATCATATTTCACAAAACTTGACATACATCTCTTCCATTCCTTGCATAGCAACAAAATATGTCCAATTTACTCCCTAAAATTTTTCTAAGGTTGCCATAATGTCCTCTCCTAAAGTCAAGGTTTTCAATGCCATCGACCATCATATTTTCTTCATGATTAAAATGCAATGCATACTTTATTCCCCAAAAAGACAGGTCCTGTTACCCAAAGGGAGGAAGGTACGAATGTAAATATTTCTTCCTCCTTCCTGTAAATATCAAATACTACATGGAGGGAACGTTCTCCTTCCCTCATCCTCGTAGCTTGTTTAACATGTTGATACAAAGAATGTTTCCAGGATAGGTTAGTCTACAAATTTACAGGTCCAGAAATCTTATGTTTTAGCTTTATATGCTTCCCAGTCTATGGATTTCAAGTTGAAGTCGCCGACTATCAACAATCGTGAACATCGTTATCCGCTCTCGCTATGATCTCTCTCATTATCGTTTAAGACCTTCTCGTTTACTATCTAGCTCCTCCTTTGACCATGTGCTGCTTAGCGGTGGACTATATGCATTTATGATCACTAGTTTATCATCCTCATGGCAGATTACTAGTGCTATTATGTCAACTTCTTGTGGATTGGTAGTCATTATTCGTTCAACCTTTAGGTGTTCTTTCACCAGCACAGCAACGCCACTTTTCCTAATTTTTCTGTCCCGTCTCCAAATTGAGGGTGTGTGTAATTACCTAAGTGTAATTACCTAAGTGTAGTTACAGGATGAGAGCTACGCTCGTGGTGTCCCGTCTTCCCAGCACTCTTTGTCATATAACGCTTTGAAACTACTGACGGTCTTGGCCTCCACCACTTCTTCCCTAACTTGTTCCAACCGTCTACCACTCTGTTTGCGAAAGTGAATTTTCTTATATTTCTTCGGCATCTGTTTAGCTAGTTTATATCTATGACCTCTTGTTCTTAAAAGTTCCAGGTCTCAGGAAATCTTCCCTATCGATTTTATCAATTCCTGTTACTATTTTGTATGTAGTGATCATATCACCTCTTTTTCTTCTGTCTTCTAGTTTTGGCATATTTAATGCCTCTAACCTCTCCTCGTAGCTCTTGCCCTTCAGTTCTGGGACCACTTAGTAGCATGTCTTTGCACCTTTTCCAGTTTGTTGATGTGCTTCTTAAGATATGGGCACCACACAACGCTTTGATATTCTAGCTTTGGCCTAACAAAAGTCGTGAACAATTTCTTTAGTATATTGCCATCCATGTATTTAAACGCAATTCTGAAGTTGAAAGCGTGGCATAGGCTCCTTGACAATATCTTTATTGGTCCTCAGGTGAGAGTTTTCTATCTTTTTTTTTTTTTTTTTTTTAAATATATAAAATGTACAAAAAAAATTCTTGTACAGCCACTAGTACGCATGAGCGTTTCGGGCAGGTCCCTGGAATACGATCCACCAAGCCCGCGAAGAATCGTTTTTTCATCCAAGTACACATTTTTACTGTTGCGTAAAACAGAGGCTACAGTTAAGGAATTGCGCCCAGTAAATCCTCCCCGGCCAGGATACGAATGCCCTACCATGCGCTCGCGGAACGCCAGCGAGTGTCTTACCACTACATCACGGAGACTGAAATCTACGAATCTAGAACCACCCCTAGATCTCTTCTTTATCAGAATTCTTTAAAGATTTTCACGTAATATATAGGTTTGTGGGGCTATGTTTCCTATTCCACATTCCATAACATGGCATTTATTAACATTGATTCCATTTGCCAAGTGGCGCTCCATGTACTAATTTTGTCCAGGTCATCTTGAAGGGCATGGCAATCATCTAAGTTAATTTACCTTCCTATTATCTTAGCATCATCAGCACAAAACATGTTCATATAATTCTTGTGTGTGTGTGTGTGTGTGCGTGCGTGCGTGCGTGCATGCGCATGCGTGTGCGCGCAAAATTATGTTTTCAGAGAACCGGTCACAATCAAATTTTAAACGATAACAAGAGTACATAGAGGTGTTTCGAGATGAAGTGGAAAAAATGTTCAATGAGCTAAGTTGGAACAAAGCAGTGGCCCAGATGAACTTTAACCTGAGTTCTAAGGGAATGTACATCTGAGCTTAGTACTCCAACTCAGGTGATTTTCAGTCATCTTTGTTACAGGAGTCTTGGCAGATATATATGGAAAAAGGCTAACATAGTTCCAATCTATAAAAATGGTAGCAGGGAAGACCCTCTAAATTATAGACATGCATCGTTGACATGCATAGTGCCTGTAGTCAAAATGTTGAACAGTTGAAAAAATAATTGAAACCAAATGGGAAGAACACCTGGAGGAAAGTGATATAGTAACTGACTGACAGTATGGTTTTTGATCAGGAAGATCCTGTGTAACAAATCTACTTAGTTTCTATGTTAGAGCCACAGGAGGGAGGGAGCCGGTTGGCTGAGCGGACAGCGCGCTGGATTTGTGATCCTGTGGTCCCTGGTTCGATCCCGGGCGCCGGCGAGAAACAATGTGCAGAGTTTCTTTCACCCTATGCCCCTGTTACCTAGCAGTAAAATAGGTACCTGGGTGTTAGTCAACTGTCACGGGCTGCTTCCTAGGGGTGGATGCCTGGTCGAGGACCGGGCCGCGGGGACACTAAAGCCCCGAAATCATCTCAAGATAACAGTCTTTACAGGAAAGAAATGGATTGACTACATTTATCTGGACCAAAAAAGGCTTTTGACAGTCCCACATAAGAGGTTGTTCTGGAAACTGGAACATGCTGGAGGGGTGACATCTGACACAAATGAAAAATTTTCTGACAAAAATTAGGGCTGTAATCAGAGGCAATTTATCAGACTGGAGAAGTGTTACCAGTGGAGTACCACAGGGTTCAGTTGTGTTACCAGTAATGTTCATTGTCTAAATAACCAATCTACCAGAAGGAATACAGAATTATATGAAGATGTTTGCTGATGATGCCAAGTTACTAGGGAAGATAAGAAACTTGGCAAGGGCATGACAAAGATGATTGTCATGCTCTTCAAGAAGACCTGGATAAAATAAGTATATGGAGCAAAACTTGGGAAATGAATTTAATGTGAATAAATGTAACATTATGGAATGTGGAATAGGAGAAAATAGGCCACACACTGACTGTATGTGGCCTACACAGCTACAAGGCCACAGACCATAGTGTGTGGCCTACACAGTCACAAATTCCCCCACTGTACAATGAGCCTGTTGAAAAGGAGACCAATAATCCTAGTAAGCATTGGTCACAAAGCCCCAACCCAGAGGTGAGGCATCGGTGAAGATTTCAAGCTAAGGTGCTAAGAAACTGAACCCCCGAAAGCCCAGCGAGGAAGAAGTTGACATAGCAGCTGACAAAGGGGTACACGTAACGATCGTGACAGCAGCAAAAGGGGCTGAACTGGAGATAACAGAACAACTGTCAAAACAGGCAAACTTCAAACTCCCTCACAACCGCTCAAACAACAATCAAGTAGCCTGGGTCATATTCAATACCTACAGATGGCAGTGCTGAAGCCAGGTCGAGGTCGCCTAAGGAAGGAATAGCAAAGCAGACTGGGTCCCACATGAGGCCCCAACCTATCCTCACAGTAAGCTGTTTAAGCAGCGACCATCCTCCCAGATGCATTTATCAATTTTACCATACTGTGTACTGTATTAAAAATTGCTTTGTTCTCATATATAAATTATATTATTATACATACAAATTCTAGGTATAGTTAGGCATAGGTTCTGCTGCCGATTATTTGTATTTGAAATAAGTGGGTGAAACATTTATAGAATTGTGGTTCAAACAGAGGACGAGCGAAGCACTTGTTCTGGAAGTGTTCAGACGTCTCAGTTGTGAGTTGTGTGTAAACCGCTTTTCATTCATAAACAGGGGTTTGGCAGCTGGATTAACGAGCATGGATCTTTGTATGTGAGGACGGGCTGGAGGCCAGCCAAGTCTGAACCTAGAACAGAATCAACTGGACACCTCACTACGGTGGAATTATTTTCCTTATTCATTTATTTCAGTTTTAGTCCTTTATTTGTTACCCGTTTGCAATTTATTAGTTTTATTTACCAAGTTTTCTTTGGACACATTACCCTCACTGCTTTCACATGCCTTTTCCAATTTATTTATTAATAATAATAATTCATTGTGTTGTGGGACAGGCAGCCAGTTTATTCATACAGTACATGTTAGGCTTATATTGAGGTTCTCCCCAGGGTTGAATTACTGATCATCTCCATGATGCAACCCGACTCAACTCTCGGATACCTATTTATTCCTAGGTAAACAAGAGCATATGATGATAGGAAATATGCCCAACATTTTTGTCCTGCCTGGGATTCTCGATTGAGAGTCGAAAATAAACTTGACTGTGCTACCGGTATCTCTTAAAAAAAAATTTACGTATATTACTAAATTTATTAATTGGACACGTTCCTTCTCAGCTATTACATGATTAGACACGCTCCTTCTCAGCTATTACATGGTTACTTGTTATCCACTTTGTTTTTAGTTTATAGGTTATATTTATTTCATTGGCCATGTTCCTCTTTTCCCCTCTGCTTCTTTCACATTGTATACATTCCATTTACTCCTAAGCTGCAGTTACATGGAGGAGGCCGCTGTTTAGTTGCTGTAGGTCCAGACAGCTACCTCCACCTGGCTTACTCCCACCAGAAAAAGCCTAGTATCCACTTTTTATATTTACACCAATAGTTCAGTTCTGGTTTACATTACTTGTTTCTCACATTAACATATTTTATTCTCTAGGTGAACTATACATAAATCCAAATACTGATGTAGTTTTTTTAGTCACTATTTGACTTGTGCATTGAGCCTCACAGCACTTTGATGTCACTTCCTCAGTCCATCATCAGATTTACACTGCCTAGCAAGGTAGCAAGAGGAAGACTATAGGGACAGGCTACTTTGAAAAGTTCGCCATTTGATTCCAGTAACAGACCATTGACATTTCTAAAGATTGCAAACTGCAGAATGAACGATGGTAAAAAAACTGAATAAGGAACCCTTTACAGAAGATACAACAGGCATGTATTCCTCTTTAGCAACTGTGTGTGTGCAAGTTCATTTGAGGTAACACCAATATGGCTGAGGTACCCAGCAAAATTCAACTTATATGTCTTAAATCTGCTGAAGATGAGAAAGTCAGCAATGGCTTTCAAGCACCACAATGTAATGGTAGACACTCGAGAGCCATAATGAACACTGATGCATAAAAAGTTGCTGGTAAAGAGCACACACAAGTGTATAAAGCTCTGCTGTGAAGGTGCTAGTCTCTTTGGGATATGCAGGTTTAGCAAGAAAAAAATGTAGAACCCAACCCCATCAGCAGACTTTGACCCATTTGTGAAGAGAGCAGAAAGAATGAGAATGGCATGAACTGCTTTTTTTCTTTAATCTTTTTTCTAATAGGAAGGATGCAAATCTTCATGTGGGTCAATGCCTTGCACAATCTCAAGTGGGACCCGCCATGGGGTGTGGTAGGAAGTGCGAGGGTAGATACGAAAGATGGGTACCAGGCGAGAAGCTTGCAAATGTGTCAGCCTAGTAGTAAAGAAATGAGGAAATAGGGCCTATCACAGTGGAAGTAGGCAAAGCATGGTACAAGTTTGAACAGCAGTATTGTAGGGACTGCATGAAGCAATAAAGGCAGTAACTACTGTGACAGTCCTTTAGAGATTGAATGCTGGTGTCAAGATGTAAGCATTGGACAGCATGAATGAAGGGCACTAGAGCCGAGGCATGACTATGATGTAAAGCATTGAGGGAGAAGCTGACAAACGGAGCACCCATAGTCTTCTTTAGATTGTAATACACACACCCCCTTGCCACACCAAGGAACACCCCGTGAAGGGGATCCAGCCCAGAATAAAGGCAAGATGGGTGTTGTCAAGTAAGTAATTATCAAAAGAAGGCACCAAACCGGGAAGGCTATGTAGCACCACCAAAGTGTGAAATAATCGGAGGGCGCTAAATATCACCAAAGAAGCCAATACGAGAACAGAAACGCATAAGGTGAACGATATCAAAAGTATCCGATTCACCAAGAATTCTATCGAGGGAGGAGTGACTGCGAGGGATGGTCGGAAAGCAAGACACACCCTCGTCCTAGAAGTCAGGACATGCACAACTGTAAGAGACAATGCAATTTGGACAATAAGGAGCAGGGCAGCGCTCCATTAAGTGACCGCGAGTTAAGCGAGTATGGCCAATCCGCAACCTTGCTAGAGCAGCTTCCCACCGCCGGTTACGGTGACAGGAGGAAGGCCATGGGGGACACATTACGTTTGAGTGCGCGCAGCTTGTTACCAACTACAGAAGACCAACAACATTGCCAACTGGCAAGGATGGAGGAATGAATAACAGGATAAAAGTCGGAATAAGGAATACCTTTACGGGAGATGGGACAAGAACGGATAGCTTCCCTAGCGACAGCATCCGCACGCTCATTTAAAGACACCAATATGGCTGGGAACCCAGCAAAACTCTACCGATTTAAATTTACTAGAGATAAACAGCCAATGTTGAATCTCAATGACCACCGGATGGACTGGATTAAAGGACCCAAGAGCCATGAGGGCACTACGAGAGTCAACTACAACCACAAAGAAGGATTGACAATGAAAAATCAAGACGGAGAGCATATGGGTGTTGTCAAGGAAATCTGATTAACAGGAACTTATTGAGGGTCCATATTTTGGAGTGGAAGAGCAAAATTTCCAGTCCTAATCATTGAGACATTGTATGTGGGTAGTGCTCAGCATAGTGAAACAACACAAATCTGACAGCTGGGTGAACATTTGTTTAGTAAGTGTGTGGCACTAAGATTTCTGCATGCAGAAGCGTTTCTCCAATTCCTACTTTGTTGTGAAAGTCATCAGATTTCCAACAAACTTTATTAAAAAAAAAAAAATAGCACACACATTGTAGAGAAAGTCTTTCAGTGCTATAACATTCATGTTAATATTAATGATCTTAATTATTAAAAGACAGGCAGGCTTACAATTTTTATTAAACAAATTGTGAAACTTTAATGAGTGGTATAAAAATACATTCCACACAAGTTTATTTCATAATTATAGTTTATGGACTAATATTTCATAAAGCACTAACTAGTGCTAACACCAGAATGCCTATTAAAATTCCTTGCATATTTTATATATTATATATATATATATATATATATATATATATATATATATATATATATATATATATATATATATATATATATATATATATATATATATATATATATATATATATATTATATATATATATATTACATAAAACAAGCCTGAATGGTCCCCAGGCATACATGCAACTGAATGCCTGGGGACCATTCAGGCTTGTTCGCGTTTGTGTTCCTCACGTGTGCCCCAAAGAATGAGGTGATTTGATAAAATACTATGCCCAAGATTACCATCAGAGTGCCGGCAGGCTAATGGGGGAAATAACCTCGGCTCCCATCAGCTTTTGTCTGGTCGTGATGGTCAAGTGGATAAGGTGCCCTGTACACCAGTTGCATAGTGCTCCTGGCAGTATGGGTTCGAGTCGCTTCTGGGGTGTGAGTTTTCAGTTTTATATATATATATATATATATAATTATAATTATAAAATTTAGTATTTGAAGAGCAGAAAATCAAAACAATAGTATTATATATATATAAAAAAAATATAGTACAGTACTTTAAAACCCTAATAGAAAATGAATATTCAACATTTCATGTAATCAAAAAACATTGGCTATAAGATAAAATTAGCCACACGTACTGCTGTTGCTAATTATTTACCATGTACATACATTACTATGAATAGTAACAAGATGGATAAAGGACTTGTTTTCAGTGCCCAAGAAATGTCACGTAAGTTCTGCATAATTAAATACTACAAAATATACATTACAATTATATAAATAAAGTTAAGTATGCAGGCGATGAGTCACAATAACGTGGCTAAAGTAAGTTGACCAGACCACCACTAGAAGGTGAAGGGACGACGACGTTTCGGTCCATCGACTTGAGGATGGTCCAGGACGGACCGAAACGTCGTCGTCCCTTCACCTTCTAGTGTGTGGTCTGGTCAATAAAGTTAAGTAGTTTTAAATTTGTGTACAATCTAAATATTTAGTTCAACAGTTAATAAATTTTAATCTGGTAAACACATTGTCCATGTTTGTGTTGTACCATACTTAAGGCCAAACTCTAACAATCGTAGTTATTCAATAGAGCAACTCAAGCTTGTCCCATCACATTACATGAATAATCAAACATTCTTTTAAATGCTCCACAAACTTTTAATTATAAAACAATAATTACATGATTGTTTTTGAATAGCCTTTTATTGTATAACAAAGTAAAATAATTGCCCATTAAACAGTTTGCACACAACACATTTCCCAGCACCTTATTAAAAAATTACTAAAATATGCACAATTTCTTTAAAAGAAACCTCTTATCTTTGTGCAAAATAGATAGCAGCTGTGTAAGCACAAATTGAGAATCACCAGCTAAATCATTACATTCATACAGTACTCTCATTTCTGTTTATAAAGCACAAACTGGGTACCTTAAAAAAAAAATTTTTTTATTAAAACTTATTACAATGCCAAAATATACAAGCACAAATATAAATTTTGCAGGACTTTTTACATTATAATTGTCAAAAGTATTGCATGCTTATCAGCTTTACCTGGAATGATGGACCTTGGCCATTTTAAAAAATGCCTTAACTATGAAATTGTATTAAGCATAACAAAAATCACAAGAAATGCTGCAGAAATATCACAGACATACGATAATTCCTGGAAGCTTACAATTCTTGTCATGAAACAAAGAAAATGCTTAGTTTCCCTTCTGCTTTAAGACAAAAAATTAAATGTCTTGAGCCAAGTCTTCACTATTTCTTTCCCTCAAGCTTTGTGGAAAGGAACCTCAAGTTTAAGTAACAGCTAAATCTACAATGGCAGGCTGATCAACTACAGTACTAATAAAGAACAATTTGCAATACTCCAGATTTGTAGTAATGGTATAAGCGATTTAATATTACCCTCAATATATTTGTTTTAAAATCTTAATTAAATAAAACACAAAATTTTGTGATCTGAAGCTTGCCAACTATAAATTAGTAATGTGACTACCTACAATGTGGTTCACTACAGTAATAAATCTATTATAGTAAAACCTACATTATCCAGATTCTAGGATTACCTTAACAAATTTCCATTCTCCATCATAAATTAGCCCAGTTAATTGGGGCCAATACCCATTATGAGACCTCTCTGGGGCAGATTGGCTGATGTGGACATTTGTTTATTGCTTATAGCATAAAAAATTTTGTTGGTTTCCTACATATTTAATTAACTGTATTCCAAATAAAACATGTATTTTTTTGCACGTCAAAGTAAATATTACCAAATTAACAACTGCCCCCAAAAATTTAATCTCGGAATCAATTACTTGGATCTCCAAATATCCGGTGGTACCAATTGGTCCAGATAAATGGTGGTATTGTATTGATATGCCACAACAGTATTTATTCTCGTTTCTATCAATTTACATTTTCCCATCACTACTTTTCTGTATAATGCTTAAAAGTATTTGTTTGCATTTTTATTACAGGTTTTCAGTCTTTATACTATATAATCATTAATTCAAACAAAAGAAGATATTCAACCATCTTTTGAACTTTGATTTTAGATAATTTTATCTATAAAGAAGTACAGCTATTTTATGATGTGCAGTACTCAAATATGACATCCGAAGCATGTTTTGCCTACAATAAAAGCAGTGATGCACAAGATTACCTCAATGAATTTTGATTAGTGCATTGAAATTTAAGACTCAATATCCAACAAAGCCAAAGTTCACACATTTCCTAATATTTAATTTTCACACGGTATTAATGCTCTGAATAAAATATGCTATGTGATAATACTCAGGATTATGTCATGGTAAAAATAAGCAATGATTTAAGTGAGCTAGTCAGAAAGAAGATGCCATATAAAACACAAACTGGTAGTCATGTTTGTAGGGCATTAGAGTCTGGTGTATCAATAAATGATAGAGTAAATTTATCAAAATAATCTAACCTATGGAATGATAGAATATCAATCAGGGTATTTGTATATGTGTGTGTCTGACTTAAGCTTGAATAGCTAATTGACTTGCCATCAATCACAAGGACAGTATGTCAATTTCAGAAAAAAAAATGAAAATGCTGTAACCCGAGTACTTCAGTTGTTTGGTACAACAATAGTAAATTTGCACAACATTTGTCCACCTTTTCAGGTACTTTAAGGAAAACGTTTTGAAGGCCTCGTTAACATGAATACTGTATTTGCTAAGGGAATTTGTTGAAACAATCCTCATTAATTCTAACTAATTTGTGCCTTAGAACAAGTGTGGCAAATACTTTACAGGTACTGTAACAGAGAAAAAAAAAAGGTATTTGGAACTCTGCAATTATAGTGCTCTTCCAAAGTTTTATAACTTGAAAATAGTTAAAATGCTAGAGAATTCTACACAAACTGGAACCTCAGGCAACAGAGCGTTCTTCAGCAGAGCCAATCGGCAAAAGATATATAAAAATAACGTAACAAGAAATCTACATACAGTACTATACTTTAGGAGATAATTATGGGCAGGTTTCATAAAATGAATCCTAGCAAGCATTTGTAGACTAAGAGTAAACAGCCAATAGTCTTTCAGAGACCCTGCAAATCAAAAGTACAGCATTAGATAGATTGGCACTGTGGAGAAAATGACAGACAGATGACAAAAGTTATTGATTACTAAAAATATGTTGGTTGCTAATTGCATTCATCCACTTTAGCCAGTGCAGTGAAGAGCAAATATCAAAGTAAAATCGTCAGATCTGCTGAATGCACCTGAATGTATTTTCCTTTAAAGCACATTTTATCTATGCTTTGTGTACTTAAGCATTTTTTGAATCTTATTTACTTGATTTTTAAGCAATTTACTAGCCATTTAAATGCTCTTAATTTAAATAAACATCATAAATAATAGCACAATTAATCATGCATGGAGTCCATTAAATTGAAATGCCATATAAACCTCTATTAACCTCTGCACTGCGCACCTAGTTTCAGCCAAAAACTTCATATGCATTTGCCAAGGACATTTTTTGTTTTTTAAATGTTCAGATAAAATTAATGTCAAAATGTTTCCATACATTAAAATATAGCCTAATAAAAAAAAGCACAACNGTACTTCAGTTGTTACTTGAATAAGACAGTATAGACTAGAATGTTTAAACAAAGATTTAATTGCTTTTTACTAGACAAAAGCATTTGATAATAGACTCGTGTGTGTGTGTCCTTCCATTTACAGTACTGTACCACTATGAATAGACCTGTGTGTAGTGTATTTGTGTGTACATTATTTGATCACAAGTATATTATTGCAGGTGTACCACCTCCAAGGCAACAACTCCTAGTCTCACTGTTAGTAGTTTTAATTAAAACAGACACTATTACTGTGAATTGTGTTGTCATTTATCCTAATCACAAGACAGCTTACCAAAAATTAAATTGATACAGTATACTGTATGTATTTTATTATAAGACAATATGAGGGATCCTGAGTATTTGTCTTACCATAGTTACACAATAGTAGTTATGCTTGTCTTACCATAGTTACACAATAGTAGTTGTGCTTGTCTTACCATAGTTACACAACAGTAGTTATGCTTGTCTTACTATAGTTACACAACAGTAGTTATGCTTGTCTTACCATAGTTACACAACAGTAGTTGTGCTTGTCTTACCATAGTTACACAACAGTAGTTATGCTTGTCTTACCATAGTTACACAACAGGAGGTGTGCTGTCTTACTATAGTTACACAACAGGAGGTGTGCTTGTCTTACCATAGTTACACAACAGTAGTTATGCTTGTCTTACCATAGTTACACAACAGTAGTTGTGCTTGTCTTACCATAGTTACACAACAGTAGTTATGCTTGTCTTACCATAGTTACACAACAGTAGTTATGCTTGTCTTACCATAGTTACACAACAGTAGTTGTGCTTGTCTTACCATAGTTACACAACAGTAGTTATGCTTGTCTTACCATAGTTACACAACAGTAGTTGTGCTTGTCTTACCATAGTTACACAACAGTAGTTATGCTTGTCTTACCATAGTTACACAACAGTAGTTATGCTTGTCTTACCATAGTTACACAACAGTAGTTATGCTTGTCTTACCATAGTTACACAACAGGAGGTGTGCTTGTCTTACTATAGTTACACAACAGGAGGTGTGCTTGTCTTACCATAGTTACACAACAGTAGGTGTGCTTGTCTTACCATAGTTACACAACAGTAGGTGTGCTTGTCTTACTATAGTTACACAACAGGAGGTGTGCTTGTCTTACTATAGTTACACAACAGGAGGTGTGCTTGTCTTACTATAGTTACACAACAGGAGGTGTGCTTGTCTTACCATAGTTACACAACAGGAGGTATGCTTGTCTTACTATAGTTACACAACAGGAGGTGTGCTTGTCTTACTATAGTTACACAACAGGAGGTGTGCTTGTCTTACCATAGTTACACAACAGGAGGTGTGCTTGTCTTACTATAGTTACACAACAGGAGGTGTGCTTGTCTTACCATAGTTACACAACAGGAGGTGTGCTTGTCTTACTATAGTTACACAACAGGAGGTGTGCTTGTCTTACTATAGTTACACAACAGGAGGTGTGCTTGTCTTACCATAGTTACACAACAGGAGGTGTGCTTGTCTTACTATAGTTACACAACAGGAGGTGTGCTTGTCTTACTATAGTTACACAACAGGAGGTGTGCTTGTCTTACCATAGTTACACAACAGTAGGTGTGCTTGTCTTACCATAGTTACACAACAGGAGGTGTGCTTGTCTTACTATAGTTACACAACAGGAGGTGTGCTTGTCTTACCATAGTTACACAACAGGAGGTGTGCTTGTCTTACTATAGTTACACAACAGGAGGTGTGCTTGTCTTACTATAGTTACACAACAGGAGGTGTGCTTGTCTTACCATAGTTACACAACAGGAGGTATGCTTGTCTTGTAATTACTAGGCATCAATCCTTAACTGCCTGTTGAGCCAGCAGTGAATGGGTACCTGGTTGTTAAATGATTGGCAGTGTGTATTCGTGGGAAACACTGTGTGTAAGGTTTACCATGAGTTATGGGAAGGGAACACTCTGTCTGCTCTTGGCCTGCTAACAGGAGTTGGCAGTTGTTCCTGTACTCACCTGTGTAAAAAAAGAAAACTATCAAAGCTCCCATTTTGTAGCTTAAAGCTTTTACAACCATTACAGGGGTTACAGTGTACAGGTGTTTAACATTAGAGGCAGTAAGTATGCAGGTGTCATATACAGCTGTCATTAAATCAGTTTCAATCTCATCTGTCAGGTGTATAGCACTGTTGTACAATGTTTAGTATTTCTCTTAGAGTATACTGCATATATTATGGGGCCCAGAGGAAACATCCATGACATTTGGTACCCTTTTGCATAAACTTTTTATTTTTATAATTTTACTCCAAAATTCATAAAAACTTTTTTTCTTGAAAGGTTATCAGCAACTTTTGATCTCACAATATTATATTTCTCTTTCTTAATCCATTTTATGGCTTGATGATACTGAGCCATAGTGCTACATCTGATCTGAGGTAACCAGCCATCTCGGGGGCACCCCACATCTTCCCATAGATTATACCAAAATATAGATATATTTTGGGTATATTTTATATTTTATATAATATAGATATATTTTGGGATTTCCCTAGTGTGATCGTTCCAAGTAGGCCTGCCTCCCCATCTGTTCCTGGAGGGATACTTTTTTACCCCACCCTAACTAGCATTGAGACTGTTCTGATACATGTTACATTGAAGATTTGTTCAGGCAATTTCATCGATTGTAATTTGAATATTATCACGTTTTCCATTAAGCAGGCTTTTAAACTTATCCAGGTCAACAATGGTGGCCTTCTCACAGGTTAAATGAGTTTTAGGGAGGTTTTTGTTCTCACTGCCAGTAGCAACTTGCAAGTGAGGTATATTGAAGGTGGCTATGACAGGAAGATGCCCAGACAGGTTGTCACCATCACTGATATTCTTATATGCAGAGATGTGACCAGTTGGATCATCATCAATGAGAAAGCGATCAGTGTGAGACCTGCTACTCACATCCCTTGACAAAAAGCTAAAGTTAATATTAAATTCATGTTGAAAGCAGGATTATGTAAATGTTCTCAATCGATGAAAGCAGTACTGTATTATGTAAATTTTCTGAATCTATGAATGCATTCAGCAAATTTAAAAATGCATCTTGTTGAGAAAAATTAGTGTTAGTCATCTACCACCATGAGGTTAGCATCATGATATGAATTAGCTAGTTGAAATATTTCAGCTAGCACATCTCTGCAGTTGCTGTGCTGGTGAAAGGACACCTGAAGGTAAAAAAATAGACAACCCATGAGAAGTTGATATAATTGTGGAGATTTATAATGATAAATTGATAATTATTAATGACTACAGTCCACCAGCAAACAACACATGGACAAAGGAGGAGCTGAATGGCAAACAAGAGGGTCTCGTAATGACCATGAGAGAGATTGCAGTAATAGCAGATAAAGATTGTTGGTACTTAGTGACTGCAAATTGAAATCAATAGACAGGGAAGGCTGTGAGGCAAGAACAGAGGACATTTGGACTGGCAGATATGTAAACTTCATCCTGGATACATTCATGTGCCAACATGTTAAACAGACCACGAGAATGAAGGAAAGGGATGTTCCATCGATGCTGGATTTGATATTCACGAGGAAGAGAGGAGAGAGGCTTGAAATTCAATACCTTCCTCTCAGTAAGAACAACCATGTTCTTTTGGAAATAAAATATGCAATACATTATAATCTAGAAGGAAATAAGGAAAATGCAGTAGATAAAAAGTTGATTTCAGGAGAGAACACTGTAGACACTAACTATACTAAACAGACATTTGTGAATAAATTTTTGTATTTATCTTTAATGAATTTGATTGGAAAGACTTGTTGTTAGGTAAGGAAGCAAAAGAGGTCTTTGCCAAGCTTTGTGAGATATATGATGAAGGCATAAGAAGATTTATACCAAAACAGTGATGCAGAACTAGAAAACTGGATTGGTTAATAGAAACTGTGAGGGCCAGACACCAAAAGACAAAATGCAATCAATATAGGTAGAGGCAAACCTGCAAACATGCCAGCAATACAAAGAAGCAAGAAACACTTAAACAACAGTGAGAATAGAGGCAGAAAGAAATTTTAAGAAAGGGATAGCAGACAAATATAAAACAAACAGGCATATTCTATAAATTCATTTAAAGCAATTTGCAAGTCAAGGATAAAATTCAGAGGTTGAAAATTGGGAACAGATTCACAGAGAATGAAAAAGAAAGTTATGAAACACTAAATGATCAGTTCCAAGGGGGGGGGGGGTGTAATTACCTAAGTAAAGTTACAGGATAAGAGCTACGCTCGTGGTGTCCGTCTTCCCAGCACTCTTTGTCATATAACGCTTTGAAACTACTGACGGTCTTGGCCTCCCCACCTTCTCCCCTAAACTTGTTCCAACTGTCTACCACTCTGTTTGCGAAAGTGAATTTTATTATATTTCTTCGGCATCTGTGTTTAGCTAGTTTAAATCTATGACCTCTTGTTCTTAAAGTTCCAGGTCTCCAGAAATCTCCCTATCGATTTTATCAATTCCTGTTACTATTTTGTATGTAGTGATCATACCACCTCTTTTTCTTCTGTCTTCTAGTTTTGGCATATTTAATGCCTCTAACCTCTCTTCATAGCTCTTGCCCTTCAGTTCTGGGAGCCACTTAGTAGCATGTCTTTGCACCTTTTCCAGTTTGTTGATGTGCTTCTTAAGATATGGGCACCACACAACCATTGCATATTCTAGCTTTGGCCTAACAAAAGTCGTGAACAATTTCTTTAGTATATCGCCATCCATGTATTTAAAAGCAATTCTGAATTAGAAAGCGTGGCATAGGCTCCTCGCACAATATTCTTTATGTGGTCCTCAGGTGATAGTTTTCTATCTAGAACCACCCCTAGATCTCTTCTTTATCAGAATTCTTTAAAGATTTCTCACATAATATATAGGTTGTGTGGGGTCTGTGTTCTCCTATTCCACATTCCATAACATGGCATTTATTAACATTAAATTCCATTTGCCAAGTGGTGCTCCATGTACTTATTTTGTCCAGGTCATCTTGAAGGGCATGACAATCATCTAAGTTTCTTATCCTTCCTATTATCTTAGCATCATCAGCAAACATGTTCATATAATTCTGTATACCAACTGGTAGATCATTTATGTAGACAATAACATCATTGGTGCAAGAACTGAACCCTGTGGTACTCCACTTGTGACATTTCTCTAGTCCGATACATTGCCTATGATCACAGCCCTCATTTTTCTATCAGTCAGAAAATTTTTCATCCATGTTAGAAGCTACCTGTCACTCCTCCAATATTTTCCAGTTCCAGAACAACCTCTTATGTGGAACTCTGTCGAAAGCCTTTTTTAGGTCCAGATAGATGCAGTCAACCCAACCATCTCTTTCCTGTAATATCTCTGTTGCTCGATCATAAAAACTGAGTAAATTCGATACACAGGATCTACCAGATCGAAAACCATACTGTCTGTCTGATATTATATCATTTCTCTCCAGGTGTTCTACCCATTAGTTTGAATTATTTTTTTCCAATATTTTGACTATTACACTTGTCAATGATACGGTCTATAATTAAGGGGGTCTGCCCTGCTTCCACTCTTGTAAATTGGAACTATGTTAGCCTTTTTCCACACATCAGCTACAAATCCTGTAAACAGGGATGCCTGAAAAATCAGTTGAAGAGGGATGCTGAGCTCAGGTGCACATTCTCTCAGAACCCATGGTGGAACTCCATCTGGACCAACTGCTTGTTCTTATTAGNGTTCCTGCCCAAAATAAATGTTTTCTGTGAGGGCTTCCTTGCTGGTTTCCTTAATGCTAGCCACTTTGATAGTTCTACATGTATCATATTGCACCATGCCCTTGTGAGTCAAAATATATATTTTTTATGTACTGTATTTATATATACACACGAGTTCTTACAATCTTGTACAGCCACTAGCATGCATAGTGTTTCGGGCACGTCCTTAATCCTAATTTTCTCCAGAATACAACCCGCCAAATTGTTTAACGACCAAGTACCCATTCACTGCTGGGTAAACAGAGGCTACAGTTAAGGATTGGTGCCCAGTCAGTCCTCCATGGCCAGGATATGAACCCAGGCCAAAGTGCTCTCGAAGTGCTGGGCAAGTGCTTTACCACTATGCCATGGGGACTGCTATCACCTACCTAATATCACCTACCACAGGGAAAAGGCCAAAACTTGACCTACTCAAAAAGGTATAGGGAGTAGGGGTTACTAGATTACTCAAACCAAGAGAAAAAGCCACTAGAAAGGTAGAGCAAATATGAAATATGAACAACTCTGACAACCTGGAACACAGTAGTTAGGGCATTACCCCTATTTCTTCATCTCTTCCGCGCTTTTGTCTACAATGAGTGATATTCTTACTTGCAAGGGCCTTGTGTGACATGATGTGTGTAGACTTATCCAGGGGACTTACACCAAAAGGCACCAAGAGGCCTACCAGAAAGAGATACCTGGTTGGTTGATACCTGGTTGATGGGGTTCTGGGAGTTCTTCTACTCCCCAAGCCCGGCCCGAGGCCAGACTTGACTTTTTAGAGTTTGGTCCACCAGGCTGTTGCTTGGAGCGGCCCGCAGGCCCACATACTCACCACAGCCCGGTTGGTCTGGCACTCCTTGAAGATGTCCACGGTTGTTCCTGTAATATTTCTGATGCTCGCTGGTAGGACGTTGAACAACCGTGGACCTCTCATGTTCATGCAGTGTTCTCTGATTGTGCCCATGGCACCTCTGCTCTTCACTGGTTCTATTCTGCATTTTCTTCCATGTCGTTCACTCCATTATGATGTTTCATTACAATCAACACTGGATTTTTGTGGTTTTTTAATTGCTCATTCTCTTGTCTTCTGGAGGGAGCCCCCTGGTGGCTCCTTGAAATTATCTCACTGATATTGCTCCCCACTTCTGGGTCACATAATTTGCAGGTGTTGTGTTTGGCCTACTGGGAACCAGGGCCAGAACCTAGTACCCTCACGGAGGTACAGGGAGTGGGTGACAATTCGCCACCCCACTGGGAAAGCATCCAGAAGGGGTGTCTGTAAAGCTCTGCAGAGCTTTACAGACAACTGCAAAGTTCACAGAAAACAAAGCATTGGAACTGTCAAACAAATCTGCAAATGATTCTAGTCAAATAATTGGTTCAGCCAAAACTATCTCGAACTCATTAGTACCGATAGTCGCCACCAGGCGGCCCAGGCCCCTGCCCACAGCTGGCCACCCTGGAACAGTTCTGCCATTTATGCTGTTGTATTAACAATCTGTAGTGCTCCTGGATCATAATCTTTTGCAGCAACCCCCTCTGATTTTTTCCATAGGGGCCATTTGCTTATATTATCTGTCGGGAGCTTCATCAGCTCCCTGAAGCTATCATGCACTGATCAGTGACATATTATATAGTGCCAAAAGTCAGTGTTTCATTTGCTTACTGGGGACCATGAGCTAGAACCTGGTCCCCTCAGAGAGGCACAGGAAGCAATGACCTATGATCACTACATTTAAAGTCATCATCTTTACCACCACCTAGGGAAAGCACCCAGAAAAATAGGTGAATCAAAGCAAACCACTGAATGGTTAAAACAAGAACACAACTCCTAAATTTGTCAAAAGTCCTCCCCAACAATGAAAACAACCAAAATTTTGTGAAACTAGCCCCCCCCCCCTACTAGTTTGCTCCATCCCTCTTCCCCCTCAATGGGGTGAGGAGGGAGCTGGCCTAGTTCAGCCAGGTCCCACACCGGCCAGTTCTAGACCGATGCCTGTGCCAAGGGACTGTTTGTCACTCTGGCACTGGTTTCCTGTTTTCAAGTGATGTTTTTTGTGGGGAGCCCCTTCGGCTCCCTGGAGCTATGGGACTGATATATGCTATATTAGTCTGGGGCTTCATTCGATGGAGACTGCCTACTGGGGACTAGAGCCGGAACCTGGCCTCCCTCAGAGAGGCACTGGGAACAATGAATTAAGGAGACACCCCCTTGTATTTAGGGGTATTCCTTGTCTGCCATCGACTGGGGTTAGGCACCCAGAAAGGTAGGCATCTCAAAACAAACCTAGCATGGTAGGAAATTGCAAAAAACCCAAGACGGAACAGAGAATCAGAACTCCCTTAAGTAAAACAAAGAAAACAAGCAAACAAGCAATCGTCACTCACTGCTGCCACGCCGCTTGTCTACACAGTCCTCCTCTCCCAGGGAGGGGAAGGGGGGAGCCCTGGACCTTAGTTCATGGCTGAAGCGCTCTGGGGCGGATGTCAACTCTGGCCACAGATTCTTGCTGGGTGCTCAAACGATTCTTTGTTGGACGTTCTTTGGCAGAACTGGTCGAGGTGGGGTTCCCTGTAACCCCCCCCCCCTTCCCCGGTCCAGCTGTTACTTCAGTTTCCGGCTCGGTTGGAGTCATATCGTGGGAGAGTCATCCTTGTAGCCCCGTGGTGGCTAGCCCAGCCTGGCCACCACGAGGCTACAAGGTTCGGACACCACCCTGGGTTTGGCTCGGTGTGCGAACATGGGGCGTTTTCTGTGGCTTTGCCTCTTCCAGCAGATTGTGCCTGTCCGGTACGTGGCTGGCTTCGATCTACTCCACTCGTCGCGTCTGGACTTTTTGACGCGGATGTATCACCACTTATATAGTGATCAGGAGGCTTCTCTTATGGTGTCCCACCTGCGGACCTCATCTTGCCGGTCTTTTCACCATTTCCTCTCCTCGTATCATGTAGCCCTGGCAGAGCTGCTCCAGCTTGCATTCCATAAGCTTTTTCATCCTTTGTTTCACCTCCGGCCTGCTCATGTGCCACCGGAACCATCTGGGTCCTTGGACAGAGTGCTCTCTCTTCTCGGTTTATGGTGGTCCCTTCAGTTCGAGATTGCTTCCAAAAGGTTCCATTTCTGTTGGCATTGGCCTCTGGCGCTCGGGTCAATGAGCTTCATGCTCTCCTCCTGTGCAGAGGTTTCTACTCTTTTGGTCCTCGTGAATATTTTGTTCGGTTGCAAACAGTACTGGACAATTGCACTTTGGGCTGAGCAGATTTCTAAATCCCCGTTCCAGGGCTCGGCTCTCTCAGGTCGTCCACAGGATTATTAAGTCTAGCCAGCCTGCGGTCTTCCCTCGTGCCCATAATGTTTGTAAGTATGCTGCCCTGACTACCATGTTTGGCAACATGTCCTGGGCTTACATTCGGCGTGAGGGTTTTGGGGCCTAACAGGGTCCTGGCCGCCCGTTAATTGGTAAATATTCGTTCAGTCTAGGGTGTTTTGCAATTTCCTACCATGTGGGGTTTGTTTTGAGATGCCTGCCTATCTAGGTGCTTAATCGCGGTCGATGACAGACAAGGAATACCCCCAAATACAAAGGGGTCTCCTTAAGCGATTGCTCCCAGTGCCTCTCTGAGGGGGCCAGGTTCCAGCTCTGGTCCCCAGTAGGTAAGACTCCATCGACTGAAGCCCAATGATGCGCTTTGGCCTGCTCTGGGGAACGACGCCCGCCACTGCCCCCCGAATGCAAGTATGGCAGGAGGAGGAGAAGGCAGGAGGCAAACAGGGAGTTCCCCTAATATTTATATAGCATATATCAGTCTTATAGCTCCAGGGAGCCTCTGGGGCTCACCCAGAAAATGGCATTTTATTCCATTCAATGCTGTTTTTTTTTGCCTTTGAGCTTGGTTCTTACACAGAAGTGTGCCTGAACCAGGAGTCTAGTGTACTGGAGCTGCATATGCTCAGGTTTTTTCTTCCTGTGTGCTCTTTATGTACTACTTTTGTGAGATCAAGGTTGCCTTCCCTGGGGCGATCTGGCTACACTCCCTTAGGAGGCTTCCTCGCTTGGGGTGGTCTTCACCGTGCAGGTAAGATGGTGGTCTGTGACTTCTGTCTTTCCTTGGGTTTGGAAGTGTTTTTGGCTGGTGGGGCACACTGCAGTCTGCGTGACCTGTTATTAAGTTAGCACACTGCACACTATAAATTTCTTCCAGGCTGCTTGTTTGCCAGAGTTAGGGCCTGGGGGTTTCTTGACATTTTTCATTTACATTCTGTTTTCACTTGTTTCTTCGGCTTAGGGGTTCTCCCTTTCGCCTTATTAGGCAAGCTTAGGGTGTGTGCAGTGGAACCTTTTGGTTACCCCCTTGTCTTTTCCTTTGGCTTCGGGTGGTCTGGTTGCCTGCAATGACAGGGTTTACCAGTATAGCAGACACCAGTGCCATGGGATCCTGCAGGCCCTGGAAAACACCTGCAGGCTTGGTAGTACAATATTATGGATACCTCTTCCGAGACCACTCATGCTTTGTGTTAATTTGTTCGTTACCTGTGCCACCTGGTGACGTTCATACGTTCTGCCTCTGCCTTGCTTCCAATAGGGTCAGTGACACCTTCAACCCGAGTCTTGTGAGACTTGTCCCCCTCCTCCCATGTGCTCCATGTCACTCATACCTCTGTGGAAGTCCATAGTTATTAGGAAGAGGTCACTTTGCATTGTAGGTTTTCTGTTTTGCAGCAGGCCAGGTTGTGTGCCAGGTACTCCTCTTAATATATATACTGTATAATAACAAATACCCTGTATATACAGTATAGTATAACTCATAATGTTAACTTACTTGTGTTCTTACCAGATTACGTCACATAAGTAACTCGGTCATGGAGCTGCTGTGGAAAGTGATGGTAGCTGTCGGCCTTGTTACTGCAGCTTTAATTGTTATGTATTCCAGGTATTGTTTATTATTACTGAGTTTATTATGATGTAAGGCATGATGAACCTTTGACCTGCTGTGTGTTTGGGAATCCTGCCACAGTAATCATATTTTGTTTTGCATTTTACATGGCAATTATGTAAAGATATGACATTAAACAAAATTTATTTACCAGGAATTGTTATAACTTCCTTAAATCTTAAAGGCTGATTATTGTTAAATGACATTCTCTGTAGGGGCACTAGTCAGCAACATATGACAGTTTTGGTGCCAGTGTTGGAACAGCATGCCGAGTTGCCAATAGACATCTTTGATATTGCCCTGCAGTTACTTTCCACTACGGTACTTGTAAAGTCAGGATGCTAAAGCTACATAGTCTTTTAGGCTTGGTGCTTTCTTTTGATAATTATTTACGATTTAGAGTACAGCACAGTAGTGTCGGTTCACAAATTAGACCCGTATGGGGTGGACCTTGATCTGAATCACTTGGAGATCCAAATTACCAGAATTTCCATATGTAATAAGCATATATTTACAGCTCAAAGACAGCATCTTCATAAAATAAGTAGAACAAAATTACAGTGCAACCTCAGTTCATAGAACTATGTGGGATCAACCCTGATTCATTAGAGTGAAGGATTCATTGCAATGACTTCTGGAGTCTTCTAGAAGATGATTTTTTTGTTTTGATTTTAAGATGAAAAATACATTGCTTCAGCTGTTTCCTTTTAATGTTGCTTCTATGTACAAAAATCATTCAAAATATGATTGGAGGCATATTAGTTACTATTCATACACTAATATTTCCTATGCTCTGTGGGTACCACTGAGCATATGTCACTGAGGGAAATTTTCCCTCGGGTCAGGATTTACTTCTCTAGGGTGTTTGGGATATGCTCCCTTTAGAGGGCCTCGTCACTGGGGGTGGTCTTTGCCCTTAAGGTAAGCCAGTGGTCTGTGACTGTCTGTCTTCCCTGAGGCTGGGAGTGTCTATGGCTGGTGGGGTTCACTGGGAGTCACACAACCAGCTATTCTATTAGCACATAGGGGCACCAGTGTTTCTCCATAATTGCCCATTTTCCACTGCTTAGTTTTGGGTGCTGGGGTTTTGTGTTTTGTTTTTTGTTTTCTTATTTGACTCCTTTTTTCTGCACTCCTTTGACCGTTCCATTGGTTTTGGGTAGCTAGGTTGCCTGTTACCTGCAGGGACTTCTACCAGCATGGCATTCCCAGTGCCTGGGCTGCCTGAAGAGTGCATACCCTACAGACTCAGTTGTACTATGATTACTTCTTCCAAGTCTGCTCTTGCCTTGTGCGAATTTTAGGGTTATTCGTTGCCTGTGCCACTTGGCGACGTTCATAAGTTCTGCCTCTGCCATGCTGCCTGTTGGGTCGGTGACACCTATGAACCAATATCGTGTGGAACTTTTTCTCCCCATGTGCTTCAGATCACCTACTCCCCTGGTGAAGCTTAGAGGTTTCAGGCAATGATCACTTTATATTCCTAGTTTTCGATTTTACAGCGGTCTTGGTTGTGTGCTCGGTTGGATCTTCTGGATCTGCCTCGCGTAATGTTTAGGGACTCAGATTTGGGGAAGTTATTCAACTCGACCTTGGTTCCATCCACGCCACCTCTTCCTTCCATGGTTGGCTGGCTGCACTCTTCTCCGACCTGCTTCCTGCTCCGAAGCATTTGAGGGCTTCAGTTTCAGGGCAGGGTTTAGCTCGGGATGTCACTTGGAAGGTTCTGGGGTTTGCCCCTTCCGACATGGGCTTATTGCTCAATGGGCAGTTGAGCTTTTAGGTCGTTCTGAAGCCTCCTATGTCTTCCCAGTTGACCACTTCTTTCGAAGTTTTTACTTTCTCTTCCGGGTGGTGGGCATGGATGAGAGTTCTTCCCCGGGAGGTCGTCTTCTGCAGTTCACGGGGCTCGGGGTAGTTGGATTGGAGCTCTTGGGTGTTCAACACTCTAGGTTGTTACACTACCTGGTTGTTAAACGATTTGGCGGGTCATATTCCAGTGAATATAGTATTAAGGAATTGCCTGTAATGCTATGCATGCTAGTGGCTATACAAGACTATAAGAACTCTTGTATATATAAATAAATACATAAATAAATATAAATAAATAAAGTGTTCAACCCATTTGGTTTTAACTATTGTTTCTAGTGTTTTGAACACTACACTTCTTTATTAGAGCCTATAATTTAGAGGTTGTTCTTGATTGCTATTTTTATAGATTAGTACTATGTTTGCCTTTTTATATATATCTGTGAGATTCCTGTGCACAAGGATGTCTGAAATATTAATTGGATTTAAATGCTTGGCTCAATTGCACATTCTCGCTGCACCCAAGGTGAAACGCCATCAGGTCCAGCTACTTTATTTCTTCCTAGCCCCTTGAGTAATTTTTCCACTTCGCCACTTCGACATATCGGCATCCACTTTGTGGATGCCGCTATGTATTCAATGGTGTGCTCTGGAAATTGCCATTGAGTCCGGCTCTCTGAAATCCTCATTTTGTGCAAACACACTTTTTGTTGTTTTTTTTCACCCATTTTAGTGGTCCTGTTCCTTTTTTGTCTGTCTGTGGATCAGCATCATATGCTGAATACGACACCTAGTCTCATTTCACCGTAGTGAAACCACTTTTATTGCTTTTGCCTCCACTTGTCAAGCTATGAAGCTTCATGCTCTTTTCAGGAAGCATAGGTTTTGTTCTTTTGGCCCTAGTGGGCAGTTTTGTTGTTTGCAGCCTTCTCCTTTTCTCTGGTTAAGAATGAGTTGGTTTCCAGAGGGGTCCTTTGGTTATTGATTTGTGATTCAACCAGCCAGGGGTGCATCATTTATTACCTAAGGGTAGTTACAGGATGACAGCGTCTAGTTACAGGTGTTAGCGTTACATGTGGTGTCATCGAGTTGTGTCTAGATGCATGTGTCTGTCGCTATTTGCTCGCTACCCAGACTGCTTCACACGACTCGTTATGTGGGTCCCTTTTCGCTGTGCTTTGGAAGAAGGTGCCACAGTTTGGCTGTCTAGAAACCAGCATTGATTTGTAATGAAACGCCTCATTCTGAGGGGTGGCTTTGGGGGCTCCCTGCCCGATAGTTCCATGGGTTTGCCTTATGACTGAAGGTTTGTTGACATGGGATCCAGCAGCTCCATTGGTACTTCCACCAGGTGATGAGAAGCAGTAGCTAAGGGGGTGGGTGTTAGCTAACTACTGGGTGGATTGTTTGCTGTGTTGTTTAATCTTTTGATCTTGCTGTTGTCTGTTATGCTTCACTTCTTTTTTGGGGGCTTGACTTATTAGTGAAGGTGATCATGTATTCCCTGCTCTGTGTGCTTCTTTACGAGGACCAGGTTTTGGCTTACGATTCCCGGTAGGGTTTTAGTGATTCACAGGGGCGCTGTAACTTAATATTGTGGAGGAATCTCAGTGTGCTTAGCAACAAGGAGCCACTGAGGCCTCTACAAAAAGAGGCATGCAATAGTTGTTGTTTTTTATCTGAAAAGAACGAGATGAGTTAAGTGCTGAAGATTTTAAGATTTATAATTTTATCAAATGGCATTTTGGTAGTACTGTAGTAAGAATGTTAATATTAACAATCCTTGTGAAAGAGCTAAAAGAGCAAAAAGTGTTAGGTCTATATATAAAGGTTGAAACTGTTTGAAGACAATTTAATTTCCGGAAAATGCAATTATATAACATTTCCTTTTAACATGACAGAGTGTACCTGCTTTACCACACATGGAGTCAAGTGCTATTGGGTGCACTTGTGGGTGTATTACTTGGCTGTAGCTGGTTCACACTCACCCATCTGGTATTGACTCCAGTCTTCCCGGTTATTGCATCATGGTAGGTGACCTGTACTTCTCACATCTCTTCTGGGGGAGCCCCTTGTGGCTCCTACCTATCTGTTGACTACCTGCTGAAGATTCTGGGGCTTCCAGGAGTTAATGTCCCCACGGCCCGGTCTCTGACCAGGCCTCCTGGTTGCTGGTCTGATCCGCCAGGCTGTTTCATGCGGCTGCTCGCAGCCTGTTGTACAAGTCACATGACTCGTACATTTTGCCATGTTCTCCAGGTCACAGCCTGGTTTATCAGATATCCTTTGAAGGTGCTTATTGAATTCTCTTTTGAACACTGCGAGAGGACGGCCAGTTATGTCCCGTATGTGTTGGGGGGGGGGGGGGAGAGTGTTGAAAAGTCTTGGACCTTTAATGTTGATTGAGTTCTCTCTGTCTTCCTATTGCACCTCTGCTTTTCAGTGGAGCTATTTTGCGCATCTTCCCTTACCTTCTGGACCCATGTGGTCTTATTTCTGTGTGCAGATATGGAATCAGTTCTTATATTTTCCAAGTATAGATTATTATGCATCTCACCCACCGGTGCTCCACGGAATACAGATTTAACATTTTTAGGTGGTCCCAATAATTTAGAGGTTTTATTGAGTGTATTCTAACAGTAAAGGACCTTTGCCATGTTCTCCAGGTCAGCAATTTCTCCAGCTTTGACTAGGGCTGTTATTGTGCAACAGTATTCCACTCTACAGAGCACTAATGTCGTAAAAAGTATCATCATTGGCGTGGCATCTCTTGTTTGGAAGGTTCCTGTTATCCAACCCTGTCATTTTTCTTGCAGCTGTGACAGCAACTTTGTGGTGTTCTTTAAAAGCAAGGTCTTCCAACATAATTGTTCCTAAAACCTTTACATAGTTTCTTTCAATAGTGAGAATTCATTTTTGTTATATATGGTTTCTGCTTTGATGTGTTCATTTTTTCTATAGCACAGTAATTGGAACTTATCCTTGTTAAACTTCATGTTATTTTCTGTGGCCCATTGAAAGGCATGATTAACTTCAGATTGGTGGTTTGCCATGTCCTCTATGTTGTCTACTCTAATGAAAATTAGTGTCATCTGCAAAGGATAATACAGTACTATGGTTTGTATCCTCGTCTATGGCCAATATGAGGATGAGGAAAAGTACAGGAGCAAGTAAAGAACCCTGGGAGAACTGAGCTTTTGACTGTGTGGATGATTCAGATTTTACTTGGTTGACTATTACACTCTGGGTTCTGTTTGTTAGGCAGTAAAAGATCCATCTACCTACTTTACCAGTAATTCCTTTTGTGCACATTGTGTGTGCAATAACACCATAGGTTATCTTGAGGTTATCTTGAGATGATTTCGGGGCTTTTTAGTGTCCCCGCGGCCCGGTCCTCGACCAGGCCTCCACCCCCAGGAAGTAGCCCGTGACAGCTGGCTAACACCCAGGTACCTATTTTACTGCTAGGTAACAGGGGCATAGGGTGAAAGAAACTCTGCCCATTGTTTCTCGCCGGCGCCTGGGATCGAACCCAGGACCACAGGATCACAAGACCAGCATGCTGTCCGCTCGGCCGACCGGCTCCCCATAGTCACATTTGTCAAATACTTTTGCAAAAACTGTGTATATCAGCTTTTTGTTTGTCTTCCATAGCATCTAGGGGTCATGTTATAGTGGTCTAGCAATTGTGAGAGGCAGGTGTGCCCTATTCTGAATCCATATTGCCCAGGGTTATGTACACTGTTTCCCTGTGCTTTGTGACCTTACCTCTTAGCACTCTTTCAAAGATTTTAATGATGTGCAATGTTAGGTCTATAATTTTTTTGCATCAGCTTTACTATCACCTTTGTGAAGTGGCATGATCTCTGCTGTTTTAAAGGATAACACCAGTGTCTAGGCTTATGTCAAGGATAACACCAGTATCTAGGCTTTGACCTACTGACCAACTACTGGCCTAATTGACCAGTATTGGAATTACTGGCAAAGTAGAGAAATGCATCTTTAACATTCTAATGAACAGAACCCAAAGTGTAATAGTCCACAAAGTAAAAATCCAGATCATCCATCGTGAAAAGTTTTGTCCCCCCCCCATGGTACCATACTTGCTCCAGTTCTTTTTCTCATCCTCATATCAGACATAGATAAGAATACAAACTATAATACTGTATCATCATTTGCAGGTGACATTAGGATTTTCATGCGAGTAGACAATATAGAGAGGACACAGCAAACCTCCAGTTAATTGGGTCTTTCAATTGGTAACTGATAATATGATGTTTAATGAAGATAAGTTAAAGCTCATGTACTATGGAAAAACAAAAATATAAACACAGAAACCATATATAAAATGCAGTCAAATCATGCTATAGAATGAAAAAGCAATACAATAGAATGAAATAGCAATACAGTATAAGGGATCTAGGAGTAATCATGTAGGAAGATCTTTACTTTAAAAAATACAATAAAATAGCTGTCAAACTGCAAAAACAAAAAAAAAGCAAGTTGGATAACAACCTTCCAAACAAGGGATGCCATACAAATGATAATACTTTTAAAGACACAAGTGCTCTCTTGGGTGGAATATTGATGGACACTAACAGCCCCATTCAATGCCAGAGAATTGTTAACCTGGAGAGTGTGTATCCTTTACTACTAGAGAGAATCTAGTGTAAGAATGTACTTGTGTACATTGTGTTTACAAAGTGTACAAAGAGTGTACACTGTACCAGGTGACCAGGCCTCCAAGGGCGGGAGGCCTGGTCGGAGAACGGGCCGTGGGGTCGTTGATCCCCGGAAGCTACACAAGGTAGACACCCTTTGTATTTCTCTATAAAATGTCTAAATTATTGGGACAATTGGAAGTTCTAAATCTTTATTCTCTAGAGTGTATGCGAGAGGGGTACTTTATAATTTACACATGGAAAATATTGGAGGTAGTGGTTCCAAATCTACAAATGGAAATAACATCACAGGAAACCAGTAGGCATGGCAAGATGTACAAAATAGCCCCATTGAAATGCTTAGGTGCAATAGATACACAGAGAGAAAACTATCAACATCAAAGCCCAAGACTTTTCAACACACTCCCGCTACACATAAGGGGCATAAGTGGCCTGCCTGTTATGGTGTTCAAGAGTAAACTTGATAAACATCTCAAAGGATACCTTATAAACCAGGTTGCGATTCATGTCAGGCTACGAGCAGCCACATCCCCTGGTTGACTAACCTGATCAACCAGGCTGTGACTCATACGTCAGGCTGCGAGCAGCCGCGTCTAACAGCCTGGTTGATCAGTCCAGCAACCAGGAGGCCTGGTCGACGACCGGGCCGCGGGGACACTGAGCCCCGGAAGCACCTCAAGGTAACCTCAAGGTAAGGGAGGCCTGGTGAAAGACCAGTCAGCAAGAATGTTAATCTTTGGAACCACCACAAGGTAACAAGGTAAGGCACACTTGACTGGATCGGGTGCACTGTATCATATTACTTATATAACTCCTTGCAAGTGTTCCCAGTGTCTGGGTGGTTCTGTTTGGCACCTCACTGACTTGGAGCAGTGAAGGTAGCTATTTGACTGTTCTTGAGACTGGACCTCAACAATGCTTGCTTGTGCCAAACCGCTGGAGATGGGAAGTAACATTTCAGCCAACAGACTGAAATCGGTGAATATGCAGCTGGAGATCATCAGGAATCATATACTCATCAGAATAATTTAGATCAAAATTTTTGGTCCATGTAAGGAGACTAAACATACCATTTAATGTGGGAGCATGCAAGGCATGAGAGCAAGCCAAGGGTGAGTATGATGCCACAGATCCCCATGCATAGTGAAGGGAGTATATAGCATCATCGGAGATTTTGTAAGAGATGAAGAGTTGGTCACACCAGATGAGATAGTAGGAACTCCAAGGGTAACAAGGAGAGTATTGGGGGATATCTAATGAGGAATCTGAATGGCAACCCAGGGACCAATAGGGATACTTACCCTCCAGTGCCTGCTTGACCCAAGTACAGCTATGCCAATTAGCCAGACTTGCAGATTGTCAGGCATTGCTGAACCTCCCATTTTACTCCTGTAGTCCCACCAAAGATGCATATATCCTAGGAGCTGCAATCACTGGGTAGGCTCGGAATCCAGATGAAGGAAAATTGGGAATATACAAGATTCTCTACATGGCAAATGTATTGGTGGCAAAGCTAGACATATTTGGTCGAGCTCCTCCTACCCCAGCAGTCATCTGTAGAAACCCACTTACAGACCCTGCATGGCTGAAGGCACTCGAGCCACACTGCCGTTAATTACAGACTGCTGTATAGCCTATATAATTATAAAAAAGGCTTAACACTTTTTGATAATTACTTGTATTATGCATGGGAAGTAATGTGCTAAATTGCTTTACAGAAATGGGGATCCAGAAAACATTGTTAGTTTCTGAAGTCCATACTGTAATAAAACAAAATATAAAATCATATTGTTTTATGTAAAGAGCATTGTACTGCATTTGCAACAATCTTACTGTACATGGTTATTTAAGATCTAGAATTTGTAGTCTAATTAATTAATTCCTAATTGTTGACCAGACCACACACTAGAAGGTGAAGGGACGACGATGTTTCGGTCCATCCTGGACCATTCTCAATCGACTTGAGAATGGTCCAGGATGGACCAAAACATTGTCGTCCCTTCGCCTTCTAGTGTGTGGTCTGGTCAACATACTTCAGCCACGTTATAGTGACTCCTCGTCTGCATAATTCCTAATTAATTGTAGTCTAATTAATAGTCTTATTTATGCTCATCATTTTGGGCAATTCTTAAGGCTAAGAGAAAAGGTTTGATAAGAATATTAATGAATTGGGGGCAATACTGTATTATAAATTAGTTTTCTTAATTCTACATAGTATTAACAAGATTTTACAGTTTTATTAACAAAACAATTCTTTGACCAGTAGCTTTCAAAGTGTCCTATTGTTTAATATTTCAGGAGTGTTTGTGAGCGGTTTATGATTCGTGACACCTCTCTGATCCCTAACATCTTGTGGTTTGAATATACACATGCACGTACGGAGAATAGAGCTAGAAGCCGCAAACTTACTTCCATGAAGAGTCAGTGATTTAATGGATAGAAAACTGTCCATGTGTGGACCAACAGGTTTGCTGACTTGGTGGGTAATTGATTATTTTTATGAAAAGCAGATTTTACTAACAAATCCTTGTAATTTTTACAAATAAAAATGATATTATGAAGGGTAACATTCCTGACTGAAATTTCGTACAATCGTGGACCAATAGGTTTGTTGTTGAAGTGTTGAATAGAACTTGCCATAAAATGATTAACACAAATTAAGCACAAGTTAAGGTAAAACTGGTTTTGGTGGTAAAGGATTTTAATCATTTTGTTAAATTTGTTCTAATTCCATTTGAATTCAGACTAAAATACTGAACTGTACTTCAGTTGTTACTTGAATAAGTACAGTATAGACTAGAATGTTTAAACAAAGATTTAATTGCTTTTTTTACTAGACAAAAGCATTTGATAATAGACTCGTGTGTGTGTCCTTCCATTTACAGTACTGTACCACTAGGAATAGACCTGTGTGTAGTGTATTTTGTGTGTACATTATTTGATCACAAGTATATTATTGCAGGTGTACCACCTCCAAGGCAACAACTACTAGTCTCACTGTTAGTAGTTTTAATTAAAACAGACACTATTACTGTGAATTGTGTTGTCATTTATCCTAATCACAAGACAGCTTACCAAAAATTAAATTGATACAGTATACTGTATGTATTTTATTATAAGACAATATGAGGGATCCTGAGTATTTGTCTTACCATAATTACACAACAGTAGTTGTGCTTGTCTTACCATAATTACACAACAGTAGTTGTGCTTGTCTTACCATAATTACACAACAGTAGTTGTGCTTGTCTTACCATAGTTACACAACAGGAGGTGTGCTTGTCTTACTATAGTTACACAACAGTAGTTATGCTTGTCTTACCATAGTTACACAACAGTAGTATGCTTGTCTTACTATAGTTACACAACAGTAGTTGTGCTTGTCTTACCATAATTACACAACAGTAGTTGTGCTTGTCTTACCATAGTTACACAACAGGAGGTGTGCTTGTCTTACTATAGTTACACAACAGTAGTTGTGCTTGTCTTACTATAGTTACACAACAGTAGTTATGCTTGTCTTACATAGTTACACAACAGTAGTTGTGCTTGTCTTACCATAGTTACACAACAGTAGTTATGCTTGTCTTACCATAGTTACACAACAGTAGTTGTGCTTGTCTTACTATAGTTACACAACAGTAGTTGTGCTTGTCTTACCATAGTTACACAACAGGAGGTTGCTTGTCTTACTATAGTTACACAACAGTAGTTGTGCTTGTCTTACTATAGTTACACAACAGGAGGTGTGCTTGTCTTACCATAGTTACACAACAGGAGGTGTGCTTGTCTTTAATTACTAGGCATCAATCCTTAACTGCCTGTTCAGCCAGCAGTGAATGGGTACCTGGTTGTTAAATGATTGGCAGTGTGTATTCGTGGGAAACACTGTGTGTAAGGGTTATCATGAGTTATGGGAAGGGAACACTCTGTCTGCTCTTGGCCTGCTAACAGGAGTTGGCAGTTGTTCCTGTACTCACCTGTGTAAAAAAGAAAACTATCAAAGCTCCCATTTTGTAGCTTAAAGCTTTTACAACCATTACAGGGGTTAGAGTGTACAGGTGTTTAACATTAGAGGCAGTAAGTATGCAGGTGTCATATACAGCTGTCATAAATCAGTTTCAATCTCATCTGTCAGGTGTATAGCACTGTTGTACAATGTTTAGTATTTCTCTTAGAGTATACTGCATATATTATGGGGCAGAGAGGAAACATCCATGACATTTGGTACCCTTTTGCATAAACTTTTTATTTTTATAATTTTACTCCAAAATTCATAAAACTTTTTTTCTTGAAAGGTTATCAGCAACTTTTGATCTCACAATATTTATTTCTCTTTCTTAATCCATTTTATGGCTTGATGATACTGAGCCATAGTGCTACATCTGATCTGAGGTAACCAGCCATCTCGGGGCACCCACATCTTCCCATAGATTATACCAAAATATAGATATATTTTGGGTATATTTTATATTATTTTATATAATATAGATATATTTTGGGATTTCCCTAGTGTGATCGTTCCAAGTAGGCCTGCCTCCCCATCTGTTCCTGGAGGGATACCCTAACTAGCATTGAGACTGTTCTGATACATGTTACATTGAAGATTTGTTCAGGCAATTTCATCGATTGCAATTTGAATATTATCACGTTTTCCATTAAGCAGGCTTTTAAACTTATCCAGGTCAACAATGGTGGCCTTCTCACAGGTTAAATGAGTTTTAGGGAGGTTTTTGTTCTCACTGCCAGCAGCAACTTGCAAGTGAGGTATATTGAAGGTGGCTATGACAGGAAGATGCCCAGACAGGTTGTCACCATCACTGATATTCTTATATGCAGAGATGTGACCAGTTGGATCATCATCAATGAGAAAGCGATCAGTGTGAGACCTGCTACTCACATCCCTTGACAAAAAGCTAAAGTTATATTAAATTCATGTTGAAAGCAGGATTATGTAAATGTTCTCAATCGATGAAAGCAGTACTGTATATGTAAATTTTCTGAATCTATGAATGCATTCAGCAAATTTAAAAATGCATCTTGTGAGAAAAAATAGTGTTAGTCATCTACCACCATGAGGTTAGCATACCTTGAGGATACCTTGAGGTGCTTCCGGGGCTTATCGTCCCCGCGGCCGGTCATCGACCAGGCCTCCTGGTTGCTGGACTGATCAACCAGGCTGTTGGACGCGGCTGCTCGCAGCCTGACGTATGAGTCACAGCCTGGTTGATCAGGTATCCTTTGGAGGTGCTTATCCAGTTCTCTCTTGAACACTGTGAGGGGTTTGCCAGTTATGTCCCTTATGTGTAGTGGAAGCGTGTTGAACAGTCTCGGGCCTCTGATGTTGATAGAGTTCTCTCTCAGAGTACCAGTTGCACCTCTGCTTTTCAACGGGGGTATTCTGCACATCCTGCCATGTCTTCTGGTCTCATGTGATGTTATTTCTGTGTGCAGGTTTGGGACCAGCCCCTCTAATATTTTCCACGTGTAAATTATTATGTATCTCTCCGCCTGCGCTCAAGGGAATACAGATTTAGGCTCTTTAGTCGGTCCCAATAGTTTAGATGTTTTACCGAGTGGATTCTAGCAGTAAAGGATCTCTGCACGCTCTCCAGGTCAGCAATTTCACCGCAGTGAAAGGGGCTGTCATTGTGCAGCAGTACTCCACTCTAGAGAGCACAAGCGTTTTGAAAAGTGTCATCATCGGTATAGCATCTCTAGTGTGAAAAGTTCTTGTTACAACCTGTCATTTTTCTTGCAGTTGTGACGGCTACTTTATTGTGTTCTTTAAAGGTAAGGTCTTCCGACATGAGTACACCCAGATCCTTTACATTGCCTTTTCGTTCTATGTTATGATTTGCCTGAGTTTTGTACGTGGTTTCAGTTTTTATATTTTCATTCTTTCCATAGCGCATGAGCTGGAACTTGTCTTCGTTAAACACCATATTATTTTCTGTAGCCCATAGAAAGACCTGATCTACATCTGACTGGAGGTTCGCCGTGTCCTCTATGTTGCCTACTCTCATGAAGATCCTAGTGTCATCTGCAAAGGATGATACAGTGCTATAGGTTGTGTTCTTGTCTATGTCCGATATAAGGATGAGAAAAAGTACTGGAGCAAGCACAGTACCCTGGGGGACTGAGCTCTTAACGGTTGACGGGTTGGATTTATTTTGTTGACTATTACACATTGGGTTCTGTTGGTCAGGAAATTGTAGATCCATCTGCCTACTTTTCCGGTAATTCCTTTTGAGCGCATTTTATGGGCAATAACACCATGGTCACATTTATCAAAAGCTTTTGCAAAATCTGTGTAAATTACATCAGCGTTTTGTTTGTCTTCCATAGCATCTAATGCCATATCATAGTGGTCCAGCAACTGCGACAGGCAAGAGCGCCTGTTCTGAAACCATGTTGTCCGGGTTATGGAGATGCTGTGATTCCATGTATTTTGTGATCTTA
>WNGS01165339.1:21214983-21231907 GCA_020271785.1 Procambarus virginalis | reverse complement strand
CCCGCAGATACACGGGTTCACACACACCTTCATCAGGGCTCTTGTAAACAGACGCCATTTTAAAAAAAATCGTGGGCCAAACACCCGGGTGTTATTGGTCTCAGTATTGCGTAGCAACCAAGCCTGACGCACGCAGCATGAGCTAACAGCACTGCTGTTCAGCTTGTGACCACAGCATCGCCTAAAAATGCTAAAATATACTTGTTCATGCTATTATGTAGCGATGATATTATTACAGAAGACCCCTGACTGTGATAAAACTGACCAGGGTTTCTGATAATAGCAGGATTGCGATGATATTAGCGCTGTGTGCCATGGAGGGAGGAGTAATGCTGTGGGAGGGAGGGTGGGGCGATGTTTTCTGACTGTGTGTGCAGGCCACCTTCTATTGACTGCACTCAGCATAACCAGCTTAGTGGTTCGCTATAGTGAACACAAATGTAGATACTTATATATAACGTGTGTATAGAGGGTATAAACAGCAAGAGAAGGTTTGGAGCGCCATTTTGGTGAGGGCGGTGGCGTCGTCTGCACGACGCCACCGTGCAGACGACGGTGTTGTTTACTGGTTACCACGATGGTCTATGGGCACCATACCAGTTATTTGTACAAGTATGGTGAATAAAACAGGTAGATATTTATTTATAATGTTGTATATAGCGTAATAACACCACACAGTATTGTTGGAGGAGAAATATTAGTGCGTCTGGCCTTGAGGGCAGCAGCCATCAGCTGACTGTGTTAGATCCACGTCTTTGTGCCTTTACTCACCATACAAGCTTAGATGTACAGTTATGGTGAACAAAACATGTAGATACTTATATATAATGTCTGTATATAGTGAATTATAGCAAAAACAGTATTGTGGGAGGAGAATGTGGCGAGTCAGATGACTGGAGGGAGGGCGGGAGTGGCTGGCTGGTACACGGCGGTCACTCCTCGTTACTTTTTGACTCATAATAGCTACTTAGTGGTTCGTTATAGTGAACAAAACATGCAGATACTTATATATAACCTGTGCTTATAGTGTAATAACCGACAAGTATTTGTTCACTGATTGATGAACATAACTGAATCACACTATGCACACCATATTTTTGAGTACAGCAATGATTCACTCATTTATTATATAAATATATCAAACTACACACTATTGAATAATATTACAGCAAAAAAAATTTGAAAAACCAATCAGAGACATTGAAATAATTGCGTATTATCTCTTTGTGGCAACTCTGCCTGACAGCTGGCGAGCAACAGACCGCCTGGGACGCATGCTGAGTCAGCACCTATAATTTGCCAGACTTCCCCGCCCTATAGCGGGCAATATATGGCACTTACGATTTTTTTATTATTTTTCCCGTGATCAGTGAACACAAATTAACAGGTTAGGAAGAAAAAATAATTTTTTTTTTTTCAAAATGACTGTGCCTGCGGGGATGACAGGATATTACCCCAAGCATGTTAAGGGTTAAAGTTAATCATAATTGCCACCACTAGGGAACACCCAAAAAGTTAGGTGAACCAAAACTGACTACTGCATGGTTAAAAACAAGACAGCAGCCACAATATTACCAAAAGAACTCCCCCAACAATGAAAGCAACCAAACATTTTGTAAAACTGGGGCACGCCACTTTACCACACCTTCCCCTCGTTCGGGGGAATGAGGGAGGTATATCAGGTCAGCCAGCCCACCCCACCGTTGGTTCTATGACGTTGAAACACACTGACACCCTGGGAAAGAGAGGGTGACAGGGAGCTTCAGGGGCTCACCCAGAAATTGGTTATTTCAATACATTCAATGCTGGTTTTGTGGGGGGGGGGGGAAGTCCCATCGGCTCCCTGAAGCTACTACCCATGGAGAAGGACAATAAAGGGCACTAACCAGTGAGGAGGTAGCACCACAAGGTTACAATCCTAGATGAAACCGTCAGCTGCGACACCCGACCCAAGGCAACACAATGCCTGTGAGGACCAGGGACGTGCACAAGATACCTGACCACAAGACCCTGTTAGACCTCCAAAACCCATGTGTACGAATTTCAGCTCAAGGCCCATTAGCAAACACTGCCATCAGAGTGGCATACTTACAGATATCATGGGCACAAGGGTAGACTGCAGGCTGGCTAGACTTAATGACACTGCAGATGACCTGAGAAATACAAGCCCTGGAACAGATAACCAGGGAAACTGGATCAATCCAAACAAATCCACCGAATAAACCTAATAAGAGTGCAACCTAATAATAAAGCCTGAGGACCAAATAAGCAAAACCCCTGGCACCATAGAAAAGCATGAAGGTCACCAACCCAACAATCGAAGGCCAAAGAAAGCAAAAATACTGCCTTCATAAAATAATCCCAGACCGAATGGGCCAAAGTAAAACAATTAGAAGAGAGAAAAAGAACCCAGTCTAGAAACTAGTCAGGCTCAGGCAGCATATGAGGAAACATAGAGGAGGAAGCTTGCAAAACGGGGCCGAAGAAGTGTCAACCCCAAACGCAAAATGAAGCAGCTCCACCAATGCCGCACAAAAGAGGTGACAGTATTCGGTATGAGATGCTGATCAAGAAACAGCCAAGAAAGAATAAAAAAAAAACTTGGAAACCAAAGAGCAATGATAGAGAGATAAAATGGCAAAATTGCCAAGATACTTCAAACTGTTGCCTGGAAAAGATTGCAAGTTAAACCCAATTAACCCAGCCACCTGATCCTCAAACAAATGGAGATAAACACATGTCAAAAAGGCCAAACGTGTAGATCGGAAAAGAAGGTTGAACCAGCAAGATATGTTGTTCGCCCGACCCTTGGAAAGAGGTGAAGCCATGGAAAGATGCCCAGGTTCGGACACCGAGCAAGCAGCACCTGAAACCAAGGCTGGGCCGGCCACCAAGGAGCAAGGAAAATCTCCCAATTTTTTTTATTCCTGCAAGACTCCAGAACCGCCAGCAATCAGAGCAACAGCCAGACTGGGAAAAAAAGAGGTAAATAAACCCTCATCTCAACCAGTCAAGTCCAAAGGGCATCCACCGTAAGGGTCTCCCAGTTGGGAAATGGCGCAATGTAAAGGGGCAGACACTGAGACCACGCTAACGAAAAGAGGTTGACGCTAGGTCCCCAAACACCCAACAAAGCCAGAGGAGAATGCGGCATTGACGGTCCATTCCCAGAAGAGGTAGGAACAGGGACAAACCATCTGTCAAGACATTCCCTGAATATGAATGACACAGAAATGCAAACCTCAAAAACTCAGCGAACAAAGTACCCAAGATGACCAGCTCCAAAGAGCCATGCACCAAACCTTCCCCTTTTCCCAGGTTGAACAAGGAACCACAAGAAGCAGCATGAAAGGAGCCAGCTCACCGAGCCTGGAGGAATCCAAACTCACCGCAGCACCTGCCACATAGCCGCAAATCCCGCACCGTACTGAGCACCCTACAAGGAAAAGTGCCAACGAGCCAGTTTGAACTAGCGAGTGGTGATCACAAATCCCCAACTAACAACTGAGGCATCTGGGAACGTCGAGTGAAGGTGGAGAAAGGCTCCATGAAAATGAACCCTGAAAATCAGAAGAGGAAGCTGGTGATGCAGCAGCCAGTGCAAGGTCCCTGGAGACTGCACCTAGCAACCGAGAGAGAGAGAGAGGCAAAAGAGTACCACAAAAGTACCAGAACAGTCTCAGAGCCAATGCTGCCCAATGGGAACTTTGAAAGACAAAAACCAGGCTCCCGCACAACTGCTCGAGCAATCCCTGAGCCACCCAGCACCCTCTTTACACCAGCATACAGTTGTGCTGCAGCTGGAGCAAGGCTGCAGGTGGCAAAAAAAGCAACACTGACCGAAAATCCCAAGTGAGACCCAACCAGGTCCAAACCAGGGACAGAACCAACCCAGACTTCTGCCAGGGCACCAGGAACCTAAACCCAGAGAACACGGAAAGAACCAGAACCCCAGCTAGCAGACAGACCTGCTTCAGCCCAAATCAGCCAGTTGTCGAGGTGGACCAATACCCTAACACCTAACAAACAAGAGAAAAATGCAGAAGACACGAGGTGCCATGAGCAGCCCACGAGAAACCTGTTGCCCCACAGCAAAACAAACCAATTCCCAAATACCAGGAAAAGATCCATAAAAAACCCAAGTGCCCAGCTCAAGAAAGAACAAACCCGGGACAATGGAATGACCAAATATGGCCAAGGAACAAACCGGTGCAAATGGGAAGGAATGAACCGGGATCCAAAAACCTGTATCGGGAATGGAACTAGGAGGGAACCCACCGAGAGGGAGGAAGATCAACTCCTTCCAAAGCACACACACAGAGACTACTCGATGAAGGCAATGAAAGGGGACCTGCTCAAAAAGCCCTGAAGCTCCCGAAAGCAGGACTTGACAACTCCACTACAGGCCGCAACATGACCCAAAATGCCCACAAATTGCTGGATCTAAGAGCTAGCAAAATTGAGCAAGCCACCCCCCCTCCCCCCCAACAAGAATCCCACTAAAGGACCGGCCATGCAGTGAACAAAGCATTGACCAGATGAAAGGAAGTGGCAAGGGATAGAGCAACCGACCTGGCTGCCGACACCACAGAGGACCCTCTTCAACAAACAACAGGCAAAGTTCTGGCCTGACCAAAATGCTTGGAAACAACGAGACCTATCCCCTCAAACATTACAACAAATTAGCAAAAACTGCCGCAGTCAACCAAAAAGGGAGCCGATGTAAGAACCTGGCCCACATCGAGTCCAAACTCCAGGCTAGCACGGCTTACTGACATGAGACTGGAGGTGAAATTTCATGAAAATTCCCCCCCCCCCCACCCCAAGAGAACAGAGCATACAGAAAAAATGGCAACTGATTCCGAAGCAGCAAAAACACAACCACCTGCAGGAGGAACAGCACCAATCACCCAAGAATCTCCGAGAACCAAACAAAAGTGCAAGCGGGGACAAAGGCCATTTGCAACCAAAGCATCCAACAGGAGAAACCGAGGCATGCCACTGCACGAGAGCCCCAACACGAGAAGGGCAGGAGAGAAGGGAATGCAAAGAGAGACCCAAAAGAACCCCACAAAAACAACAACACTGAAGACACCTATCGCCAATCAAGTACAGTATGTGGAACGGCAAAACTCTCCCAATCCCCTAGCAACACAAAGGACAATCCACTAGCCAGGACGAACCCAGAACCACAAATGCACCCAAAACGTGAGGAAGAACCAAATTCAAAAGACAGATCCATAACTGAAGCTGAAACTGGATTGTGCAGGAGGTATACAATAAGGGCTCCCCGAGACTCTGCCAGGGAACCGGGGAGGAAGAAAACCTTGGGAAGGATGAGTCCGAGTCAAAGGCACATGGAAACAAACCCAAGAGAAAGCTGCACCCAAATCAGATCATACAGGTAAGGGTTAAGAAAGTCCCTCACACTGCAACAAAAGACCTTTTGCAGAAGGCACGTGGGCCCCAAAGGGTCAAATGTAACCAAAGAGCTTCACACTTATCTAAGGTTTTCAATAGTCTGGGAAGCCTACGAAGCAAGGACAAAGGACATCTGGACCAGTCAACATGTTAAACAGGCTATGAAAATGAAAGAAGGGGATGCTCCATCATTGCTGGATTTGGTATTTACCAGGAAAGAAGAAGGGATATTTGATATTCAGTACCTTCTTTCATTGGGCAAAAGTGACCATATCCTTTTGGAAATAAAATATGCAATGCATTATAATATACTGTACTGTAGATTGGAGAAAGGGAAATACTGTAGTGGAAAAACTTGATTTCATGAGAGGACACTATGGGGAACTTAGCAAGTTTTTTAATGAATTTCATTGGGAAGATGTATTGTTAGACAAAGAAATAAATAAGCTGTATGCCAAATTTTGCAAGAAGATGAAGGTAGTACAACAAAATTTATACCAAGACAGAAATGCAGAACTAGAAACCAGTTCTTAACAGAAATTTTTTATTTCTGGTTTAACAGAAATTGTGAGAGGACCAGAGAACACAAAACAAAAAAATGGAATCAATATAGAAAGAAGTCAACCTCTTAAACATACCAGCAATATAAAGAAAGAAACAATTACACAACAGTGAGAAGAGAGGCAGAAAGAAATTTTATGAAAGGGATAGCAGACAAATGTAAAAAAACCTGGACTGTTCTATAAATTCATTAAAAGGAAATTACAGGTAAAAGATATAATCCAGAGATTGAAAATAGGGAACAGAATTACAGAGAATGAAAAGGAAATGTGTGAAACACTAAATGAACAGTTCCAAAATGTATTTGTGCAAAATGAGGCTTTTAGAGAACCTGACACAATATGGATTTCAGAGAACAGAGTACAGAAAGGTGACCCAAAATGAAGTGGAAAAATTGCTCAAGGAGCTAGGTAGAAACAAAGCAATTGGTCCAGATGGAATTTCACCTTGGGTTCTGAGGGTGCGCGCATCTGAGCTGACCATTCTACGTCAATTGATTTCTCAGATATCTTTATGTACAGGAATCTTAGCGGATATAGGAAAAGGTCAGAGTTCCAATCTACAAAAATGACAGCAGAGAAGACACCTCTCAATAATAGACCTCTATCGTTGACTAGCTTGATAGTGAAAACACTAGAAATATAATTAAATTCTCGTGCATTTTTTCACCTCCAGCCTGCTAATGCTCCTCATGAGCTGTCCTGATCTATTGACAGGGATTTTAGCTTTCTCTTGTTGCCTCAATTCTGTTTCTCCTTTGACTCATAATATTTTTCTTAAGATGAAATTCTTGTTGGCCCTTGCCTCTGACCGCCATTGGAGAGCTTCATATTCTTCTCCAGGGGCAGGTCATCTTGAGGTTATCTTGAGATGATTTTGGGGCTTAGCGAACCCACGGCCCGGTCCTCAACCAGGCCTCCTTTTTGTTACATCCCCCAGGAAGCAGCCCGTAGCAGCTGTCTAACTCCTAGGTACCTATTTACTGCTAGGTAACAGGGGCATCAGGGTGAAAGAAACATTTTGCCCATTTATCTCTGCCTCCACCGGTTATCGTACCCAGAACCTCAGGACTACGAATCCAAAGCGCTGTCCACCTAGCTATCAGGGGTTTTGTTCCTTTAGCAATGGTCAAATTTTTGTTCATTTGCATCCTTCTCCTTTTCTCAAAAAAATGAGTCAGCTGGCTTCTGGAGTGGTCCTTTAGTGATTGATGTTTCGTTGGTCTGGTGGGGAATGCATGATTTTTGTCCAGTGACTGCTTTTCGCTGCTTTTCATCACTATCCATGGGCTACCAGTACTGCCCAGGTTGAAGCACTGCGGGTTGATCCTGTTTCCTTGGTCCCTTGTTCCAAGGCTCACATTTCCCAGGTTGTCTGCAGTGTCATTAAGTTTAGCCAGTCTTTGGCCTATTGTCGAGCCCATGATGTTTGCAAGTATGCCACTTTGACACTGGTTATTTCTACATGTCTGGGTCAATATTCAGGCTCAGGGGCTTTTATATTTTAATAACATTCTGGCAGCCCAGTATTTAGGTAATGTTCCAGGTTCCAATTGTTCGTGTGTTACTTTGGGCCGTGTCTCCTGACCTGGCTTCTCTCCTTTGTCTTGGTACCAGACACCTCTTTTTCTCTCTGACTAGTCCCATGTTTTCATTCTCCATAGTTAGCTTTAGGAAAGCAACAGTGGCTTCCCCAGAAACCCACCGTTGAATGTACCTGGATCGTACCTGGATGGGGTCCTGGGAATTCTATTCCCCAAGCCCGTGACTTGTGAGAGCATGATCCAACAGGCTGTTGCTTAGAGTGGCCCGCAGGCCCAAATATCCATCACAGCCCGGTTCGTCCGACACTTCTTGAAGACAACTATTTAGTTTTCTTTTGAAGATGTCCATATTTTTTCTGGCAATATTTCTTATAGTTGCTGGGAGGATGTTGAACAACCGTGGACCTCTGATGTTCATGCAGTTTTCTCCGATTGTGCCTATGGCACCCCTGCTCTTCACTGGTTCTATTCAACATTCTATTCAATTCTGAATGTAATGAAATGTGTCTTTTTCTGGAAAAGCCTCGGCAGCTCCTTGGTTCCCACCCTTCCCTTCAGGTTTGTTGGTTCATCAGTGGGTTGTTCATCAGCTCCAGAACTAATTGGCTCCCTTAGTTCTAGCATGGTTCATGCTAGTTTTGAGTGAATCTATTGTTTCATTTGAATCATTTATAGTTGTTTGGTGGTTTTGAGGCTTCATTTTCTGCGATCCCTACAAGAGTCTGTAAAGCCTCTCAAAATTCCTGGATGCTTTCCCGGTGAGGTGGTGAATTGTCACCTGCTCTCTGCACATCTGTAAGGGGAAGGAGGGCCAGGTTCTGGCTCTGGTCCCTGGTAGGCCAAATAAAACTCCTGCACTGATGCGACCCATTAGATGGAGCAATCTTAGCTACATAGCTTCAATGGGCCACTGGAGTTCTACCATAAAGTGGTGTTTCATCATGCACAATGCTAGGTTTTTAATAATCTCCATGAAAATAATTTACTTAACGATCTGAATTTTACAGTGCCTCCCCTACCCCCTCTGAAATCGATTTTTTTCTGACAAATGTGAAATATGGAGAAAGATTCAGAGGCTGAATTTGGTGAAATGTTTAGTGATAAATTATAGAGAAGTGTGGATCTTGGAGGTACCACTGTATACAAAGATGTCCTATTATTATCAATAACAGAACTCCCCAAAATGAGGTATGTAATAAACAAAATATTTTATATCAAAATACAGATCAGACTTGGTATGAAAATTAGATTTGGAGGACATGCTGTTCAGAACTTTGAATATACGTGAATATCAACTTTGATTTAATCGTCGACCCCTAAAGTATGCTCTTGGATGAACCACTGTACCCAAGACACACTACAAACGTTCCCGACAGAAACTACTTACTGTGTGTAAATCTCGTCTGAAGAGAATCAGAGTAATAAATCCAACAATAATGGCTACTGGTGCTAAGCTGCTTATTGCCAAGACTTTTCCTATAGTATCCCCTGCAAGAAAAAAATTACATATCAACATGTTTAGAATTAACTTTCAGTATATGACAATGAATGAATAATGAAAAAAATCAACCAGGTATGACAATAAAGCAGACCTAAGAAATGCTGCATTTCTCAGACTTTTGCTACTCATAAGTATTATGATGTGCACTATAAAATGCACGTTACTTCAGTCAGACAAGAAGACAAACAGGCAGCAGTACAACAGGCATGCACCATATATGGTGCATGGAAGTAATTAGACACTGTTGATCCAACCAAGATATTCAATGCCAAAAGATCTTGCAGCATTTCCAGTGATGTCACTTGTTGCGTCCAACAGAAATTCTCTCACCGCCTCTCCATATCTGTCTCACATTTATCTTTATTACGTGATGGTTTATCAATCGGGTGCAATACAGGAAACTTAAAAAGAATGAGCTGCAGGAATAGCATGACAGAAATGTGAATGTGAGAAAGATTAGGAGAAAAAGAATGTAAATAATGAACTGACATATAAAATACCAACAGGATTCTAACTTGATACACCCACAAATTAATACACACACCTTACCTTCATCTAAAATCGCTTCATTTCTTCTGCTTGGGTCCCTGAAAACCAAGCTTATCTTACTTCAGTCCCTGAATTCTCAGTACCCAGCAATGATGAATTCTATCTTGAACAAATGTAATACACGAATACTGTAAATATAAACTAACAGATTACCCAAATCATGGCATGTCAATTCTTGTAGATTAGTTAATATTATGACATACAAAATTCCTATTACTGATAATACTTAGAAACATATAAGCCACTTTAATTAATCTTTAGATTAATTCACATGGTATATATAAAATTAACCCTGACTTAAATATTTACACATTTAAGTAATCTTTCAAATACAGACTAGTATATCTACTATACCTAATACACTTGACTGCAAGGAAGGAGGAAATGTGAGGGAGGTGGATTAAGGGTGGTGAAGGGGAGGAGAGAGGCAAAATGTGAGCCCTGCCTACTGACCCCAGTCTCACCCAAGGTTGTCTACCAGAGGAATTACAGTACCACAGGAACACTCCACTTACGATAGTGAACTATGTTTTTAAGAATGAATCAACTATACTACAATTGTTGATACAGTATACCTGCTTGATACTGTACCTGCTTGATGGGGTTCTGGGAGTTCTTCTACTCCCCAAGCCCGGCCCGAGGCCAGGCTCGACTTGTGAGAGCTTGGTCCACCAGGCTGTTGCTTGCAGCAGCCCGCAGGGCCACATACCCACCTCAGCCCGGCTGGTCCGGAACTTCTCTTAGAAAACAGTCCAGTTTTCTCTTGAAGATGTCCACGGTTGTTCCGGCAATATTTCTTATAGTCGCTGGGAGGACATTGAACAACCGCGGACCTCTGATGTTTATACAGTGCTCTCTGATTGTGCCTATGGCACCTCTGCCCTTCACTGGATCAATCTTGCATTTTCTTCCATATCGTTCATTCCAGTACGTTGTTATTTTACTGTGCAGATTTGGGACCTGGCCCTCCAGTATTTTCCATGTGCATATTATTTTGCATCTCTCTCGTCTCCTTTCTAGAGAGTATATTTGGAGAGCTTTGAGACGATCCCAATAATTTAGGTGCTTTATCTCGTCTATGCGTGCCGTATATGTTCTCTGTATTCCCTCGATTTCAGCAATCTCTCCTGCTCTGAAGGGGGAAGTGAGTACTGAGCAGTACTCGAGACGGGACAACACAAGTAACTCGAAGAGTACAACCATTGTGATGGGATCCCTGGATTTGATACAACTATACTGAATTTGGGACTAAACAAATACTGTATGTATAAGAAGGTAAATGAACACAGGGAATATATTGATCAGTTAAATAATGGGGTTGAATATGCAACTGACAAAATGTATGACTCTTACAAGGAATGTCGGTGAAATCAGACTGACTTTAGTCTCTCGGCTTTGACAGGAGAGTCAACATGGACAAAAGTGTGTCTGACCCAATACAGACCTCCAGTTCACTGCATTCCATCCCAAGACGAAGTCTCTGTCCTCAGTCAAATACATTACTATTTAATTCCTCGTGTTGGGGACAGGAAGTTTGTGCATGTGTATGTATTACCCAACTATTTACCCAAGTGTAGTTACAAGATGAGAGCTATGCTGCCTTCCTGGTACTCTGTCATATGATACTTTGAAACTACTGATGGTTTTAGTAGCCCCCACCTTCTCACTTAATTTACCACTCTACCACTCGGTTAGCAAAAATGAATTTCCTAATGTTTTGCCTGCAGCTTTGTTTCCTTAGTTTAAATCTATGACCTTTTGTTATTGAAGTTCCAAGTCTCAAGAATTCTTCATTATCAATTTTTTCTATTTCCATTACTATTTTGTATGTAGTGATCATATCACCACTTTTTCTTCTATTTTCTAGCTTTGGCATATTTAATGCCTCTAGCCTCTTATCTTTCAGCTCCAGAAACCATTTTGTTGCATGTCTTTACATCTTTTCCAGTCTGCTGATATGCTTCTTGAGATGTGAGCACCATGCCACTGCCGCATATTCCAATTATGGTCTCACAAAGGTCATGAACAATTTCTTAAATATTTCGTCATCCTTGTATTAAAAAGCAATTGTGGAATTGGAAAGTGTAGCATAGGCTCCTCGCACAATGTTCTTTATGTGATCCTCGGGTGACAGTTTTCTATTTTGAACCACCCCACCTATTTGAAGACACACTCATCTGTACTGAGCTGCTAAACACCTCAAATGATATGGTGGAACTGCTGATAATCAAAATAGAGATCCTAAATGTAGTTATTGTCCTTGTATATCAGTCACCGAAGGCAAACCCTCAGCAGTTTAAAGACCAACTAATGAAAATAGAACACTGCTTGGAAAACCTCACAAATCCAGCCCCGAACATCATCCAGCTTGGGGACTTCAACCTCCGGCACCTGAAATGGAAGACCTGGCTAATACAGTAATATCAGAAAGAATACCAGGAAGTAGCCTAAATGAACAGGCACATGTAAATGACCTGCTATGGATGTGCAACAGGTTTGCCTTAAACCAGCAAATAGTAGAACCAACTAGGAAGGAGAACACGCTGGACCTCATTTTCACTAATAATGATGAATTGATCAGGAACATAATGATTACAAATACCTGTTACTCAGATCACAACTTAATTGAAGTTCTGACAACCATGGGGATTAGACCTTCAAAGCCAGTTCAGATTCCGGTGGAGGAGATTTCAGCAAATTTAACTTCAATAATAAACAGATATACTGGGAGCAAATAAACCAGGACTTCACAGAAATAAACAGGGACGAACAGCTAGAAAATGCAAACCTGAACCAGTGCCTGGAAAAAATAGGCTCAGTAGCACTAGAAATATGTTCAAACCGCATACTACCCTAAGAAAAAAAAGAGAAAGAGATGCAGATTGGAACGGGAATGTCGTTCCCTATATAGGCGAAGAAAACGAATCGCGGAACAACTTGAGTCGCACCCTATCTCAAGAACGGCGAAGGAGGTTAGGTAGAGAAATAGAAACAATTGAACTCAAGCTACAAGAATCATACAAAACCCAGGAGAGGCAAAGAGAGCAAAAGGTCATCAGTGAAATAGAGAGAAATCCAAAATATTTTTTCTCCTATGCAAAATCAAGATCAAAAACCACATCTAGTATCAGGCCCCTGCAAAAGGGAGATGGAACTTTCACCGATGACAACAAAGAAATGAGTGAGTTACTGAGGAAGCAGTACGACTCTGTTTTCAGCGAGCCACTAAACGCACTAAACATTGATAACCCAAATGAATTTTTCATGGATATGATGCCAACATCAAATCATATATCAGATGTCACCCTATCCCCACTGGATTTTGAAGAAGCCATAAACAGTATGCCTATGCACTCTGCACCAGGCCCAGATTCTTGGAATTCCATATTTATCAAGAACTGTAAAAAACCACTATCGCAGGCCCTTCACATTCTGTGGAGACAAAGCCTAGATACTGGCATTATCCTTGACAAACTAAAAACAGCAGAGATAGCACCACTCCATAAAGGCGGAAATAAGGCAGAGGCAAAAAATTACAGACGGATAGCACTAACATCGCACATCATAAAACTTTTTGAGAGTGCTAAGAAGTAAGATCACAAAATATATGGAATCACAGCATCTCCATAACCCCGGACAACATGGTTTCAGAACAGGGCGCTCTTGCCTGTCGCAGTTGCTGGACCACTATGATATGGCATTAGATGCTATGGAAGACGAACAAAACGCTGATGTAATTTACACAGATTTCGCAAAAACTTTTGATAAATGTGACCATGGTGTTATTGCACATAAAATGCATTCAAAAGGAATTACCGGGAAAATAGGCAGATGGATCTACAATTTCCTGACTAACAGAACCCAATGTGTAATAGTCAACAAAATAAAATCCAGCCCATCAACTGTGAAGAGCTCAGTCCCCCAGGGTAATGTGCTTGCTCCAGTACTTTTTCTCATCCTCATATCGGACATAGACAAGAACACAACCTATAGCACGGTATCATCCTTTACAGATGACACTAGAATCTTCATGAGAGTAGGCAACATAGAGAACATGGCAAACCTCCAATCAGATGTAGACCCGCCAAACACACACCGAAACTACGACGTTGGTACAACGTTCGAACAAGTTTTAACACCTCCTAACCAGTTATAACAACCAATATAGCAAGTTGTAACAACGTTCTAATACGTCATAAACACGTTAAGCCAAGATGTAACAACTTTATTACAAGTTGTAACCAGCGGAAAATAGAGACAGTTTTGGTTTGTGTTTCCAGGGGATCAGGTCTTTCTATGGGCTTCAGAAAATAATATGGTGTTTAACGAAGATAAGTTCCAACTCATGCGCTACGGAAAAAATGAAAATATAAAACGGAAACCACGTACAAAACTCGGGCAAATCATAACATAGAACGAAAAGGCAATGTAAAGGATCTGGGTGTACTCATGTCGGAAGACCTTACCTTTAAAGAACACAATAAAGTAGCTGTCACAACTGCAATAAAAATGACAGGTTGGATAACAAGAACTTTCACACTAGAGATGCTGTACCGATGATGATACTTTTCAAAACGCTTGTGCTCTCTAGAGTGGAGTACTGCTGCACAATGACAGCCCCATTCAAAGCTGGAGAAATTGCTGACCTGGAGAGCGTGCAGAGATCCTTTACTGCTAGAATCCACTCAGTAAAACATCTAAACTATTGGGACCAACTAAAGAGCCTAAATCTGTATTCCCTTGAGCACAGGCGGGAGAGATACATAATAATCTATACGTGGAAAATAATTGAGGGGCTGGTCCCAAACCTGCACACAGAAATAACATCACATGAGACCAGAAGACATGGCAGGATGTGCAGAATACCCCCATTGAAAAGCAGAGGTGCAACAGGTACTCTGAGAGAGAATTCTATCAACATCAGAGGCCCGAGACTGTTCAACACGCTTCCACTACATATAAGGGGCATAACTGGCAGACCCCTCACAGTGTTCAAGAGAGAACTGGATAAGCACCTCCAAAGGATACCTGATCAATCGGGGTGTGACTCATACGTCAGGCTGCGAGCAGCTGCATCCAACAGCCTGGTCGACAACTGGGCCGCGGGGACACTGAGCCCTGGAAGCACCTCAAGGTAACCCATGGATCTCTCTATAAGAATTTTTAAAAGCTTTTTTTTTTCACATAATTTGTAGGTTGTGTGTGGTCTATTTTCTCCTATTCCATATTCCATAACATGGCATTTATTCATATCAAATTCCATTTGCCAAGTGTCATTCCACACTTATTTTATCCACATCTAGATGAAGGGCATGACAATCGTATAATTAACTTATCTTTAGTTTCTTAGTATCATCAGCAAACATGTTCATATAGTGAGAAAATCCATAGGAGCCTTAATGAGGATTTGAACCAATGCGGTAGGTAGTCCCACGCACACGCCCCAGACAATCAGGCCACGACATGGTCAAAAGGATTGCAACCTGGAGTTCTACTGAACCCACAAGGATTTCCTGAGGCTTCTACTGAAGCCAGAACAGGATTTTCACACAAACCCCCCATGCACTCTGGATTTGTCGTCTAGGAATGTTCTACCTCTAATGCTCCTCTTTCACTACACATTAACTTGACTGCATAAATGAAAAAATTCATAAGAGCCGTGATGAAGATTCGAACCCATGCGGTGGGAAATCCTTGTGTTTAGTAGAGCTCCAGGTTGCAATCATTTTGACCATGTCGTGGCCTGATTGTCTGGGGCATGTGCGTGGGACTACCCACTGCATAGGTTCGAAGCCTCATCACAGCTCTTATGGATTTTCTCATTTGATGCAGTCACGTTAGTGTGATTACTCTGTGTATGTTCCCTATTCCTTCTGACATGCTTCATTTCTCCAGTCCAATACAACCCCCTCTGATTACTGCCTTCACTTTTCTGTTAGAAAATTTTTGATCCATGTTAGAAGCCTCCTTGTCATTCATCCAGTATGTTGCAGTTTCCAGAACAACCACTTATGTGAGACTCTGTTAAAAGCCTTTTTTAGGTCCAGATAAATGCAGCCAACCCAATCATTTCTTTCCTGTAAAATCTCTGTAGCTCTAACATAAAAACTAAGTAAATTCATTACACAGAATCTTCCAGATCAAAAACCATACTGTCTGTCTGTGTGTTGTTATACAGTACCATTTTTTTCCAGGTGTTCTACCCATTTGGTTTTAATTATTTTTTCAGTAGTTGACTACAACACTTGTAAATGATACAGCTCTATAATTAAGGGAGTCTTCGCTACTGCCATTTTTGTAGACTGGAGCTATGTTAGCTTTTTTCCATATATCTGGCAGGGCTCCTGAATACACACATGCCTGAAGAATCAACTCAGTGGAATGCTGAGCTCGGGTGCACATTCTCTCAGAACTAGAGATAAACTCCATCTGGGCCAACTGCTTTGTTCTTACTTAGCTCCTTAAGTATTTTTTTAATTTAGTCTCTAGACACCTTTATGTACTCCATGTTGTTCTCTGGAATTCTTATTTTGTCTGAAAATTTAATTTTGCACAAACACTCTTTGGAACTGTTCCAATAATCTTTCACACATTTCATTTTCATTTTCTGTGAATCTCCCCATTTTCAATGTCTGAATTTTATCCATTAAGGTACTGAATGTCAATTACTGTATCTCTTCTTTTTTTGTCCAAAGTAGCTTTGTCTATCTAAAGATGAGGTCCCCCATGCTTGGATACAATAATCCAAGTGGTGGCACACCAGAGATTTATACAGTTGAATACAGTAACAACCTTATTTCCCTTAAAGTGAAAAGTTCACTTTATTATTCCTAGGGTTTGGCTAGCCTATTTTACTGCAGTTCCCACTTGTTTTGCAACTTTCAGTGAATGATGAAATCTGACTCCAAGGGCTTTTTCTTTATCAATCTGCTGCAAGGTAATGTTGTTAATTTGGTAGTTGTGATGTGAATTGTTCTGCACCACATGCAAGATCTTGCATTTTTGGTATTATAAAACATTTGCCAGTCTCCTGACCATTTGTGGAGTTCATGTAAATTTGTTTGTAAGACCTCGATATAATTTTCACTGCCCACTTTACCATAAATCTTTGTCATCTGCAAATTTGATGATGTGGTTTGTAATATTCTCATCTATGTCATTGATGTGTATGACAAAAAAGGTTGGCCCCAAAATGAACCTTTCCAGTACCCCACTCAATACATTTCTTCAGTCAGATTCATTTCCGTTTAGCACGACACTTTGTTTTCTTTATTTTAACCATTGTTTTATCCATTTTAGTATTCTACCATTTATTCCATATGCCTTTAACACTTTCGCTCGGGCATGAC
>WNGS01165339.1:21169983-21212483 GCA_020271785.1 Procambarus virginalis | reverse complement strand
TGTTGTGTCGATTTTACAAGATTATCCACCGTGAGACGGCAACTGATTCCCTTCCTTGGGGTTGTCTCCATGAGCTTGAAGATGTGTGAGGTCAAGCTGATAGGATGATAGTTTTCTGCCAAATTCTTTCTGCCGTTTTTTTTAAAATAGAGGCGACATTTGCATATTTCCAATCGAGGGAGACTGTCCCTTGGACCACAAATTTTCTGAAATGGAGTTTCAGAGGTAGGCAAAGTTTATCTACCAGTTCTGTAACGAGCGTGGATTGAATTTTGTTCACACCTGAGACATTCGAGTCTTGTAGTCTGTCAATGCTCTTCCTGATTATGTCACATGTTACAGAATATATTCCTTAATTCATTCTCTTCACTTCCTTTAAATATTTGTGTGGGTAATGGGATGCTGTCTAATCTTTCTAGTGCAAACACTGATGTACTGTATTAATTCAGAAAGCTTTCTGTTCATTAATCATTTTTTATTGTAAAGAACATAATAAAATTTAGTTTTTTCTCTCAACTTTCTCAACTCGACACAATAATTCTATACCTAATGGTGCTGTATCTGTCATTTGTTACAAACTTTGATACAATCTGGCAGGTCAAAAGATGGCACGTACATAATTTAGCAACACAACGTTATAAAGTGTCATTTGTATTATTACTATACTTTTTCTTTTACGAGTGCTTCACGCTTGCCACTGGAGGAACAAGCCTTCCCTGACATGGTCCTTATCATGTAGAATCACACAAAACTCTAGCCCTCCATAGCAAACGAGTTTGACATCTTGAGTAGCGACAGGCGATCCTAGACACCTACCTTGAGGATACTCCACGTACGTTAAGGAAAAAGGCTTCCACTCCAGATCAGCCATTGTTGTGATGGCCGTGTTGGTGTGGTGGTGAAGGAGCGTGGCTGGCTGTTGGTGCTGAGGAAACACACAACTGAAGACAATTACCCTTCACCCTCGCTCAGTTCCCAGCATGTAAACAAACATTGATCCTTAACATCCTTTATATCCTGGCTCTCTTAAGTAACTCTTCAAGGTTTAATTATTTAAATTTATAACGAGCTCGGTTACCTAAAAAAATTTATTAAAACGTAACAATGTTTTAGCAATTACATTTGTACAATGCTTGAGGCCATTGTCCTGAAGTGTGTGCAGAGGGATGCCGCGGCCCTGGCTTCAGCCACGCCCTCACTACTCAATAGTCTCCCATGGAGGGATAAATTTAGCCTAAACAATTATACTCAATTCAGACAAAGACCCTCACGGACTACACACACACACACACACACACTGTGATGTATCAAACAATGCCTTCCATTATAATGGCTGCACTCTGTCACATACGTAACCGTCTCTTCTTTTTTTCATTTTTTTGTTTTGCTCTATTGACGTACATTTCTTAATGAAGTAACACACTATTATGTTAAATGTGTCAAACCCGAATGACCATGAACTAAGAATAGAGGAGAGCGTTGGTTATATGAAATACGCCTGAAGTTCATGAATGATTATCTATTTACCCGAGGGCCACTAATACACTAGTGGCCTCGACGAGGACAGGAAGCCAGCGGCTTGTCAAAGGTCCAACACCACCCCCCCCCCCATTTATCCTGATTTTTTCCAAACGATTTTAAAATTAAACAATATTTTGGCCTTTACGGCTTCGGCGGGTAGGCGGTTCCATCAGTTTATAATCTTGGGGTGGAAAAAAACATCTGTCCTGAATCCTACATAGTGGCTTGTTGAGCTTGAAACCGTTACTCCATGTTTGTTACATCTGATCTTTTCAATTACAGTAGTGGTCTAGATTGATATCCTCCACGTTGCTCAATATTTAAAAAAAATTATGAGATCTACATCCTTGTTACCTAGTGCAGGCTAAGTAATCTAGGTTACATTGTTACCTAGTCTCTCCATACTCCCTTCCTCCAGTGTACTCTGGCTGTTTATTTGCATTATAAAGTTTTGTTTTCAGTGTACCTGAAAATAAACTACCTCGTTTATTCTATTTTAATTTTAGTAATTTTGCCGTTTATTTTATTCTAAACAGTCAATCTGTATTGAATCCTTATTTTTACTTGTCACCTCTATTCTACTTGTCTAATTACATTGATTAGTATTTTTTGCATATATTAATAATTATTAATGTACAAGAATGTAACAACTCTTGTATATATATCTCTCAAAAAATTAGAAATACAGTATAGCATTTTTTATATTATAAAAAATATATATAAAAAATTAATCTTGTCCATCTCAATATAGACTTATTATTCTTGTCAATCTTTATTGAATCATTTTTTTTATTTGTCATCTGTATCCTTGTTGTCTAATTACATTCTTTTTTTATTTGGTCCTATCATTTGCATTTTTTATGTAGTTGTTTTTATATCTAGAATTTTTTGTGATTGCTCATAAGTTTTATTATTCTATTTAAATTACTTTTTTTCTTATCATTTTATTCTAGTGTAATTTTAGTAATTTTGCCAAGTTTATTTAATTACTAATCATAAGCCATTATTTTTGTATTCCACCTTCATCTCACTGTGGTTATTTTTTAATTTGAATTTTTATTGTAATTGTTTATTGTAATTTACTGTCACACACCTCCCCCATATTCTAATCAGAATATCCTTAATGTCTTCTCCATTCTTTCTCCATGCAAACTACCATCGACTCTGAGCTAAATCTGCTATCACATATCTACAATAACTAGCACAGTCATCATCACCACTGCAGTTACTACACAGTAAACCTTGCAAAAAACAAACTCCAAAATAATGCAAGCCAATCAGTATTCAACCAATATGTCAGATCACTTGGTAAATATTTTGATGACATCAATGCACTACTCACAGCACTAGGTACTAAACTATCCCTCATTATTTTAACAGAAACATGGCTAAGTAAAGACCATACCCAACTATACAACTTTGCTGGATATAAAGCTAATCACATTTGCAGGCCTGATAAAAAAGGAGGTGGTACAGCTATCTATTATCAAGATAATGTCACTTGCACAAGTGCTATTAGCAATAGAAACAACTACTGTGAATATACCTTTGCTCAATTCTCATTCAAATCATCATTAACTATTGGAGTTCTTTATAGATTTTCCAATACTAATATAACTGCATTCTCAGATAATATAAGGAACCTAATCATAAACAACAAACTCATAAAAAATCACATCATCTTAGGAAATAACTTCAACATTGACCTTTGCCAACAAAATAACCCCCCCCGCCCCAAGTCGAATACTTCCCAAACAGCATGAACTCCTGTATGCAAATCCCCACAATCACTAAGCCCACACAAATTACTCAAACATCTGCTACAACCCTGGACCACATATGGACTAACATAACAGCCCACCTTGCCTCTGGTATAACCACAAGGACTTTCTCACTTGTAGTTGTCCTTGTCCTTTGCATGCGTTTTGGAGTCTTAGGCTTTCTGCCTTACCCTGAGTAGGGGAGTGTTTGTTTGCTTGTGGGGCACACTGCAGCTGGCCCAGCCTGCTTAAGCTATCACGCGGCAGCCGACATTTCTCTCCGACTGCTTGTTGGCAGTTGGGGAGTTTCGTGGGTTTTATTGTTTTCTTTCTTTGTTTGAAGTTTTTGCCTGGTTTTGCAGAGGAGTTCTGCCTGGATCCTCATTAAGTTATACCTGGGTGTGGTGGAAGGAATTGTGCCCAACCATTTGGACGGTCAGGGATTGAACGCCGACCTACATGAAGCGAGTCGGCAGTCAGTCCAAGTGGTTGGGCGACTCGACCTATGGAGCGATTCAGTATTGATTTAAAGGGCCCACTACCATCAGCGACCCATAATCCTTATATGCTAACAGTCATTGATAAGTATTCACATTTTCCTTTGCATTTCCATGCCCTAACATGCACATAATGACTGTGATAATCCAATGCTAATCCTAATATTGCCTTAAAGCAATATTTAACCTTTGTGGAATGCCTAACTTTATCCATTCAGACAGAGGTACCTCTTTTATGTCCTAGGAGCTCAAGGCATAACTTTCTCAAAAGTGCATTGCAACAAGCAGGACAATGCCCTACCACCCCACAGGAATCGCACAGGTCGAACGGTATAACCATATCATATGGAAGGCTCTACATTTAACATTAAAGTTACACAATCTAGCAGAAAATCATTGGGAACTGGTGCTTCCAAATGCATTACACTCCATTAGATCTCTTTTTTTTTTTTATCTACCTCAACCAATACAACCCCCATATGAGCATTTTTTTTAGATTTCAGTGATGCTCAACACATGGAAGTCCACTGATATTGTGGCTTATGTCTCCTGGTCCAGTGCTACTTCGATGCTTTGTTCGGTCTAATAAGTAAGTAATTATCAATAGAAGGCACCAAACCGGGAAGGCTATGTAGCACCATCAAATGTGCGGGATAATCAGAGGGCGCTAAATATCACCAAGGATGCCAATACGAGAACAAAAACGCATAAGGCGAACGATATCAAAAGTATCAGAGTCGCCAAGAATTCTATCGAGGGACAAGCGACCGCGGGGGACAATTGGAAAACAAGACACACGCTCGTCCTGGAAGTCAGGACATTCAACAAGGATATGTGCGACCGTAAGAGGGAGAATGCAATTTGGACAATAAGGAGCAGGGCGGCGCTCCATTAAGTGACCGTGAGTTAAACGGGTATGGCCAAGACATAATCTAGCCAGAGCCGTTTCCCACCGTCGGTTACGGTGGCAGGAGGAAGGCCACTGGGACACACGACTCTTGAGAGCACGCAGTTTGTTACCAAGAACAGAAGACCAACAACGCTGCCAACGGGCAAGGATGGAGGCATGAATAACCGGGTAAAAGTCGGAATAAGGAACACCTTTACGGGAGACGGGACAAGTGCGGATAGCGTCCTTAGCGGCAGTATCCGCACACTCATTTAAAGAGACACCAACATGGTTGGGAACCCAGCAAAACGCAACTGACTTAAATTTACTGGAGATAAGAAACAGCCAATGTTGAATCTCGATGACCACAAGGTGGACTGGATTAAAGGACCCCAAAGCCATGAGGGCACTACGAGAGTCAACTACTACCACGAAGGAGGACTGCCCCCAGGAAAGCAGGAGATGAAGAGCATAGAGAATAGCATAAAGTTCTGCTGTGAAGATGCTAGCCTCCGGAGGAAGGCGACACATATAAGTGTGGTCAGGAAAAACAACAGAGTAACCCACACCATCAGCAGACTTTGACCCGTCGGTGAAGATGGGAACGGAGTGGGAGTGAGAAGAAAAGTGCTCAAGGAAGAGGCGTTTCAGAACTGTAGGAGGGGTAAAAGCTTTAGTGATGCGGGTCAGAGAAGTACAAAATGTGGGAAGGGGGACCCTCCACGGGGGCAAGGAGGGAACAATATGAGGAGAAACATTAATAAGACGAACCGAAAGAGAATCTTGTAAGCGAGTCGGTCTAATAAGACTAACCCTCTAGTTGATCAGGTTGAGTTCATTGATGTAAATCCAACTTATGCAGACATTATGTATCCAGATGGATGCCATTCTACAGTATCTATCCATGATTAATGTCCAATGGGTCTGATACTCCAATGAAGCAACATCATGATGATAATTATGAGGGCATAATCACAAGAATTGACCCTCTCCAGTCCATGACATTGGGACAGGAAGGATGGGCTCCCTAACTACACTTAGTATTCAAGATAGTGAATTAGCAGATAGGATACAATGCTAATCCTCTGCATATTAGCAGTCACTGAGCAATGCTAATGCTCAGTGACAATGATCTACTTTCTCCAGAGAGACCCCAGAAAGTCTGCCTGGTTGCCAAGGCCTCCTGATCGTTATGGCTGGGATTAAGATCATGTAATTAGTGTGTTGATGAGAAGTATTGATTTAAGTTATCTGCTATATTTACTTACTATTAGCAAACAATCTAAGGGAAGAAAGAATGTGATATTTTAAAAATATCTTATTCATTAGATTATATTCATTTGTCTCATTTTGTACAGTTCATTATTATGAGGCTTTTGTAATTCCCTCCTGATACCTTTGATTTGTGTTTTTTCAGATATCATGTAGGAAACCAAGTCAATTAAAGCTGAGGAAAATGAAATCAAGTATTGTACATTATTTACCTCCGGCCTTGGTCAATAACAATAACAGATGGAAAATTGCCAAACATACAAAAGGCTTTTAAGAGCTTAACAGTGATTCACTTAAGATTATATACACAGCCAATTTGAAAATACATAGCACCAGCATAGATTTCTTATCTTGTTAAGTATAAAATAATTAGCACGTCCAGCAATTCATATCAAGATTGCTGTCTGAAATAAGAGCTAATCTATGTAAACTGATTAATGTAGATCAATCTAACTACCATTAGAGGGGAGATGGGTCAGAAAAGATAAAGTCATACTGTAAAATAACGAAGGAAAAAGACAAAGTCGACATGTACAGCATGGTCCAAATGAGGGAATAATAGAACAAGAGGATATGGATGAAAGTTAAATGAGTCAGAGACAGAAGAAAATACTCATACTGTATGAGGGACAAACAGTAGTAAAAAAAGTGGAATGCATTGAAAGAAGTGATGAATGTCATCTCCATCCATAGCTTTAATCACAAATGCAAGAGTGAACTAAAGTGTTGAAAAATAAAAAATAAAAAAATAAAAAAAAATAGTTAGGAATTCAGGCTGAATAACAAAGTAGTTCTTTGCATAAATACTGACAGGGAAAATCCAGCATTGAATGTAAGGAAATGTCTTTCTGGAGGAGCCACAGTGGCTCCCTGTAGCTATTTCACTGAGATTGCTGCAATCTATCAGTCACTTCAGTTGCATGAGCTCATTTGGTCTTCCAGGGACTAGAGCCAAAGCCTGGCCCCCTTCACATGAGGCACAGGAACAAATGACATTCAGCCATTTCACTGGAAAAGCATCCAGAAAGTCAGCAAAGCTTTACAAGCAACAGTTGGGTTCCCAATACTCAAAACCCAAAACAAAAAATAAACAAAAGCAAACACAAAACTAGCTAAAACTTGACACTACTGAATGCCACCGCCAGGTGGCCTGGTGATCAGTCCACTGTCAGCCCACACATCAGTTCAGGAGCTGATGAACGCTGCCATGAACTGATGAACGTGGGAGGGAGACAGGTAGCCACCAAGGCTCTACCAGAGAGAGAGTGTCGTCTCATTACATTCAACGCCGAGCTTCTGGAGAAGTCTCTTGGTGGCTCCCTGTAGCTAAATAACTACAGGGAAAATTAGAGGGACTTACCAGAGAGGGGAAGAGACAGCAGGCACCAAGACGAAATCAAGACCAACGATCGGGAACATGATCCAGAACAACACAGGATCAAGAGCGACCAGGGACAATGACTAAATACCTGGCCACCATGACCCTATTAGTCTGCCAAAATCTACGAGCCCAAATATCCGTTGAAGACATATTAGAGAACACCACCACAAGTGCAGCATATTTGCGAACCTCATGGGCCCGTGGACAAACTGCAGGCTGGTTAGCCTTCATGATACTGCAGACAACCTGAAAAATATGAGTCTTGGAACAGGGGACCAAGGAGACGGGATCAAGCCAAAGAGCGTGCTCCAAGGCTGAGACGGTGGCACACAGGTAACAAAAAATTGCCATCAACAGACTCAACAAATCATGTATCCCCCTGCTGAATCAACCAAGTATCAATGACCAATGGATATCTCCAGAAGCCCAATGACTTATTCTTCACCAGAAAAGAAGGAGATGGTTGCAAATGAAAAAAATGCCCACCATGACCAAACAGAAGGACCCCTGCCTCTGGAGAAACATGAAACTTACCAATTGATCCAACAATCAGAGGCAAGAGCCTGCAAAAACACTGCCGTAAAAGAGGAGTCCCGCACCAAAGGGGCAGATGTGAGAAGAGAACTTCTCTTCTAGGACCCTGTAGAGAAATCAAGATGACTCAGGAAATCCATGAGCGGGCCTGTGGTGAAAAAACATCCGAGACATCTTGTAGAATGGAGCAGCAGAAGAATCTACATTGAAAGCCAACAACAGTGGGTCCTCCAGCATCACATGGTAAGAGGCAACAGTATTGGCCACAGGATGCCCATCAAGAAATAACCCATGAAAGAAATGATAATACCACTTGAACTGAAATTGAAGATGGTGTAGGGACAGAAAAGGGCAAAATGAGCACCAAGCTACTTCATAATGCTAAATGCTACTGGGAAGACAAATGTTGGTGCAAACTAATAAACCAGCCACCTGTGGGCCACAAAAATGGCAACCATGGCTAAGCCAGAAGGATTCTCCTCAAGAATGACTCCAGTCTGGAAGGAACTCGGAGCAACAACTGAACCAGGGAAAAGAGGTAAATGCACCCCTACTTTGACCAGTCCAGTCAAAAAGCATCTACCACAAGAGCTTTGCAATCCAGGAATACAGTAGCACCACAAAAGATGGAAGGTGCCAGTTCCACGCAGACACGAACAGATCCACCTCAGGGGCAACCAAATATCTCGCAGAGCCACTGAAAGGACATATTGTTGATGGTCCATTCTGTGGAGATGGGATGGAACCGAGACAAACCATCCATGAGGACGTTGAAAACATTCCAAATGTGGACTGCACTGAAAGGTAAACCTCAAGAGTCCAGAAGACAAGCCACTCACAGCATCCAGCACCATATGGGAGATGATTGAAGAAACCCCCCTCCCAAGCCGGTACAGGCAGTGAACTACCGGGAAGCTGTCGGAGTGGAGCCGGATGAAGGAGCCCAGAGGGAGCTGAATCCTCAAAACACTTGTCACACAGCTGCAAACTCTTATACCATACTGTGAATCCGAAGCAACAGACTCGACACCAATCCAGGGAAGCCTGGTGAGTGTTGGTCACAAAATTCTAACCCAGAGCCGACGCATCCATAAAGACATCGAGTGACAGAGCTGAAAGGTCTTATGGGGACCAAACCCCAAACAACTTAAAGGGGAACTTTCACCGGCAAAGCAACAACTGGCGAAGGGCAGCCAGGGCCTCAACTCAATACCTGTGGCAGCAGTGAAACGTGCAAAACTGGAGGAACCAGTACAGAGTCCAGAGTCAAATTCTGCCAAGGGGAAAAGTCCATGCAGGCAAAATTCAGGCCCCCGCACAGCCCCACTTGTTAACCACAGAGTCACACTGGGTTGGTCCAATACCAGCCAGTGATGGAGCTGTAAGCGGAGCACAGCCAAAGGAGGTAGGGAAAGATATGCTGACCGAGACTCAGCCACATCCAAACCTGGGATGGAACCAACTAGGGCTTCTGCCAGTTCATCAGGAACTAGCACAAGCCCTAGTTGATTCCCAACAGCGGGCATAGAACTAGATCCCTGAGTAGCTGACATGCAGACTGACTAGGAGCCCAAACACCCAACCACTTGTGCTGGACAGTAGAACACAATGCAAGGGTCTTGCATCATGCAGGTTGGTATTCAATCCCTGACTGTCCAAGTGATTGGGCACCATTCCTTCCCAGTCTCATCCCAAATCCTTATCCAGATCCCTTCCAAGTGCTATAGTCATAATGGCTAGGCACTTTTTCCTCATAGCTCCCTTTTAGGAGCTCAAACCAGCCAGTCATGGAGGTAGGCCAAAATTAAAATCCCTAAGAGCCACAAGTCTTGTCAAGCCACAATGACTCGTGCTAACCTGGTGAAAATATGGAAAGGCCAAACTCCATATTTCAAACTTCCTTTGACAAACACCTCCAAAGAATACCTGATCAACCAGGCTGTGATTCATACGTCAGGCTGCAAGCAGTCTCGTCCAACACCCTGGTTGACCAGACGACCAACCGGGAGGCCTGATCAGAGACCGGGCCGTGGAGTCATTGATCCCTAGAAACTATACAAGGTAGACGCAAGGTAGTAGCCAGATTCACGCCAAAGGCAGAACCTAAAAGAGGTAAGCATGATGCCCCTCCACAAAACCTAACCAATCCCTGAACCCCAAACGGATAGGAACATGCCAGTACGTGTCCTAGAGATCCAGGGACAACATCCAAGTCCCCAATTGAAAAACCAAGTGAACTTGGGCAAATGTGGTCATGCGGAAGGTCAGACAGGGAATGAAGCTATTCAGACCTGAAAGATAGACGATGAATTGCAGGTTCGAAGAGTTCTTCTTGGAAATTGGGAACAAATGGGATACCCAACAAAAGGATGAGGTCGGCTCAACCATGCATTTTTCTAACCACGTCGCATTTGTCTAACCACTTAACACAGCAGCAGGGAAGAAAGCTGACCCATCAGCCCCTACCCCAAAAAAAGAGGGCAGAGTCAACCAACTCCACCGTAGGCCAAGGGAAACAACCTGAAATGTAACCAGGAGCTGGCATAGCAAGTGAGACAATCCTCTCCCCCCACGTCGTCAAAATGGCAATCCACAAAAGACTCAATGTGAACCACAAGAAGTGCCATCCTTTCACAATACAAAAGATTGATGCTGACAAGCAGAAGAAGCACAACCCACAAGAAGTTTGACAGCCCGAGAATCTGTCACCCCTCGAGGGCCTACCCTGACCAACAGCATGCATGGTCCCAGCCTTACCAGACCATCTCCAAGAATGTGGAACAAAATCCTGAGTAGCCAGAAGTTGGGAAATCAGACTGCAGAAAGAAGCCGCCATTGAAAAAACTAGACAACAATGTCCTCAGGAAAGAGGAGAGGCAAAAAAAGCAGAAGCAGATAAAAGGGCTAAGGACCAAGCCATATCTAAACAATGATCAAGGAGGGCCTGCTGACATGTGAGGCAAAATGCGTAAAATGCTGCCACCACCTTTCAAAGGATGGGTGCAAGCATCTTGGGCAAGGCCGCTGGCACTGCAGATGTCAAACCCTCCACACCTGGAATCAAACCAAGTGAGTCCACGTCCTCACGGAGTTGGGGCCAGATTCACGAAGCAGTTACGCAAGCACTTACGAACCTGTACATCTTTTCTCAATCTTTGGCAGCTTTGTTTACAATTATTAAACAGTTGATGAACTCTGAAGCACCAAGAGGCTGTTTATAATAATAACAACAGTTGATCGAGAAGTTTTTATGCTTGTAAACCGTATAATAAATGTAACCAAAGCCGTCAAAGATTGAGGAAAGATGTACACGTTCATAAGTACTGTACTTGTGTAACTGTTTCGTGAATCTAGCCCCCTGATCAGAGAATAAGCTCCACAAGAGCCCAAAAATGCATGACTGTTGCCAAGTGCATATGAGCCCCGTGATCGCCTGTGATAAGGGCAGAGGACAGCACTAGCAGGTGAACGTGAAGCTGCCACTTACCCACATCCTTGGGGAAGAGCAGGAGCAAATAAGCAGTGCTCGAGCTGGGAATAAGGAGTGTCAACCAAGAACACCTGAAGAGCGTTCAGCACTTTACGCCATTCAAGCATACAGGCATAACAGAACCCCTGCCGTGCCCCCAGGATGAATCCAGAACCTTATAACAACGCCAAAAAAGTAATGCTAACCCGAATTCAAAGGAACCAGGGTCCATCATGGAAGCAAGGTTCTGTAAGAGATAATGCAAAATACCTTCACGAGCAACTGAAGTGGAGACTTAGAAAGAAGGAAACCTCTGCAAAGATGAATCCATAGGACTGAATGGCACATGGAAGCGTGCCCTTGGGAAAGCTGCTGTCAAATCAAACTCATATCGATCAGGAAGATAAGGCAACCCTTCTCCTGTGAGCATACGATCTTTCTTGGTATTTACAAAACACCAAGAAGACTCCATGGACATCCAAGGGTCCAGATCGGGCTCCCCCCCCCCCAAGCCCAGGGAGCCTGTCATGAAAGCTCTAGGGCAGAGCCAAAGTCCGTGTCCAGCACCTGAGAAACAAAGTTCTCCAGAGGAGAAGGTACAGAGGAAGTATGCAGTTGTGAAGAAGAAAACTCAGTAACCTTGGTCGGACTAGATGGCTTAACTACCTTCGCATTTGAGATGGACAAGGCAACCCCTAAAATTTGCCAAGCTGCACTCATAGCTAAACACTGCCCCGAATCTCAAACCCTCAGACGTTTTGGAGTCAGAAGCAGGGAGGAAGGGAGGAACTGAAGCAGGACAAAGCACACCTGCCTGGGAAAGAAGAGGAGGCATGGCTGGAGCCAGGGTGGAGAGTAACACCTCCAATTCTGGGTCGCTAAACACCACAAAGGGCAAACCCAGGGCTTCAACCAAGCTCAGAGCAGCAAACGTTGAAACTGGGCATACCTAGCCTGTAATGCCTCTGCTTCAGAGACAGGATCAGAAAGTATCATAACCCATGAGGAACAAACCCCACATAATTTGGGGTCATAAAACTCATCAACCCAAGAGGTAGCATGGCAGAGGCAGAGAGAGAGAATGATCATCACCACGATCATTCTAACAAAGGTGACGAACTGCCTTCAAACTCACAATGGGCGAGAGCGGGCCATCCTTTATGTATACAGTAATTGACCTCGTCAGAAACCTACCATGGAATGCCAGGGCCTGCTGGTAATAAGCCAGCCAGATGCTCCTGGGCATCAAGGATGCTCACAAAGGAAATGAGAAACACCAGCAGCCCCTTTACCTGTGCTGTAAAATGGCCCCTGCAGTGTGTCATATAAGGAAGCACACAGGCCTTGAATGCACCCCATACAACCTAATGAACACCCCAAACTAAGGGAATACAGAGAGATCAAAAGACCAATGAAATACCGAGGTAAGGCATTCCACCCCGATAGCATGCCACGAGAGGGTAAACTCCCGAACACACCAGAGAATTAACTCTTTCAGTGCAAGAAAAGTATCTAACAAACATCCAGGGATGTAACCACTGAGCACATGTAGTTCGGAGCAAAAAAAGCCAAGTCCACACAACAAAACTGGGCAGAAAATATGCACATAAAGCAAAGACTATAATGGAATGATACACTAACAAAATAGGCCCCCACAGGTTGAGTCCAAAGACTGCTTAACTTAGAAGCTCTGGGACATGCTGTAAGGCATTGTGAAAAAGGATCACTACAGTGTTGCTCGGCGAATAAACTGATGTGTGGGCTGATGCTGGGCTAAGTGCTGGGCCACCTGGTGGTGGCATTTGGTATTTAGGTAGGTAGAACCTAGGTAGAATCTACCGTATACTAAATCACCTACAAATATGGAAGAATAGGATATGTACCTAGAAAGTAGGGAATCTTGAAAAATCCCTAGTTAGAAGAAAGAGACAACCTAGAAACTCCTATTATTATTTCTTGAGGTAATCTGGAAGTTTATGAGCAGCACATCTGAAGCCAAGGTTTCCAGCTGTGCTATCTGGGGTGTTTTGGCTCCTTGCAGCACATCGATATCTGTGGGGAAAAAAATATACCTGTAATTCTCAAATTAACTTTATTAATTCTTATCTACTGCACTGTGTTTTATCCTTTGTCCTAAAATAAAGCGCCAAGGTAAATTAACTCGCATCGCAATGGCTGCAAGTACAAGAAACAGAAAAGAATAGAGGGAGGAGAAGATGGAGAAGGGAATATGTGAACATAGGAAGGTGAATTAATGTGGAAGAGGGAGTTAATGGAAGGGAAGATGAGATGGGAATGGAAAGGAAAGATGGGGTAGGAATGGAAAGGGAAGATAGGGGAGGAAATGGAAGGGGAATGTTAGGGGAATGTTGAGGAGGACTGCAAGAGAAAGGTGGGATTGAATGTTAGGGAAAAGTGGGGGGGGGGGAGGGAGGAAGAGGCAACTTTACCCTGTGATGATTAAGAGGATCAATGTACCTGCAGTCCAGTCTCTCACCAGGCCTCCTGGTCGGTGGGTTGGTTAACCAGGCTGGTGGATGCGGCTGCTCGCAGCCTGACGTATTAATCACGACCTGGTAGATAAGGTATCCCTTGGAGGTGTTTATTGAGTTCTCTCTTGAACACCATGAGAGGTCGGTCACTTATGCCCTTTATGTGTTGAGGGAATGCGATAAAATTTCTGGGTCTTTGATGTTGATACGAGTTCTCTCTTAGTGTACCTATTGTGCCACTGTTTTCAATGGGTCTATTTTACACATCCTGCCATGCCTCCTGGTCTCATGTGATATTTACATATGCAGATTTGGAAAAAGTTCCTCTAATATTTTCCAGGTGAAAATCTGAAAAATATGTATCTCTCTCTCGCCTGCGCTCTAGAGAATCAGTTAACAATTTTTAATCGGTCCCAATAATTTAGAAGTTTATAGAGTGGATTCTAGCAGTAAAAGATCTTTGCACATTCTCCAGGTTAGCAATTTCTCCAGCTTTGAATGGGGCTGTTATTGTGCAACAATATTCCACTCTAGAGAGCATTAATGTCTTAAAAACCATCATCATTGGCATGACATCTCTTGTTAAGAAGGTTCTTGTTATCCAACTTGTCATTTCTGGGGGGGGGAGGAGCCCCATTGGCTTCTTGAAGCTATCATACACTGATCAGTAATTATCTAGTGTGTATAGGATGAAAACTATGTTCGTGGTGTCCCGTCTTCCCAGTACTCTATCTTATAACGGTTCGAAACTACTGAGTGTTTTGGCCTCCACCACCTTTTCACTTAGCTTGTTCCAACTGTCTACTATGTTTGCAAAAGAAAACTGTCTAATATTTTTGGCCACTTTGTTCCCTTAGCTTGAATCTGTGTCCTCTTGTTTGTGAAGTTCCTGGTTTCAGGAATTCTGCTTTGTCAATTTGGTTGATTCCTGGTAGTATTTTGTAAGTGGTGATCATATCACCTCTTTTTCTTCTATCTTCTAGTTTTGGCATGTTTAATGCCTCTAGTCTCTCCTCATAACTCTTGTTTTTCAGTTCTGGAATACATTTTGTAGCGTGCCATTGCACCTTTTCCAGTTTATTTATGTGCTTCTTGAGATTTGGGAACCATACATCTGCTGTATGCTTCAGGTGCCATCAGTTGCAGGAATTTTTATTGGCCTACCAGTGACACACTGACAGAACCCGTCCCCTCAGAGGGCGCAGGGAGTGATGGTCTATAAAAACTTTACATTTGAAGTTTAACATAAATGCCACCACCAGCAAAGCACCCAGAAAGGTAGGAGAACCAAAACAAACCACTGCATGGTTTGCAGAAATTTCAGCTTAGTGGTTGCTTAGGGCCTTTGAGACAGGGCTGCCTTGTTGGGTTCTGTAGCCTGATTGAGTTTTATGGAGCCCAAATGTGTTCCAGCTGTTTCCATTCACAGCTTCAGCTCTTTTCTTTATTTCATTTCACTATTTCGTTACTTCCTTCTCTACAGGAAGTACGTTGGATTTGTAGGTGTCCATTACATTTCTGTGCTGATATTCTCGCACATCCACTAACAGAAGATTCAGCGGTATGCCACCAGACTCGTCTCGGAACTGAGAGGTATGAGCTACGAGGAAAGGCTAAAGAAGCTGAAACTCATGTCCCTGGCAGACAGAAGAGTAAGGGAAGACATGATAACCACCTACAAAATTCTCAGGGGAATTGACAGGGTGGACACAGACAAACTCTTTAGCACGGGCAGAACACGAACAAAGGGAGACAGATGGAAACCTAGTACCTAAATGAGCCATAGAGGCGTTAGAAAGGATTTTTTTGTGTCAGTAGTTAACAAATGGAATGCACTAGAAAGTGATGTGGTGGAGAGACTCCATACACAGTTTCAAATGTAGATATGATAGAGCCCAGTAGGCTCAGGAATCTGTACACCAGTTGATTGACAGTTGAGAGACAGGACCAAAGAGCCGAAGTTCAACACCTGCAAGCACAACTAGGCGAGTACGTGTAGCGTTTCAGCGTGGCGTTTTGGTAACACTGCTCTCAGGCTGTTTATGTGCAGTTGCGTAGTATGAGCCAGAAGTTATTGTGTACCTGGAGCTGCATGTGCACAGGGTTCTCTTCTGTGTGTGCTCTTGGAGTACTTCCCTTGCGCAGTTAGGGTTACCTTCCCTGTGGCGTTTGGGATATGCTCTTTTTAGGGGGGGCCCTCCTCCCTTGAGAGGGTGCCCTTGCCCTTAACCCTTGAACAGCATAACCAAATGCTGACATCCCCATGGTGTGCAAGAAAAAAAAATCAGAATTTTTTTTTCTTTGAACTTTGTTAACTCCAGGAAACATAAAATCCAAGTAAAAAGTCTCTGTATCTGGTGGTTTAGTTGTAGTGACATGGAGATTAATTGGGAGGAGCCCCATTGGCTCCCTGAAGCTAGCATACTGTTTAAGTGCCACACTATTTGGAGTCATCAGTCGCAGAGTTCTTGTATGCCTACCGGGAATCAGAGCCAGAACCTGGCCTCCTCACAGAGGTGCAGGGAGCGTTTATCATCTTGCCAATGACCTGAAAGGTAGACGAATTGAAACAGACTACTATCCGGTTGAAAAATGTGACCTACGCCGTCAAGATATCAAAAGAACTCCCTCACAAAAAAAAAGCAAAACTTCGCCCAACTAACCCCATGCTCGTTGGCTCCCCCCCCTTCCCCACAGGGTTTTTCTCCGAATGCTAGTTTTACTGTCAGGGGGAGGGGTTTCGAGGGTGTTAGTGTGATTTTTTATTATGTTTGCTGGCCTTTTGTATTGCCTTTATGGCAGAGGAGTTCTGCCTTTCACCTGATAAGGCAGTGTCCTAGGGTGTGGGTGATGGTCCTCCTCTGTGACCCCAGGGGCTTTCCCGGGGTGATCAGAGTCGGGTCAGATGTAACCAGCTTAGCTAGCCCCAGTGCCTGGGGTTCGTGTAGCGCTCGTGTACCCTGCAAACCCTGGAGATCCCCAGGTGGCTCAGATACCTGCTTGATACCTGCTTGATGGGGTTCTGGGAGTTGTTTTACTCTCCAAGCCCGGCCCGAGGCCAGGTTCGACTTGTGAGAGTTTGGTCCACCAGGCTGTTGCTTGGAGCGGTCCGCAGGCCCACATACCCACCACAGCCCGGTTGATCACGCACTCCTTGAAGAAAACTATCTGGTTTTCTCTTGAAGATGTCCACAGTTGTTCCAGCAATATTTCTTATACCCGCTGGGAAACCGTGGACCTCTGATGTTTATAATGTACAGTGTTCTCTGATTGTGCCTATGGCACCCCTGCTCTTCACTGGTTCTATTCTGCATTTTCTTCTATATTGTTCACTCCAGTATGTTGTTATTTTACTGTGCAGATTTGGGACCTGGCCCTCCAGTATTTTCCACATATATATTATTTGATATCTCTCTCGTCTCCTTTCTAGTGTGTACATTTGGAGAGCTTTGAGACGATCCCAATAATTTAGGTGTTTTATCATGTCTATGGATGCCGTATATGTTCTCTGTATTCCCTCTATTTCAGCAATCTCTCCTGCTCTGAAGGGGAAAGTGAGCACTGAGCAGCACTCAAGACGGGACAACACAAGTGATTTGAAGAGTGCAATTATTGTGATGGGATCTCTGGATTTGAAAGTTCTCGTAATCCATCCTATCATTTTTCTGGCTGACGCAATGTTTGCTTGGCTATGCTCCCAAGAGGATACCTCTTCTAAGCTCACTCCTACCTTGTGCGAATTCTAGGGTTGCTCGTCGCCCATACCTCAGGGTGACGATCATCCTTCCTGCCTCCGCCATGCTGCCTGTAGGGTCGAGGACACCTACAACCCCCAGTCTTGCGGGACTTGTTTCCCGCTTGTCCTTCAATTCACCCATCCCTCTTCTGTTATTATGTGAGATCAGGCAGGGGCTGCATTGCATAGGCATTTCTCAGTGTTGCAATGTACCAGGTTTGTTGCTCGTTTGGAAGCCCCAGAGCTGCCCTGCTTAAGTTTTAGGGACTAGTATATGGGGGTGAACTGAAGGGTGGGGTGGCCCAGCTCACCTGGGCCAGCTCTCCCTCCCTGGTGTGGTACTAACAAGCAAGGAGGGGAGGGGGTTTATTTGGACGAAGAATTGTTTGTTTCTTTTCTTCTCTGGGGGAGTTCTTTTGCTCTTTTGAGGTTGTAGGTTGCAATTTTCAACCAGACAGTGGTCTGTTTTGTTTAGCCATCATTCTGGGTGCCTTCCTTGGCCAATGGCAAAGTACTTTAAATGTCAAGTGTTCATAGGCCACTGATCCTTGCACCTTTCTGTGGGGGGGGGGGGGCAGATTCTGGTGCTGGTCCCTGGTAGGCAACAAGTACTCTGTAACTGATGACCTCCAAATAGGATAGCACTATATCAGTGGAATAGCTTCAGGGAGCCGACAGGGTTCCCAACAGAAAGAGATGATATGATCACCACATACAAAATAATAATAGGAATCAACCAAATTGACAGATGAATTTCTGAAACCAGCAACTTCAAGAACAAGTGGATACAGATTCAAGCTACGGAGACAAAGGTGCTGAAATTTTGTTAGAAAGTTATCTTTTGCAAACAGAGTGGTAGATGGTTGGAACAAGTTAAGTGAGAAGGTGATGGAGACTAAAACCCTCGGTAGTTTCAAAGCATTATTTGACAAAGAGTACTGGGAAGAGGGGACACCATGAGCGTAGCTCTCATCCTGTGACTACACTTAGGTAATTAAATTACACAAGGTACATACAAATTCAGGGTGTAGTGGCCCATGGCGCCTGCCTCATCTGTCACCGCGAGAACTGTCAGTGAAACACACTGCCCCCAAGCCACATATTCTCAATATACTGACCTTGGATTTCTAAATGATCAATCGTATGTATAATGGAAGCAATATAAATATGTTGACCAAACAACACACTAGAAAGTGACGGGACAACGACGTTCGGTCCGTCTTGGACCATTCTCAAGTCGATTGTCGATTGATAGATATAAATAGGCCCATGTGAGGCTGCTCTGCTTTATATCAATATATATAGGAGCTGCCTCATATGGGCCCATTCGAGGCAGCCCATATTTATATTGATGTAAATAAGAGCTGCCTCAAATAATCCTATTAAATCAAATGAGGGAGCTCTTATTTATATAAATATAAATACTGTAGGAGTTAAATAAACAAATCCACAAGGGCCGTGACGAGGATTCGAACCTGCGTCCGAGAGCATCCCAGACGCTGCCTTAATCGACTGAGCTACGACATGGTCAAAAGGAGTTGAAACCGAAGTTCTACTGAACTTACTGGATCCTGCAGCCTCTGGTTTGTGCCTCGGAGAGGCTGCAGGATCCAGTACATTCAGAAGAACTTCGGTTTTAACTCCTCTTGACCATGTCGTAGCTCAGTCGATTAAGGCAGCATCTGGGATGCTCTCGGACGCAGGCTCGAATCCTCGTCACGGCCCTTGTGGATTTGTTCATTTGATGCATCACGCAATTGTGATTTCTATGTGTAATGAAGTAAGGGCGAAGAGGGAGAACGGCCTATTGAAATAGCTCGAGTGCAGGGGGGGAGTTGTGTAAAACCCTGGTTTGTGCCTCGCAGAGGCTGCAGGATCCAGTAAGTTCAGTAGAACTTCGGTTTCAACTCCTTTTGACCATGTCATAGCTCAGTCGATTAAGGCAGCGTCTGGGATGCTCTCAGATGCAGGTTCGAATCCTCGTCACAGCCCTTGTGGATTTGTTCATTTGATGCATCACACAATTGTGATTTCTGTGTGTAAATAGAAGTTACCTTGTATTGGCCCACACAAGACAGCTCCTATTAATAATTAATATTGATGTAAATAGAAGCTGCCTCATATGGGCCAATAAGCCTGCTGTAGTTCTTTTATTATTATGTTCAAATGATGATTGAATGACCTGGTATACTTTATTACATTTATAAAATTGTGATTGCCATATGAACATAATTGATATACATATCATGTAATTACCGTGGAATTTTATACAATGACGATTATCACATTCGCATAGTAACATGATGATAACCACATTCAAATAGTAAGGTAATTATGAAACGATAGCAGGATATTTTTAGGTGTCAAATTAAGCTCTATTACATCTACCAAGAGCTATTATATCCATATTAGCATCATACATGTAAAACCAAGAGAACAATATTTTAAATTAACAATGACAATAACCCCATTATCCTGTGAATTGACGACATATGACAATAACTGCTCTCTAAGGGTTAAGTAATTGTATATAATTGGATCTATTAATTGGCAATGATTTTTATTTCAAAGAGACTTAGATATGCAATACATGTAAAAATAATGGAAGAGTGCTCCAATTTTACTGTAATTAACAGTAAATGCCACAAAAGAACATTACCTGTAGCAGTACTCCTTGGTGCACATGTATGATCCTCCCTTCTTGACCTTGTCTTCACCAGACCTTGCACCCTGCTATTAATAACAAAATAATTTAAGGATAGGCTATAAGCCTTTACTGTACAGGTTAAAGATTTACAATCTGGACTCTCCACAGGAGCAAAGTAGGCACAATACTAGGGAGCCACACTCTGGGCAAGCACAGAGCCAAGCTCCGGGCAAGCACAGAGCCAAGCTCCGGGCAAGCACAGAGCCAAACTCCGGGCAAGCACAGAGCCAAACTCCGGGCAAGCACAGAGTCAAACTCCGGGCAAGCACAGAGCCAAACTCCGGGCAAGCACAGAGCCAAACTCCGGGCAAGCACAGAGCCAAACTCCAGGCAAGCACAGAGCCAAACTCCGGGCAAGCACAGAGCCAAACTCTGCAAGCATGCCATTCTAACAATGTTCTCAAAGCGGGCATAGGTTAAGTGCACTATAAGTGCGAATGGAGACTTGGGAGGGTCCCAACGAAATACTGAATGTAATACTAGTTGATATATAGCAATGATGAAACACAACTTTTCACATACAGTATAAGCTCTGAGTTAGGGAAGAAAGGAATGGTCCTGAGCTGAGGTTCATGCCAGCATGATACAATGCATTTAGAGGAGGAAGAAGAGTCAAGGGTTATCCTGTTAAGTGAGAAAAAATTTTGTGATGTCAGTGATATATGTTTATTTGTGAGGGAGATCCTTGTGGCTTCCTGAAGCTATCTTGCTGAGATGGCTCCTATTAGGTCACATCAGCTGTTTAGCCTCACAGGGACCATAACCAGAACCTGGACCCATCCCTCATAGAAGCGCAGAGTGCAGGTGACACTAAGCCATCCCACCGGGAAAGCATCCAGAAAGTCACTGAACAAATATAAACTACTGCTGGATTCAAAGTGATGGAAGCCTGGAGATTGACAAAGGAACTCCCCTAAATAGTGTAAACAAACAATCGAATCTCTCAAAACCAGCTCAAGCTCATTAGCATTACCTCCTCACTCCTGCCAGCAGGAGGAAGGGGATCCTGGAGCTCCAGGTTTCCCCCAGTCCTCCAAGCTAGTTCCGTTGCTGATGGGGACAGGATTGGCTGTCCACTATAGGGTTTTCAGGTCGTCTATAAGCCCCACGGGTCCCCCTGCTTCTAAGTGCCAGCCATCCTTGGACTTCGTCCTGCCATTTGCTTGGTATTGTTCTATGTTTTAGAGCATGTTTTTTGTCCAGTTTGTGATGTGTGTTACTGGTTATAAGGTGCTCAGAGCGACCTTCTCAGTGTGCTCCCTAGCATTCCCCCTACACTGACAGTTCTCTTCTTTGGTGTGTTCGCGAGTTTGCTCTTTAAAGGTAGGACCACTGGAGGCGGGGGTCTTACCCTGGGCGTGTCAGGGGTCATGTGTCCATCTGTATATACCTTTGGTTCGGGTTGAACACCTGGCCGGTTGGAGCACACAGGGATATTCGTGTGTTTGTTTTACACAAACGCTGAAGTAGGCCTTTACAACCACATTAACCAGGCTATGTCAGTCTATTTATATATTTCCCAGTAAGCATGTCCAGTGCCTGGGTGTTCTCTTTGGTCATTCTTTTGGGCCCCTGGTAATCCCCAGTGGGTTTCAGTATGGACACACCCTCCAACCCCATTCTTACTTTGAGCAAGTTTGAGGGCTATTCATTATCCATGCCACAGGGCGATGATCATTCTTTCTGCCTGTCGGGTCGGTGACACCTATGACCCTAAGTTTTGTGGTGTCTGTTCAGTTCATAGGGCTCTTCTCTCTGTCACGCTTACAAGGCAGTTGCTGCTTTGTGGATTTGTTTTGCCCACCTTCAATGTTCATGGCTTCATGCTTGCTTGAATAGCCCGGAGTTAGCCTGACTTTTTTGGGACACAGAATTGGAGGTGTTTGTGAATTCTAACTTGGTTCCGTCTGTGCCTTCTTCTATTTCCCCTTCAGGTGTGATGCATCCGACTTCTGTTCCTCCACTCCACCACCCCCTTCTAGCTCCAGAACATCTAAGTGTTTCAGAATCAGGGCAAGGTTTAGCTTGGGATGTGGCTCAGCTGTCTTTGGGTATAGCCCCTTCCAATTCGGTTTCAGTATTCTTCTATTACCCGACTTTGGTCTGGGGCCAGGCTCGACTTGTGGTAACTTGGTCCAGGAGGCTGTTGCTTGGAGCAGCCCACAGGTCCACACATCCACTACAACCTGGTTGATCCTGTACTTCTTGCAAAACTTTATCCAAATGCTTATGCTTCCTGAAGACATCCACCTTTGTTCCGGCATTATTTCTTATGCTTGCTGGGAGGGTACTGAACAACCGTAGATGTAGATGTTAAGATAGGGCTCTAAGATTATACCTATGGCATTTTACTCATCACTGGTTCTATTCTGCACTTCCATCTGTATCTTTTGCTCCAGTATGCTATTATTCTACTGTGCGAATTTGGAAACTGGCCTTCCATTATCTTCCATGTATATATTGCTTGATACATCTCTCATCTCCCTTCCAGAGAGTACACTTTGAGAGCTTTGAGACAATCTCAATAATTTAGGTGATTTATTGAGTTTATGCATGCCATATAGGTTCTCTATATTCCCTCTATTTCAGCAATCTCTCCTGCTCTGAAAGGGAAAGTGAGTACTGAGCAGTACTCAAGCATAGAACTGCTAGCACCAATGGTTTAAATAGTATTAGCATTGATGTGGGATCTCTGGATTTGAACGTTCTTAATCCATCCTATTATTTTCCTGGCTGCTGCTATATTTGCTCGGTTATGTTCACTAAATGTCAGGTCGTTAACATCAAAATTCCCAGATCTTTTACATGTTGTTTTCCTTCTATAAGTAAGTCTGATTGCATCCTGCCCCCCTGTACTTCATTTAAGTTCCTTGTTTCCACCATACCTAAGACTGTTAAACATCATGTTATTTTCCATTGCACAATCGAAGACTTTATTAATATTGGTCAATAGTTTTTCGGTGTCTTCTACAACGGAAATTTTCATGCTGAGTTTTGTATCATGTGCAAAGGATGATACAAAGCTGTGACTAATACAGTATTTTTGTTTATATCCAAGATAAGAATGAGAAATAGCAGTGGTGCATGGACAGATCTTTTCACTGCACTTTGACTTGATCTTATTTGATTGACTGTTACTGTTTGCATTGTGTTTGACAAAGTTGAAAATCCAATGTTCCATTTTACTTGTTATTCTAATTGATTGCATTTTATGGGCTATCACTCAATGGTCACACTTATCAAATGCCTTGGCAAAGTCTGTGTATACAACATCTGCATTTTGTTTTTCTTATAATACTTCTGTAGTTTTGTTATAGTGGTTGAGTAACTCTGAAAGACAGGATCTTCCCACTCTAAATCCATGGTGGCCATAGATTGTGAAGCTCATTGAGTTACATAAAACTGCAGATTTGATTCTTAACTACCGTGCTGCGCCGAGTTTATTGTGAAATTCCCCCGGTGCTCATGATATAAAGTGTTCCCAAAAAATTATTTTTTCTTCGTAAAATGATAAATTCCCTTCCCTGAACATGTCTATGTAAAAATAAATACCAAATTCCACTTACTTTGGCTGTGGGGACGTGGACAAGGTGCGCTGTGGCATCATCAGGGGCTGGTCGCCCGTGCGTGAATCGCCCAGACACGGCCGCGCGGGCCATTCAAGCACTGGGTGTTGCCACAAATATATTTTCAATTATTTGTTTTATGTATTTCCAATGTGGTTTTATTTGTTTTTTTATTGTATATGATGCATATTTGTGTCCATTACAATATGTATACAGTAGAACATTCATAATGTTCCATGGAACTGTGATACATGTGTCAGTAATGTGTCCACAATAATGTTTATTGTCACAATATTACCTGTTAAAAATTCACTAAAATTACAATAGGTAGTTTCACACACTATTTACACAGTAATACACTGTATTACACACTCAGTACTTCGGAAGTGAGTAATAATCAACGAATAGTCCATGGTACACAGCGCGACTTCGCTCTCAGTGCACCAGGTACAGATAAATTTTCGCTTCCTGTTTCTTCATTCTGTGTGCTTGCAAATAATGCACTCACGTACACCCTTGGCTTTAGTACTTGTAGGTTGTATGTAGCCAAGCTTGTAAAGCATAAGGTAGTATTGAAAAGACTATAGGAAAAGATAAATTTGTAAGGTACAGTGTAGTCTTGAAAAGATCGCTTTGTATGGTCCCACACAGGAAGAGATTCAGCTTACCTCAAAGAGTGTCCGTCAGTCAGAAAGAGATTTAGCTAGCCTCAAAGAGTGTCTGTCAGTTTAGGAAGAGATTCAAGTATTCTTGAAAATATCTATGGAAAACACCACCATGGAAGCCGCTAACACTGTTCATCTACGCTACTTGTATCAGATGCATCATCACTGAACACAGAAAACGATTCATCTATGTATCATCTAAATAAATTGGAGATAGCATAGGATTGCAAAGGTGACGCTAAGAGCTACAACTGGATACGCTCGCTGTATCGTCCTCATAGTTGCTTTATCACTTGCATCCGACCTTTGTGTTAGGTCCTTATTGCGCCTAGCTTCCCCAATATTATGACCCCTATGTTCTTCAAACAATAAGGTTTGAATTTCACCGACAGAGCATTATCTTTCAACACCGCGTCGGACAGGTGTTTGGGAGCCAGAGGCATGTGCGCCACCCATGGTTGATCATTCAGTACTAACCCAGCCAGCAGCCCTAGGGCATTCTGGGAATTTTTTCCAAAATGGCTGCCACTCACTGGAGGTCCTAAGAGTCTATTTCGTACACAACCAACCTCGTACACATTTAGAATTGGTACCGAAAAGTCAAAAAGAGTTTTCTCGGTTGGCGCAGTTTCCCGCCGACCGAGAATACTTGGTTGGCGCAGTTAAGTGGTTAATCACTTTTTCAAAAACTTTATTATGTGCAGTGTTAGTACAACTGGTCTATAGTTTTTCACCAAAGCTTTACTACCTCCCTTGTGTAGTCTAACTGTATCTGCTGGCTTAAGTACTGCTGGCATCATCCCTGTATCCAGGCTCTTTCTCCATATTACACCGAGTGCTCGCACTACTAGTGCTTTACATTTCTTTATGAATATTGAGTTCCACATGTCAGGACCTGAGGCTGAGTGCATGGGCATGTTGTCAATTTTTCTTTCAAAGTCTCCTGCGTTCGTATTAATATCAGTTATATTATCTGGGGTTTGGTGTCATTCAAGGATCTTCAACTTTCATGTTGTTTATTGGTATGCTAAACATTTCACTACTTTCACTAATTTCTTTGTCATCCTCTGTGTACAAACCTTCAGATGTAAGTACTGTATAGGTCCTATAATAATGGAGTTTTTTATTTTGATTTTGCATATGTAAAAAATTATTTTGGACTTTTGTTATCTCTTGTATAGCTCTCTGTTCCAATTCCTCAGACTGGTATGATCGCTTCAGCATCTGCACTGTTTCTTTCATTTTCCTGTTTAAATTTCTTGTTCTTTGAAAAACATATAATGAAATGCCAATTTTTGGGAGAGCGCCAGTGGCTCCCTGACACCCTCCCTACTTCCAGGGCATCAGGGTGGTTTCCATCATCATAAGAACTGATGGTGGAGCAGCCGGCTGACCTGTCTGCCTCTTTCCCTACTGATTTTATCATTATTACTACTAATAATAATATGAGAATGCAATTAAATATTATTTAGTAAAATTGATTAGGTAGTGACCATATTATAAAAAATAAAAAGATACAAATATTTCGGTACTCAGTCATATAATGAGGACAAATATTAGTATGTATACTGGCTAAACTGTCCAATGGACACAAATTAGTTATTACTATTATCAGATGGAAAAAGGATCAAGGACATACTGGATTAGTTTGAAGACTTGGAGAATGACTAATTTTCCACCAGTCAGCTGTCCACTCCCACACATTACCCAGGATGTTATACAGGCCATAGCCATTAGGAGGGAAAGCAGTCACTGGACAACGACCCGCCCACCCATCGTCTCCTGTGTCTTCATTGGGAAAGGTTCCTTGCCATATGTTTGCCCTGTGAGTAACGTAAGATGTATTAGTCTCCTAAGTAATTAACTTTTTATTGGTAGACAAGGAAAATTCTATTGATGTTTATTAATCCTTGCTATAAAAGATTCAAAATATTCATCAAATTGATAATATCTGGTTTACTGTTTTAATACACTAAGTGTTTACTTTTTAAATGCATAGTGTGTTTATTGTTTTACTGCATTGTTTAATGTTTCAATGCATTGGTTACTGGTTTAATCCATTGGTTATTGTTTTAATTAAATGAGCACTGTGGAACCTCAATACTTGAACTTAACTGGTTTCTGAAGGCCGTTCGACTACTGAAAAAACATTTCCCATAAAGAAAGTTTGATTAATCCATTTCAGACTACAAAAATCTAGCATTGAATCTAATGAAATGTCATTTTCTTGGTGAACCCCAGAGGCTCCCTGGAGCTATCGGGCTAATATGCAATACATTAGACCAGGGCAATAGTCTATAAGTTTAGCCAACCGGAGACGAGCCAGAACCTGGCCCTCTCAGAGAGGCACAGGGAGTAATGGCCCTGCAGGAGGGGAGAGCCCCGGATCCCCCGGAAATGATGGAAGAAAGGATCAAGGACATACTGGATTAGTTTGAAGACTTGGAGAGTGACTAATTTTTCACCAGTCAGCTGTGCACTCCCACACATTATCCAGAATGTTATACAGGCTACCCAAGCCATCTACCAAACCCAAGCCATCCAGTCCAGAGGCTGAGCATCAAAAAGGAAGCAGAACCGCCGACCGGAGGGAGGGAGGGAAGGTTGCTAAGGAGCCTCTGGGGCTCATCCAGAAAATGGTGTTTCATTACATTCAACACTGGTTTCCTGAGGGGAGCCCCTACATCTCCTTGGAGCCACATAACCAAAGAGAAGGAAATGGGGACTTACCAGGGAGGCAGACTCCACTCGCTCCTCAACTCAAAGTCGAGACAACTGACTGCAACCTGCGACCCAAGGCCACACAAGGATGACTAGGACCAGGAACATTGATGAGATAATGCACAACCAAGACCCTGCTCAGCCTCCAAAATTCCTGCACCTGAATGTCAGCCCAGGACATATTGCCAAAGACAGCAGTCAAAGCAGCAAACTTACAAACGTTGTGGGCATGAAGATAGACTGCAGGCTGGCTAGACTTAATGACCCAGCGGACAACCTGGGAGACCTGAGCCCTGCAACAAGGAATGAGGTGAAACCAGATCAACCCAAAGCGCATCCTTGGCCACTGAAGCCGAGGCATGCAAGTAACAGCGAAGAACCACAACCAGATACAACACATGATGCTACCCCGGCCTGACCAACCAAGCATCAATGACCCAAGGACCCCTCCAGAAAGCGGCCGTCTTGTTCTTCGCCCGAAAAGAAGGGGAAGGCTGCAACCGAACAAACCTACCACCAAGACCGAAAGAGCAGAAACCCCTGCACAGGAGGAGAGCATGAAGATCACCAACCCGACTCCCAGAGGCCAATGCCAACAGAAAGAAAGTCTTGGAAAAACAATCTTGAACCAAAGGGGCCACCACGAACTGAGAGGAAGACAGAAAAGAAAGCACCCTGTCCAAGGACCAGGACAGCTCAGGCTTTCGTGAAACAAAGCACAAGAACGCTTTCAAAACGGGGCAGAAGTGACATCCACCCAGAACACAAGCTGGCTCTGCCAGCAACCACGATATGAGGTGAACAGCCTCGTATCAACCCTTGCAGTTATCTGAAATTCATCAATGATGTTTTCCACAGTGAGAATTATGTTAACAATCTACTATGAAAAATCTCTGTAAGGAGGGCCATGTTCTGGCTCTAGTCCTTGACAGGCCAAACAGGACTCCTTTGACTGATGTGACCCAGTAGTGGGGAGCCATCTCAGCGATAGGTTGAGGAAAATACCAAAGGGCTCCTCTCAAAAATGTAACATCCAACCATCATGCAAATACTGTATAAATTCTTAAATAACAGCAAATTTGTGTTACTTATTTGCTAAAGTTAAGATATATTTATTGAAATTGAATATGCAGCCAATACCTGTACTGATTGTTCGGAGTAAATTTATTGCCCCAAGAAAAGAGCCTTTCCTGTTTTCCAGCTCGGCACGCACGTTCCCACTCAGCCTCTGTGGGAAGTCGTTTACCCATCCATGTGCAAAAAGCTACTGCATCATTCCATGACACATGAACAACTGGGTGATCCATACGATCTAGAAATAAAGGAATAAAACATGAAATATAGTAAAAGTAGTCATATATAAACAGCATTAAATGTAATGAAATGCCAGTTTCTGGGCGAGCCCCGGAGACTTTCTGAAACTATCCATACAGATATAGCACTATATTATTTGGGGTCATCAGTCGCGGAATTCTTGTTGCCTACCGGGGACCACGAGCCAGGACCTGGCCCCCCTCAGAGAGGTGCAGGGAGCAATGACCTATGACCACTTTACATTTAAAGTATATCATACTTGCCATCGACCAGGAAAGGCTCCCGGAAGGTAGGCGAAACAAAACGGATCACTGGTTGAAAATTGTGACCTACATCCTCAAAATAGCAAAAAACTCCCCAGAAAGAAAACAAACAAGCAACAATTTGTTCAACTAAACCCCCCACTCTTTAATACCATCTCCCCCGTGGTGGAAGGGGGAGCCGGCCCAGGTGGGCCAGGCCACCCACCATCCAGTTCTTGAAAGATGAAAGCTTCCAACCAGAGGAGGGAGGGAGGGAGGGAGGGTGTCATCAAGCCTCCAGGCTCACCCAGAAAGAAATAAAATTGGCGTTTCATTACATCAACGCTGGTTTTCTGTGGGAAGTCCCGTCAACTCCCTAAAGTTAACTACCCACAGAGAGGGAAAGAGAGACTTACCTGGAGGTGGCTGTACAGCAGTATCAATGCGAGAAAGAGACAGTCAGCCACAACAGTGCCCCAAAGCAACACAAGGCCACAGAAGGTCTGGAACATTGACCTGGAAGCCAGAACCCTGCTTGACCTCCAAACCCCTGCGCCCGAATATAATCCCAATACATATTGCCACACAGCCGAAAGGGGCATACTTCCTAACATCATGGGCACAAGGGTAGACCACAGGCTGGCTTCACTTTATGACACTGCGGACAACCTGAGATACACAAGGCCTTGAACAGGGAACCAGAGAAATCGGGTCAACCCAGAACGTGTCCACCGACACATTCTGGGTTGTATTCGACGTGAATATCGATCCGATAGGAAAAGCCAAGAGAGAAAGGACTACTGTATGAGTAGGTCTGATTGCGTCTTGTACACTGCATTTCTTTTGGGGTCTTAACACTTTCGTGCTTTCTAGGACGCATAAAAAACTTACCCTGTGTGCTTTGGCGTCTCGCGCGCTTAACGGTAGGAGCGAAAAGTGTATACTCTTTTTACTGTTCTGACACTAATTGTAGACCTACGTATTTAAATTTGGTATCACTGTGTTCGCAATAGAATTCTCTATAGGAACATACATATAAAATACTGCCAAACAGAAACTGTTTGAAACAGTTCAAACAGAAAAGAAGCTCTCGCCAACTGTTGGCGATAGCGCCAAACAGCAACAAATGTTTCCACTCTCTTAATGATTGCGATGACCACATTTATCCTACATCATTGATTATGGTATCATGGAACCGCAATAAAATTCTCTATACGGACATATGCATATAAATATAGAATCAATGTCGCAACCAATCCAAGACGGTTTGAAGTGGCTGAAGTGTTACCCGCGGCGGGCATATCGGCGCTATACAATTGTTATACAAGATGAATCACTGCCATGCCGTTTTCTTTAATAAGCTCTTTGGTTATTAGAAAAACGTAAATTTCATGGTGAACATTTTGAGACTAACTAAAATAAAATCGCATAATAAATAAAATTTATATAATTATTTAACCATTGGACGCCAGCCAGCGTCCAGAGGGCAGAAATCAGGAGAAAAAGATTGGACGCTAACGGGCGTCCGCTAAGCGCGAAAGTGTTAATTTTTTCCATACACAAGTACCTGGAATTATGCTGTTAAACATCGTGTTATTTTCTGCAGCCAAATCAAAACTTAATTAATATCAACCTGTAGTTTTCAAGTTTTCTACGTAAGTAATTTTCATGCTGATTTTTTAGTCATTTGCAAATAATGACATGAAGCTGGAACTTGTATTTTTGTCTATACCTGTACCTGATATGAGAATAGGAAAAGCAGAGGTGCAAGGACTCCCTGGGTACAAAGCTTTTTGCTGTGGTTGGACTCAATTTTTATTTTATTGACTGTTACCCTTTGTGGGTTGTTTGACAGAAAATCTTAATATCCATCTCCTACTTTACCTGTTATTCCTACTAATCTCATTGTGGGCTATCATTCCATTGTCACATTTATCAATGCCTTTGCAAAGTCTGTGAATACAGTATCACATCTCATTCTGTTTTTCTTCTAATGTATCAGTGATTCTGTCATAATGTCAAGTAGCTGGAAAAGGCATGATCTTCCCACTCTAAATACATGCTGACCTGGGTTGTAGGTCATTGGTCTCATAAAACTGGATGTCTGACTCCTGTTCACTCTCTCAAAACTTTTATTATGTGGGAACAAAGTATAGATAGGGACTGGTCTATAATTCTTAGACAATGCATTGCTCCCTTTCTTATGTAGAGGAGCTATAATTACTGATTTAAGCATTTACGTATCTCACAGTGTCCAAGTTTTTTCCCACATTATACTGATTGCTTGCACTACTGGCACTTTGCATTTCTTTATAAATATTGAATTTTATGAGTCTGGACCCAGGGCTTAGTGCATGGGCATGTTGTCAGTTTCTCCTTCAAAATATGCAGAGTTTGTGTGTATATCAGTTATAGTTTCAGCGGTTTGGACATCATGCTTAAAGAAGCTGTCTGGATCTTCCACTTTCATGCTGTTTATTGAGGTGCTAAACATGTCCTAACACTGCTTTTTTACAATTTCAATCATTTCTTTGCTGTCCTCTGTATATGAACCTTCACTTGTAAGAATGGGTCCAATACTGAGGAGGTTTTTACATATGTGAAGAAATATTTTGGATTTTTTCTTTATCTCTTGTATGGCTTTCTGTTCTGATATGAGAATAAGAAAAGCAGTGGTGGAAGAGAAATATCTTACCAGTGATATCAGAGTCTGGTCCTTCTGGATGTCTCCAATCAGCTCCCTTCACAGGAAGCCACCATGGAGCAGCAGCAACAGCATTTTGTATTGTAGATTTTACTGCTTCTGATAACTCCCCCTCCAGTACAAACGAGTCACCAAACTTCTCAGCCTGTGTGGTTTAGAGATGTGTCGATGACAATAGCAACAAAGTATAATATATTGAATATCACAGAATTATATTATAAAAAGGATTGCAAATAAGGACTCGCAAATAATTTAAAATCTTTGTTTTAACAATATTCTTACTGTATTTAATGTAATGAAATACTTTTTCTGGTAGAGTCCAAGTGGCTCCCAGAATGCATCTCACTGAGATGGCTTCCCATCCTGAATCACATCTGCCTTAGAAATCCTGTTGACCTACTGGAAACCAGGGCCAAAACCTGAACCACCTTCCCCATCAGAGGCAAAGAGTGCTGGGGATAATAAGAATACCCACACCAGAAACCAAATATTGAATGATGCACACAGAAAATCACACTAGCGTGATATATATCAATGAGAAAATCCACTGGGGGCTGTGAGGCGATGCAAACCTGCAACCAAGGCATTGCCAGCCCCATACTCTACCACTATACCACCATTAACTTGAAGCTCAAAGGGGAAGCCAATGAAGGGGAGGTGGGGGCCCCTCACCCACCAGTCTCAGGAGTGGCAAAATACTGTAGGAGGAACCAGAAAAACTGATACAATGCCTTGAGCCAAGTCCTGCCCCGGGAAAAGACAATGCAGGCAAAGTTCAGGCTCCTGCACAACTGCTCAACCAACCTGCAAGTCACCCTGGGGCAATTCAACACCAGACGGTGAGAAGGGGCAGGCAGAGCAAAGCCACCGGAAGCAGAGATGTAGAAACTGACCGCATGTCCCAAATGAGACCCAGCCAAGTCCAAACCTTGGATGGAACCAACTGAAACTTTCTCTAGTTCATCAAGAACAGAACCCAGCAATCTAGAATAGAATCAATTCCCTGGCCAGCTGAAATTTTCTAGGATTCTTATCTTGAGATGATTTTGGGGTTTAGTGTCCCCACAGTCCAGTCCTTGACGAGGCCTCCTTTTTGTTAAACATCCCCAGAAAGCTGCCCATAGCAGCTGTACTATAGGTACTCCCAGGTACCTATTTATTGCTAGATGAACAGGGAGAAAGAAATTCTGCCCATTTGTTTCCGCCTCCGCCGGGGATCGAACCCAGAACCTTAGGACTATGAATCCTGAGCGCTGTTCACTCAGCCGTCAGGCCCTCTGTTGGAGGTAGGCCAACAAGTGATTCTCTACGAGATGAAGCAAGGCCACAGCAACCTGAACCTGGTAAACACAACCTGCACTAACCTGGTAAACACACAGGGTGCCAGATTCAAATTGAAGCAGTAAGTCTGATGTCTAACTGGGAAGAACAGCTAGGAAATGCGAACCTGAACCAGTGCATGGAAAAAATAAGCTCAGTAGCACTAGAAATATGTACAAACCGCATCCCCTAAGAAAAAAGAGGAAGAGATGCAGATTGGAACGAGAACGTCGTTCCCTATATAGGCAAAGAAAACGAATCGCGGTACAACTTGAGAGTCGCACCCTATCTCAGGAACGGCGAAGAAGGTTAGGTAGCGAAATAGGAAAAATTGAACTCAAGCTACAAGAATCATACAAAATGCAGGAGAGGGAAAGAGAGCAAAAGGCCATCAGTGAAATAGAGAGAAACCCGAAATATTTTTTCTCCTATGCAAAATCAAGATCAAAAACCACATCTAGTATCGGGCCCCTGCGAAAGGAAGATGGAACTTTCACCGATGACAACAAAGAAATGAGCGAGCTACTGAGGAAGCAATACGACTGTGTCTTCAGCGAGCCATTAAACGCACTAAAGATCGATAACCCAAATGAATTTTTCATGGATATGATACCAACATCAAATCATATATCAGACGTCACCCTATCCCCACTGGATTTTGAAGAAGCCATAAACAGTATGCCTATGCACTCCGCACCAGGCCCGGATTCTTGGAACTCCATATTCATCAAGAACTGTAAAAAACCACTATCGCAGGCCCTTCACATTCTGTGGAGACAAAGCCTAGATACTGGCGTTATTCCTGATATACTAAAAACAGCAGAGATAGCACCACTTCATAAAGGAGGAAATAAGGCAGAGGCAAAAAATTACAGACCGATAGCACTAACATCGCACATCATAAAAAATTTTGAGAGAGTGCTAAGAAGTAAGATCACAAAATACATGGAATCACAGCATCTCCATAACCCCGGACAACATGGTTTCAGAACAGGGCGCTCTTGCCTGTCGCAGTTGCTGGACCACTATGATATGGCATTAGATGCTATGGAAGACAAACAAAACGCTGATGTAATTTACACAGATTTCGCAAAAGCTTTTGATAAATGTGACCATGGTGTTATTGCCCATAAAATGCGCTCAAAAGGAATTACCGGAAAAGTAGGCAGATGGATCTACAATTTCCTGACCAACAGAACCCAATGTGTAATAGTCAACAAAATAAAATCCAACCCGTCAACCGTTAAGAGCTCAGTCCCCCAGGGTACTGTGCTTGCTCCAGTACTTTTTCTCATCCTCATATCGGACATAGACAAGAGCACAACCTATAGCACTGTATCATCCTTTGCAGATGACACTAGGATCTTCATGAGAGTAGGCAACATAGAGGACACGGCGAACCTCCAGTCAGATGTAGATCAGGTCTTTCTATGGGCTACAGAAAATAATATGGTGTTTAACGAAGACAAGTTCCAGCTCATGCGCTATGGAAAAAATGAAAATATAAAAACGGAAACCACGTACAAAACTCAGGCAAATCATAACATAGAACGAAAAGGCAATGTAAAGGATCTGGGTGTACTCATGTCGGAAGACCTTACCTTTAAAGAACACAATAAAGTAGCCGTCACAACTGCAAGAAAAATGACAGGTTGGATAACAAGAACTTTTCACACTAGAGATGCTATACCGATGATGACACTTTTCAAAACGCTTGTGCTCTCTAGAGTGGAGTACTGCTGCACAATGACAGCCCCTTTCACTGCTGGTGAAATTGCTGACCTGGAGAGCGTGCAGAGGTCCTTTACTGCTAGAATCCACTCGGTAAAACATCTAAACTATTGGGACCGACTTAAGAGCCTAAATCTGTATTCCCTTGAGCGCAGGCGGGAGAGATACATAATAATTTACACGTGGAAAATATTAGAGGGGCTGGTCCCAAACCTGCACACAGAAATAACATCACATGAGACCAGAAGACATGGCAGGATGTGCAGAATACCCCCGTTGAAAAGCAGAGGTGCAACTGGTACTCTGAGAGAGAACTCTATCAACATCAGAGGCCCGAGACTGTTCAACACGCTTCCACTACACATAAGGGACATAACTGGCAAACCCCTCACAGTGTTCAAGAGAGAACTGGATAAGCACCTCCAAAGGATACCTGATCAACCAGGCTGTGACTCATACGTCAGGCTGCGAGCAGCCGCGTCCAACAGCCTGGTTGATCAGTCCAGCAACCAGGAGGCCTGGTCGATGACCGGGCCGCGGGGACGATAAGCCCCGGAAGCACCTCAAGGTATCCTCAAGGTAAGGTGTCCCACAACAAACCCTAACCAGTCCCTGAACTCAGATGTATAGGGATGTGCCAATAAAAGTCCTTGAGGTCTAGGAACTCTATTAAAGCTCCAGCCTATAACAGCAGGTGAACTTGCGCCAAAATGGTCATGCAGAAGGTCGAGAGAATTGAGAGGCAGGCCAAAAGAGCAGAGCTCAACCCCTGCAAGCACATTTAGGTGAATACAGTAGAGTGTTCAAGTTTATGGCCTCTTGGCATGCTCTGAGGAGGATTCAGATTCCTGCCAAATTCGGACAGCTACAGGGAGCCATTGGGGCTCACCCTGCAAGAGACATTTTATTACATTTAACACTGGTTTTCCTTCAGATATACATTTTTTTGCAGAGAATTCAGATGGGTGGATTTTGTCCATTGTTTAAAAGGATTTTTTATAGGGAGGTCCAGCTTTGGGAGGGTGTATGTATAGTATGCTGATGTTGAGTTGGGTGTACTAGTCAGGGATGATAGAAGCAGAAGCAGGAGCAAGTTAGAGGTTTAGGTGCAGAACAATCGTGAATGTGAACAATCTTGATCATCTTTATCAGTCTACACTATACACTGTTAATACACAAAATACCCCTCAGTAAACCAGAATAATGGCATCCACAGCCCCTGACTGGCCTGGTGAGCACTGGTCACAAAGCCCCAGCCAAGAGACGAAGCGTTCATGAATACATTGAGCAAGGGCTCGGGTAGGCACCACGGCACTGAACCTTGAAAAACCCGAAGAGGAAGCCGGCAACGCAAGGCCCCCGGAGGTTGAACCCAGCGATCGCGAGAGTAGTGGAACGGACGGCCCTGAGGAAACCAGAAGAGTCGACACCAAACCCGACCCGGCGGGTAAACTAGCGTGGCAAAGTTCAAACTCCCACACAGCTGCTCGAGCAACTGCCGAATGACTCGGGAGCCCTCCAGAAACAGCTGAAGGTGGGACTGCAGCCACAGAAACGCCACCAGAGGCAGACACAAGGAAGCAGTCCGAGAGTCCCACACAAGACCCAGCCACGTCCGAACCCAAGATGGAACCAGATGAAACTTCTTCAAATTCACCAGGAACCAGAACCCGGCGAGGGGGAAAGAACCACACCCCTGCCGAGTAGACATGCAGACCGACTGGGAGCCCACATCAGCCAATTGTTGAGGTAGGCAAAAACCCGAACCCCTAACAGACGCAGACGGGTCACCATGACCCAGATAAAACGCGTGAACATGCGAGGTGCCAGATTCACACCAAACAGAAGACAACGAAAGCGGAAAGCTTGACGCCCCACCACAAAACCTAACCTGAAACCCCAGATGAATCGAGATGTGCCAATACACATCCTAGAGATACAGAAACACTATACATGCACCCGACTCCAAGAGACGCTGGACCTGGGACAGAGTGGTCATCCAAAAAAAGGAGCAATAGATCCAGAGGTTCAGACAGGATAAGTTCAGAATGAACTTCAGATCCGCACAGTACCATTTTGGAACTGGAAACAGGCGGGGAAACCCACCTGAGGGATGTAGAGGTTTCGACCGTGCCCTAGCGCACCCACTCTAAGATGACCTGACAGAGCGAGGAGGAACAGGCCTGCACCACCAACCCCGAACCCACCCCCAGAGGAGGAGGAGCCACCCAATGCCACCATAGGCCAAAGGAGATGACTCAAAATGCCCACGAATTGTGAGACCAGGCGTGAGTAAACAGCACGAGCCACCCTTGCATTGCCCCGTCAACGGGGCAATCTGCGAAAGGGCCAACACCCCTCACGAGAAGCCGAAAGATGAGCAGCACGATCATTGCGCTGACCAGACGACACCAGCTCCAAAAGAAGCACCGGCTCAGAAACTGGCACCACTGGCCTGCCATGACAGGAGGAACCCCGAAGCCCTGGCACGACCCTTCCGAGAAAGCTCTCCACAGCCCTCCCCCCCCTGGAGAACCAACAATTCTGACATGGGATGACAACTAGACAAGGCAGCCTGCATTTTGCAGCCTTTTGCAGTCTGCTGTCATGCAGTCTGCATGACAGCAGACTGCAAACAGCAATGGACAGAAAGGCGATGAAAACCTAAAATCCAGAGCCCAAGTGGATTCCAAGGAAAGCACAGCCTGTCGACACCCGTGGCGAGAAGCAAAAAACAGAGACACCGCCTCTTTGAGAATCGACGCAAACAACTTCAACAAGGCAGCCGACACCTGAGCCACCGAGGCAAGCGCACCGGACGAAGAGCCAACACCCAGCACCTCCACATCCTCCTCAAGCCAATCTAAGGACAGCCCGAGAAGGGCAAAGAAACGCAACACAGAGGATAAATGCCCAGGGGCACGCAAGTCCTAAGAAACCAAGGCAGCCGAAAGGGCAGGAACCTGCACATGGAGCTGCACAACGCCAACATCCCTAGGAAGCACATGGGTGAACAAGCACACATTAAGGCACCCAAACTCCCCCTTCCAGGGAAACCTGTATAACAGTAGAATTCTCCCGCCAATTAAGAGTGCGGGTCCGACAAAGCCCATGCCACGCGCCCAATGAAAAGAAAGTGCAGTCTACCAGCCAAGAAGACTCCAGAACCTCATAATGCACCCAATAGGGAAAAGTCGACCCTAACTCAAAAGAAGACAGATCCATCACCGAGGCGTAATCCAGGTCTCGCAAGGAATGGCCTCCCAAACCTCCTTAGATTTGACAAGCTGAAAACCTCTGGAAAGAAGGCCCCGAAGAACCAAACCTGGGGATGAGCTGACACCAAGTCATACTCATACAGGGAGACTTGAACTATCAGGGGGGAAAGCGCCAAGCCATTTCCTGTCCCGCAAAGAGGGTACCGACACCCAAGCGGGGTCAAACGGAGCCCAAGCCTCCAAGTCTACTCCTCCCCAGCCCCAGGATTCTTCAGCCCAGGACACGGGGCAGAGCCGTCCTCCACGCCCTCAACCCCCATAGAAAAGACCGAGTCCAGCAGAAAAGAAGGGGGCCTGCTGGTAAGACACAGAAGCTTCAGAAGGAAGAACTGGCTCAAATGGCTCCATTGCCAACCGGGCTGGGGCAGCCCCTGAAGTCGCCCAAGTCTCACTATCGTATAAGCCCTGCCCAACTCTAAAACCCTCAGATGTTTGGGAACCAGGAGCAGGGGGGAAAGAACAGGACGAACAACACCAACCTGGGAAGGACTCGGGAGCGTGGACGAAACCAAAATCGAAGTAACTAACACCCCTAAGTACGGGTCCTTGTAACCCAAATGGAGCAGCCTCAGGGCATCTGGGTAAGCAGTGACAATCATGTTATAAACCTGTTGAATAACAATGCTATGTCTCACTTTAGAAACATTTTAAAGTGCAGGCAAAAGCAATCATCCTTGGACAAGTTTCTTGTAAGAAAAGCATCCAGTGAGTCTAATGAAGGAAACAAAACAAGACAGAAAAGAGTAAACCCCAGAAGCACAACTACCAGAAGCTATAATGGTAGTGGTCTCCCCTGCCAAAGAATAACATCTCTCTTCCTCTGCCTCACCATCTTCACATATGCCATCAACTCTCCTAAGTGCAAGTAAAGTGCATACTGTCTTACCATTTATTTCATTTAATTATTGCATTAATATATTTATTTTTGTGGTTTGGAACAGATTAATCCAATTTAATTATTCCTTACGGGAAAATTTTGTTTAGTAGTCAAACATTTCGGCATTCGTCCCATCTTCAGGAACCAATTAAGTTAGAATACAAAGGTTCCACTGTATGTATATATAATTTGCACCCTGCAAGGGTTAAAGTGATCAGGCAATCTACCATTTACCTGTTTACAACTCTTGTATCACATGCATATTTTTTAACATTATGTACTTGTGGAAAGATCCATAAGTTAGCCTATTTTCAAACCTTAGACAACCCCTCAGAAAACTATAATACATGTAATGTGTGTTTCATTAGAACATCCATGAGATACTAGAAACTTACATCTGTTTTGTAGCTGCTTGCATTAACAAACAGTTCAAATTCTGCATTAGTCACTTCATACATATCCATATAAAAAGAATCAATTTCTACCCATCTGGCTGGTTGTTCTCCATCAGCATAGAAAACAGGGTCATTGGTACCCATTACAAATCTGCCTCCAGGAATCTCAACCATTTGGTTGGTACGTCTTGAGTTATCAACTGTGTTGGCATCTTGGCTATATTTAAAACTTGGGTCATTATTTTGAGAGACTCTTGTTATCTTATCATTAAGCTCATCAGTTTCAACAATATTTTCAGACTGCTTTCTGCTGGTGGCAGCACATCCACATGTACTTTCAGATGTTTTATCACAAACTTGTGGAGTAATGTATTGCTCATTACCAAGACAGAGACTGACTGCACCGAGTCCCAACAACAAAAAGATCAAATATTTGTTATCTGGCATTATGACAGATTTTTCATGTAAATACACTATTTAGGAAAACCTCTTTTCACCAGCGAATAAAATCTGAAAGAGAGAAAGAGATCTCCAATAAACATTATTAGGAAGAAATAATTATACTTAATTAATAATAATAATTCATAGTGCCAAGGGACAGGCAGCCAGAGTGTATTAATACACATTAGGCTTATATTGAGTCCCCCCTCCCCTAGGTCGAATTACTGACCCTGCCCAGGATGCAACCCCACAACAAGCTAACTCCTGAGTACCTACTTACTGCTAAGTGAATAGTAGCATTAGATGGTAGGAAAAGTGCTGACCATTTCTGTCCCACCCAGGAATCGAACCCAGAATTCTTGATTGTGAGTCGGAATGAGCCCTACTGTACTACCGGAACCCAAAGTCCCAGATATAGTATACAAATAAATAAATGAAATGCCTGCTGCATCCTTGGTTCCTGTCCGGAAGCGGAGGAGCTCCAAGAGATCTATAATCTTCAAGCACTCATTGTATCAACCAATGTACATCTTGTAACCTGTCAATTTCTAATAAAACAAAACAAAACACAAAAGGAAGGGGGGGTGGTAGGAGAAAAAAAACATTAAACTGTATTGGAGGGGACCTAAACATCCCTTATAATGAGTTGTGTGTGCTTTCCTCCAAGGCTAAGGGTCCCCTTCTTCCAGCCAGAGGTGGTACTCCTTTCCATATTTTAAATAAATAAAGCAAAAAAAAAATGCAAAGAGAAATTAAGCAAAAAATCCAGTGTTGAATGTGATGAAACGTCAATTTCTGGGTAAGCTCCAGTGGATCCCTGAAGTTACTAACACATAGTGTATCACTATCACAGGAGCTTTGGCAGATATGGAATAAGACTAATATAACCTGTCACTGCAAACCAGTCATGACAGGGCAAATCTCATTGAAACTTTTAAAATACTGAAAAATTTGGTGGATGTTGATTCAGACAATTTCTTCAAAAGGTCAGATGTAACATGAATGAGGAGCAACTATTTTCAAGCTCAACAAGCCACAATGTTGGTGGAGAACAGGAGATACTTTTTCACCCACAGGAGTATAAACCCATGGCACAAAGTCATATATGCTAAAACTCTGTTAAATTTTAAAGTCCAAGTGGAAAAGATCAAGGCAAATGGGGGGACCTTCGACAAGCTGCCAGCTTCCTGTCCTCATCAAGACAGTGTTAGTGGCCCTCAGGTAAATTCAGTTAAATAATTCCGATCTATAAAATTAGTTGCAGGGAAGACCCTCTAAATTATAGACCTGACAAGCATACTAGTCAAAACATTGGAAAATATATTAAAACCAAATAGGTAGAACACCTGGAAAAAAGTATATAATAACAGATAGACAGAATGGCTTTTTATCAGGAAGATCCTGTGTAACAAATATACTTAGTTTCTATGATAGAGCACAAAGTTTTTACGGGAAAAAAATATAGAGGGTTGGATTGACTGCATTTATCTGGACCAAAATAGGCTTTAGACAGAATCCCTCATAAAATATTGTTCTGTTAACTGCAACATGCTGGAGTGGTGACATCTGACATGGATGAAAAAACTTGACAGAAAAATGTTGCCAGTAATCAGAGGCAATTTATCAGACTGGAGAAGTGTTACCAGTGGAGTACCACAGGGTTCAGTTCTAGGAACAATAATGTTTATTGTCTATATAAACAATTCAATCTGAAGGAATATACTGTAGAATCATATAAATATGATAAAAATAAAATCGATAAACGTCTCGATAAAAACCAAATGTAGATGAATACACTCTGGCTTCCTGTCCCAAGACACATCTTTTGGAATACATGTATTGCGGTTAGCGGGAGGGCATCACAGCTTATAAGCACTATCGTCTTCGCCCCTAAATCAACAACAGCTCATAAGCATCATTATAGTCTGTTGATAAAGGTATATGCGAATTAGTGACAGTGATTATATATATACTGTACAAATATACATATTCGCTCGGAGAATAGATACACAGAGAATGACAAGGAGGTGTGTGAAGAACTCAACAAGAGATTCCAGGAGGTCTTCACAAAAGAACAAGGAGAAGCCCATGCGCTAAATGAGGAGGCAAATCAAGCAACCTTTAGAGGATCTTGACCTCACCAGTGATGAGTTCAAAAGGAATCTGATGGAGCTGAATGTGACAAGGGCTATTGGGCATGAAGGAATCTCACCGTGGATAGTAAAAGAAGGTGTAGAAGCACTGAACGTGCCACACTCTATGGTGTACAACAGGTCACTGGAAACAGGAGACCTACCAGAAAGCTGGAAGACAGCTAATGTAGTCCCAATATACAAAAAGGGTGACAAGCAAGAGGCACTGAACTACAGGCCAGTTTCCCTAACTTGTATACCATGCAAGGTGATGGAAAAGGTTATGAGAAAAAGGCTCATAGAGCATCTGGAGGGAAATAGCTTTGTAATACACCACCAGCATGAGTTCAGAGATGGTAAATCATGCCTCACAGGATTAATAGTTCTATGACCAAGCAACAAAAATTAGGCGAGAAAGAGAAGGGTGGGCAGACTGCATTTTCTTGGACTGTCAGAAAGCTTTTGACACAGTACCCCATAAAAGGCTATTACAAAAGTTGGAGCAACAGGCAGGAGTAAAAGGTAAGATGCTCCAGTGGATAAGGCAGTATCTAAGCAACAGGAAACAGCGAGTAACTGTGAGGGGGGGGAGACATCAGTGGCGAGATATCACCAACGGAGTCCCACAGGGCTCTTTACTTGTACCCATCCCCCCGCAAGCACAAATACGTGAGTACGTGGCAGACAGCAGGGGATCATGACACAGCTCATATGCGTCGTTGTAAAACTTCTTCATGGTAGATGCAATTTGTAAAAAAGGTTATCCTTCCGATGCCTGCAAGTGTGGTGATGGTGAAAGATGCAGCACTCACAGTGCCACATCAGTGTTCATAATTTGGCAGATTGAAAGTTATTT
>WNGS01165339.1:21135660-21147045 GCA_020271785.1 Procambarus virginalis | reverse complement strand
TTCCCGGGGTGATCAGAGTCGGGTCAGATGTAACCAGCTTAGCTAGCCCCAGTGCCTGGGGTTCGTGTAGCGCTCGTGTACCCTGCAAACCCTGGAGATCCCCAGGTGGCTCAGATACCTGCTTGATACCTGCTTGATGGGGTTCTGGGAGTTGTTTTACTCTCCAAGCCCGGCCCGAGGCCAGGTTCGACTTGTGAGAGTTTGGTCCACCAGGCTGTTGCTTGGAGCGGTCCGCAGGCCCACATACCCTCCACAGCCCGGTTGATCACGCACTCCTTGAAGAAAACTATCTGCTTTTCTCTTGAAGATGTCCACAGTTGTTCCAGCAATATTCCTTATACCCGCTGGGAAACCGTGGACCTCTGATGTTTATAATGTACAGTGTTCTCTGATTGTGCCTATGGCACCCCTGCTCTTCACTGTTCTATTCTGCATTTTCTTCTATATTGTTCACTCCAGTATGTTGTTATTTTACTGTGCAGATTTGGGACCTGGCCCTCCAGTATTTTCCACATATATTATTTGATATCTCTCTCGTCTCCTTTCTAGTGTGTACATTTGGAGAGCTTTGAGACGATCCCAATAATTTAGGTGTTTTATCATGTCTATGGATGCCGTATATGTTCTCTGTATTCCTCTATTTCAGCAATCTCTCCTGCTCTGAAGGGGAAAGTGAGCACTGAGCAGCACTCAAGACGGGACAACACAAGTGATTTGAAGAGTGCAATTATTGTGATGGGATCTCTGGATTTGAAAGTTCTCGTAATCCATCCTATCATTTTTCTGGCTGACGCAATGTTTGCTTGGCTATGCTCCCAAGAGGATACCTCTTCTGAGCTCACTCCTACCTTGTGCAAATTCTAGGGTTGCTCGTCGCCCATACCTCAGGGTGACGATCATCCTTCCTGCCTCCGCCATGCTGCCTGTAGGGTCGAGGACACCTACAACCCCCAGTCTTGCGGGACTTGTTTCCCGCTTGTCCTTCAATTCACCCATCCCTCTTCTGTTATTATGTGAGATCAGGCAGGGGCTGCATTGCATAGGCATTTCTCAGTGTTGTAATGTACCAGGTTTGTTGCTCGTTTGGAAGCCCCAGAGCTGCCCTGCTTAAGTTTTAGGGACTAGTATATGGGGGTGAACTGAAGGGTGGGTGGCCCAGCTCACCTGGGCCAGCTCTCCCTCCCTGGTGTGGTACTAACAAGCAAGGAGGGGAGGGGATTTATTTGGACGAAGAATTGTTTGTTTCTTTTCTCTCTGGGGGAGTTCTTTTGCTCTTTTGAGGTTGTAGGTTGCAATTTTCAACCAGACAGTGGTCTGTTTGTTTAGCCTATCATTCTGGGTGCCTTCCTTGGCCAATGGCAAGTACTTTAAATGTCAAGTGTTCATAGGCCACTGATCCTTGCACCTTTCTGTGGGGGGGGGGGGGCAGATTCTGGTGCTGGTCCCTGGTAGGCAACAAGTACTCTGTAACTGATGACCTCCAAATAGGATAGCACTATGCAGGCGATGAGTCACAATAACGTGGCTGAAGTATGTTGACCAGACCACACACTAGAAGTTGAAGGGACGACGACGTTTCAGTCCGTCCTGGACCATTCTCAAGTCGCTTGTGATGAGGAGGTAGAGAACGGGTAATAAATAGGCAAGAGAGAGGTGAGGAGGAAAGTAAGGTGTAGAGAATAGTAGTAATAATGAGAACTGCAGAAGGCCTATTGGCCCATACGAGGCAGCTCACATTATAACCACCGAAGGAAAAGTAATAGGAATAAGAAGATGATAGCAAGGGAGCGTAGGAGAAGAGAGAAAGAAAAAAGGAAAGAGAAAGAAAGATAAATGGAAGGGGTAAGCTTATGTTAAGTCACGTTTGTTAGAAAGATTAGAGCATTTGAGTATGTACTGTGAAAGGGAAGAGTCCACAGCAACAAAGCCAGGACTCATGTTCATGTTGGGTACTTTGTGTATAAGAGCCGATTCTACAAGTGTATAAGAGCCGATTCTACAAGACGGCGTCTGTGAAGAGTAGAGGCAGGAAAGATTATTTTGGAGGAAGACCAATCAATGGGATGATTAGAATCCCTCACATGGCAGAAGAGAGCATTGTTAGTGTCTGCAGACTTAACACTTCTCTTGTGTTCTTTAAGTCTGTCATTCAGTGTACGGCCAGTTTCGCCAAAGTATTGGAGAGGACAAGATGAACAGGAAATAGAGTAGACACCAGCAGCATTTGAAGCAGGAGGAGCAGTGTGAACTAGATTGCTACGAAGTGTGTTAGTTTGTCGAAAGGCGAGTTTAATGTCAAGAGGACGAAAGGTATTGGTAAAAGTTTTTTTCGTCGTCGAAACGTCGTCGTCCCTTCAACTTCTAGTGTGTGGTCTGGTCAAGGATAGCACTATATCAGTGGAATAGCTTCAGGGAGCCGACAGGGTTCCCAACAGAAAGAGATGATATGATCACCACATACAAAATAATAATAGGAATCAACCAAATTGACAGATGAATTTCTGAAACCAGCAACTTCAAGAACAAGTGGATACAGATTCAAGCTACGGAGACAAAGGTGCTGAAATTTTGTTAGAAAGTTATCTTTTGCAAACAGAGTGGTAGATGGTTGGAACAAGTTAAGTGAGAAGGTGATGGAGACTAAAACCCTCGGTAGTTTCAAAGCATTATTTGACAAAGAGTACTGGGAAGAGGGGACACCATGAGCGTAGCTCTCATCCTGTGACTACACTTAGGTAATTAAATTACACAAGGTACATACAAATTCAGGGTGTTGTGGCCCATGGCGCCTGCCTCATCTGTCACCGCGAGAACTGTCAGTGAAACACACTGCCCCCAAGCCACATATTCTCAATATACTGACCTTGGATTTCTAAATGATCAATCGTATGTATAATGGAAGCAATATAAATATAAATGTGTTGACCAAACAACACACTAGAAAGTGACGGGACAACGACGTTCGGTCTGTCTTGGACCATTCTCAAGTCGATTGTCGATTGATAGATATAAATAGGCCCATGTGAGGCTGCTCTGCTTTATATCAATATATATAGGAGCTGCCTCATATGGGCCCATTCGAGGCAGCCCATATTTATATTGATATAAATAAGAGCTGCCTCAAATAATCCTATTAAATCAAATGAGGGAGCTCTTATTTATATAAATATAAATACTGTAGGAGTTAAATAAACAAATCCACAAGGGCCGTGACGAGGATTCGAACCTGCGTCCGAGAGCATCCCAGACGCTGCCTTAATCGACTGAGCTACGACATGGTCAAAAGGAGTTGAAACCGAAGTTCTACTGAACTTACTGGATCCTGCAGCCTCTGGTTTGTGCCTTGGAGAGGCTGCAGGATCCAGTACATTCAGAAGAACTTCGGTTTTAACTCCTCTTGACCATGTCGTAGCTCAGTCGATTAAGGCAGCATCTGGGATGCTCTCGGACGCAGGCTCGAATCCTCGTCACGGCCCTTGTGGATTTGTTCATTTGATGCATCACGCAATTGTGATTTCTATGTGTAATGAAGTAAGGGCGAAGAGGGAGAACGGCCTATTGAAATAGCTCGAGTGCATGGGGGGAGTTGTGTAAAACCCTGGTTTGTGCCTCGCAGAGGCTGCAGGATCCAGTAAGTTCAGTAGAACTTCGGTTTCAACTCCTTTTGACCATGTCATAGCTCAGTCGATTAAGGCAGCGTCTGGGATGCTCTCGGATGCAGGTTCGAATCCTCGTCACGGCCCTTGTGGATTTGTTCATTTGATGCATCACACAATTGTGATTTCTGTGTGTAAATAGAAGTTACCTTGTATTGGCCCACACAAGACAGCTCCTATTAATAATTAATATTGATGTAAATAGAAGCTGCCTCATATGGGCCAATAAGCCTGCTGTAGTTCTTTTATTATTATGTTCAAATGATGATTGAATGACCTGGTATACTTTATTACATTTATAAAATTGTGATTGCCATATGAACATAATTGGTATACATATCATGTAATTACCGTGGAATTTTATACAATGACGATTATCACATTCGCATAGTAACATGATGATAACCACATTCAAATAGTAAGGTAATTATGAAACGATAGCAGGATATTTTTAGGTGTCAAATTAAGCTCTATTACATCTACCAAGAGCTATTATATCCATATTAGCATCATACATGTAAAACCAAGAGAACAATATTTTAAATTAACAATGACAATAACCCCATTATCCTGTGAATTGACGTATGACAATAACTGCTCTCTAAGGGTTAAGTAATTGTATATAATTGGATCTATTAATTGGCAATGATTTTTATTTCAAAGAGACTTAGATATGCAATACATGTAAAAATAATGTAAGAGTGCTCCAATTTTACTGTAATTAACAGCAAATGCCACAAAAGAACATTACCTGTAGCAGTACTCCTTGGTGCACATGTATGATCCTCCCTTCTTGACCTTGTCTTCACCAGACCTTGCACCCTGCTATTAATAACAAAATAATTTAAGGATAGGCTATAAGCCTTTACTGTACAGGTTAAAGATTTACAATCTGGACTCTCCACAGGAGCAAAGTAGGCACAATACTAGGGGCCACACTCTGGGCAAGCACAGAGCCAAGCTCCGGGCAAGCACAGAGCCAAGCTCCGGGCAAGCACAGAGCCAAACTCTGGGCAAGCACAGAGCCAAACTCCGGGCAAGCACAGAGCCAAACTCCGGGCAAGCACAGAGCCAAACTCCGGGCAAGCACAGAGCCAAACTCCGGGCAAGCACAGAGCCAAACTCCGGGCAAGCACAGAGCCAAACTCCGGGCAAGCACAGAGCCAAACTCCGGGCAAGCACTGAGCCAAACTCTGCAAGCATGCCATTCTAACAATGTTCTCAAAGCGGGCATAGGTTAAGTGCACTATAAGTGCGAATGGAGACTTGGGAGGGTCCCAACGAAATACTGAATGTAATACTAGTTGATATATAGCAATGATGAAACACAACTTTTCACATACAGTATAAGCTCTGAGTTAGGGAAGAAAGGAATGGTCCTGAGCTGAGGTTCATGCCAGCATGATACAATGCATTTAGAGGAGGAAGAAGAGTCAAGGGTTATCCTGTTAAGTGAGAAAAAATTTTGTGATGTCAGTGATATATGTTTATTTGTGAGGGAGATCCTTGTGGCTTCCTGAAGCTATCTTGCTGAGATGGCTCCTATTAGGTCACATCAGCTGTTTAGCCTCACAGGGACCATAACCAGAACCTGGACCCATCCCTCATAGAAGCGCAGAGTGCAGGTGACACTAAGCCATCCCACCGGGAAAGCATCCAGAAAGTCACTGAACAAATATAAACTACTGCTGGATTCAAAGTGATGGAAGCCTGGAGATTGACAAAGGAACTCCCCTAAATAGTGTAAACAAACAATCGAATCTCTCAAAACCAGCTCAAGCTCATTAGCATTACCTCCTCACTCCTGCCAGCAGGAGGAAGGGGATCCTGGAGCTCCAGGTTTCCCCCAGTCCTCCAAGCTAGTTCCGTTGCTGATGGGGACAGGATTGGCTGTCCACTATAGGGTTTTCAGGTCGTCTATAAGCCCCACGGGTCCCCCTGCTTCTAAGTGCCAGCCATCCTTGGACTTCGTCCTGCCATTTGCTTGGTATTGTTCTATGTTTTAGAGCATGTTTTTTGTCCAGTTTGTGATGTGTGTTACTGGTTATAAGGTGCTCAGAGCGACCTTCTCAGTGTGCTCCCTAGCATTCCCCTACACTGACAGTTCTCTTCTTTGGTGTGTTCGCGAGTTTGCTCTTTAAAGGTAGGACCACTGGAGGCGGGGGTCTTACCCTGGGCGTGTCAGGGGTCATTTGTCCATCTGTATATACCTTTGGTTCGGGTTGAACACCTGGCCGGTTGGAGCACACAGGGATATTCGTGTGTTTGTTTTACACAAACGCTGAAGTAGGCCTTTACAACCACATTAACCAGGCTATGTCAGTCTATTTATATATTCCCAGTAAGCATGTCCAGTGCCTGGGTGTTCCTCTTTGGTCATTCTTTTGGGCCCCTGGTAATCCCCAGTGGGTTTCAGTATGGACACACCCTCCAACCCCATTCTTACTTTGAGCAAGTTTGAGGGCTATTCATTATCCATGCCACAGGGCGATGATCATTCTTTCTGCCTGTCGGGTCGGTGACACCTATGACCCTAAGTTTTGTGGTGTCTGTTCAGTTCATAGGGCTCTTCTCTCTGTCACGCTTACAAGGCAGTTGCTGCTTTGTGGATTTGTTTTGCCCACCTTCAATGTTCATGGCTTCATGCTTGCTTGAATAGCCCGGAGTTAGCCTGACTTTTTTGGGACACAGAATTGGAGGTGTTTGTGAATTCTAACTTGGTTCCGTCTGTGCCTTCTTCTATTTCCCTTCAGGTGTGATGCATCCGACTTCTGTTCCTCCACTCCACCACCCCCTTCTAGCTCCAGAACATCTAAGTGTTTCAGAATCAGGGCAAGGTTTAGCTTGGGATGTGGCTCAGCTGTCTTTGGGTATAGCCCCTTCCAATTCGGTTTCAGTATTCTTCTATTACCCGACTTTGGTCTGGGGCCAGGCTCGACTTGTGGTAACTTGGTCCAAGAGGCTGTTGCTTGGAGCAGCCCACAGGTCCACACATCCACTACAACCTGGTTGATCCTGTACTTCTTGCAAAACTTTATCCAAATGCTTATGCTTCCTGAAGACATCCACCTTTGTTCCGGCATTATTTCTTATGCTTGCTGGGAGGGTACTGAACAACCGTAGATGTAGATGTTAAGATAGGGCTCTAAGATTATACCTATGGCATTTTACTCATCACTGGTTCTATTCTGCACTTCCATCTGTATCTTTTGCTCCAGTATGCTATTATTCTACTGTGCGAATTTGGAAACTGGCCTTCCATTATCTTCCATGTATATATTGCTTGATACGTCTCTATCTCCCTTCCAGAGAGTACACTTTGAGAGCTTTGAGACAATCTCAATAATTTAGGTGATTTATTGAGTTTATGCATGCCATATAGGTTCTCTATATTCCCTCTATTTCAGCAATCTCTCCTGCTCTGAAAGGGAAAGTGAGTACTGAGCAGTACTCAAGCATAGAACTGCTAGCACCAATGGTTTAAATAGTATTAGCATTGATGTGGGATCTCTGGATTTGAACGTTCTTAATCCATCCTATTATTTTCCTGGCTGCTGCTATATTGCTCGGTTATGTTCACTAAATGTCAGGTCGTTAACATCAAAATCCCAGATCTTTTACATGTTGTTTCCTTCTATAAGTAAGTCTGATTGNTGCAGCATATTTGCGAACCTCATGGGCCTGGACAAACTGCAGGCTGGTTAGCTTCATGATACTGCAGACAACCCTGAAAATATGAGTCTTGGAACAGGGGACCAAGGAGACGGGATCAAGCCAAAGAGCGTGCTCCAAGGCTGAGACGGTGGCACACAGGTAACAAAAAATTGCCATCAACAGACTCAACAAATCATGTATCCCCCTGCTGAATCAACCAAGTATCAATGACCAATGGATATCTCCAGACGCCCATGACTTATTCTTCACCAAAAAGAAGGAGATGGTTGCAAATGAAAAAATTGCCACCATGACCAAACAGAAGGACCCCTGCCTCTGGAGAAACATGAAACTTACCAATTGATCCAACAATCAGAGGCAAGAGCCTGCAAAAACACTGCCGTAAAAGAGGAGTCCCGCACCAAAGGGGCAGATGTGAGAAGAGAACTTCTCTTCTAGGACCCTGTAGAGAAATCAAGATGACTCAGGAAATCCATGAGCGGGCCTGTGGTGAAAAATCCGAGACATCTTGTAGAATGGAGCAGCAGAAGAATCTACATTGAAAGCCAACAACAGTGGGTCCTCCAGCATCACATGGTAAGAGGCAACATATTGGCCACAGGATGCCCATCAAGAAATAACCCATGAAAGAAATGATAATACCACTTGAACTGAAATTGAAGATGGTGTAGGGACAGAAAAGGGCAAAATGAGCACCAAGCTACTTCATAATGCTAAATGCTACTGGGAAGACAAATGTTGGTGCAAACTAATAAACCAGCCACCTGTGGGCCACAAAAATGGCAACCATGGCTAAGCCAGAAGGATTCTCCTCAAGAATGACTCCAGTCTGGAAGGAACTCGGAGCAACAACTGAACCAGGGAAAAGAGGTAAATGCACCCCTACTTTGACCAGTCCAGTCAAAAAGCATCTACCACAAGAGCTTTGCAATCCAGGAATACAGTAGCACCACAAAAGATGGAAGGTGCCAGTTCCACGCAGACACGAACAGATCCACCTCAGGGGCAACCAAATATCTCGCAGAGCCACTGAAAGGACATATTGTTGATGGTCCATTCTGTGGAGATGGGATGGAACCGAGACAAACCATCCATGAGGACGTTGAAAACATTCCAAATGTGGACTGCACTGAAAGGTAAACCTCAAGAGTCCAGAAGACAAGCCACTCACAGCATCCAGCACCATATGGGAGATGATTGAAGAAACCCCCCTCCCAAGCCGGTACAGGCAGTGAACTACCGGGAAGCTGTCGGAGTGGAGCCGGATGAAGGAGCCCAGAGGGAGCTGAATCCTCAAAACACTTGTCACACAGCTGCAAACTCTTATACCATACTGTGAATCCGAAGCAACAGACTCGACCACCAATCCAGGGAAGCCTGGTGAGTGTTGGTCACAAAATTCTAACCCAGAGCCGACGCATCCATAAAGACATCGAGTGACAGAGCTGAAAGGTCTTATGGGGACCAAACCCAACAACTTAAAGGGGAACTTTCACCGGCAAAGCAACAACTGGCGAAGGGCAGCCAGGGCCTCAACTCAATACCTGTGGCAGCAGTGAAACGTGCAAAACTGGAGGAACCAGTACAGAGTCCAGAGTCAAATTCTGCCCAAGGGGAAAAGTCCATGCAGGCAAAATTCAGGCCCCCGCACAGCCCCACTTGTTAACCACAGAGTCACACTGGGTTGGTCCAATACCAGCCAGTGATGGAGCTGTAAGCGGAGCACAGCCAAAGGAGGTAGGGAAAGATATGCTGACCGAGACTCAGCCACATCCAAACCTGGGATGGAACCAACTAGGGCTTCTGCCAGTTCATCAGGAACTAGCACAAGCCCTAGTTGATTCCCAACAGCGGGCATAGAACTAGATCCCTGAGTAGCTGACATGCAGACTGACTAGGAGCCCAAACACCCAACCACTTGTGCTGGACAGTAGAACACAATGCAAGGGTCTTGCATCATGCAGGTTGGTATTCAATCCCTGACTGTCCAAGTGATTGGGCACCATTCCTTCCCAGTCTCATCCCAAATCCTTATCCAGATCCCTTCCAAGTGCTATAGTCATAATGGCTAGGCACTTTTTCCTCATAGCTCCCTTTTAGGAGCTCAAACCAGCCAGTCATGGAGGTAGGCCAAAATTAAAATCCCTAAGAGCCACAAGTCTTGTCAAGCCACAATGACTCGTGCTAACCTGGTGAAAATATGGAAAGGCCAAACTCCATATTTCAAACTTCCTTTGACAAACACCTCCAAAGAATACCTGATCAACCAGGCTGTGATTCATACGTCAGGCTGCAAGCAGTCTCGTCCAACACCCTGGTTGACCAGACGACCAACGGGAGGCCTGATCAGAGACCGGGCCGTGGAGTCATTGATCCCTAGAAACTATACAAGGTAGACGCAAGGTAGTAGCCAGATTCACGCCAAAGGCAGAACCTAAAAGAGGTAAGCATGATGCCCCTCCACAAAACATAACCAATCCCTGAACCCCAAACGGATAGGAACATGCCAGTACGTGTCCTAGAGATCCAGGGACAACATCCAAGTCCCCAATTGAAAAACCAAGTGAACTTGGGCAAATGTGGTCATGCGGAAGGTCAGACGGGGAATGAAGCTATTCAGACCTGAAAGATAGACGATGAATTGCAGGTTCGAAGAGTTCTTCTTGGAAATTGGGAACAAATGGGATACCCAACAAAAGGATGAGGTCGGCTCAACCATGCATTTTTCTAACCACGTCGCATTTGTCTAACCACTTAACACAGCAGCAGGGAAGAAAGCTGACCCATCAGCCCCTACCCCAAAAAAAAGAGGGCAGAGTCAACCAACTCCACCGTAGGCCAAGGGAAACAACCTGAAATGTAACCAGGAGCTGGCATAGCAAGTGAGACAATCCTCTCCGACGTCCGGAATCCTCTCCGGAATGATGTCCGACGATCTAACGTTTAGGGAGCATAACCAAGCAAATATCGCATCAGCCAGAAAAATGATCGGATGGATTACGAGAACTTTCAAATCCAGGGATCCCATCACAATGGTTGTGCTCTTCAAGTCGCTTGTGTTGTCCCGTCTCGAATACTGCTCAGTACTCACTTCCCCCTTCAGAGCAGGAGAGATTGCTGAAATAGAGGGAATACAGAGAACATATACGGCACGCATAGACGAGATAAAACACCTAAATTATTGGGATCGTCTCAAAGCTCTCCAAATGTACTCTCTAGAAAGGAGACGAGAGATACCAAATAATATACACGTGGAAAATACTGGAGGGCTAGGTCCCAAATCTACACAGTAAAATAACAACGTACTGGAGTGAACGATATGGAAGAAAATGCAAGATTGAACCAGTGAAGAGCAGAGGTGCCATAGGCACAATCAGAGAACACTGTATAAACATCAGAGGTCCGCGGTTGTTCAACGTCCTCCCAGCGACTATAAGAAATATTGCCGGAACAACCGTGGACATCTTCAAGAGAAAACTGGACTGTTTCCTAAGAGAAGTCCCGGATCAGCCGGGCTGTGGTGGGTATGTGGCTCTGCGGGCCGCTCCAAGCAACAGCCTGGTGGATCAAACTCTCACAAGTCGAGCCTGGCCTCGGGCCGGGCTTGGGGAGTAGAAGAACTCCCAGAACCCCATCAACCAGGTATCAACCAACCAGGTATCTCCCCCCACGTCGTCAAAATGGCAATCCACAAAAGACTCAATGTGAACCACAAGAAGTGCCATCCTTTCACAATACAAAAGATTGATGCTGACAAGCAGAAGAAGCACAACCCACAAGAAGTTGACAGCCCGAGAATCTGTCACCCCTCGAGGGTCTACCCTGACCAACAGCATGCATGGTCCCAGCCTTACCAGACCGTCTCCAAGAATGGGAACAAAATCCTGAGTAGCCAGAAGTTGGGAAATCAGACTGCAGAAAGAAGCGCCATTGAAAAAAACTAGACAACAATGTCCACAGGAAGAGGAGAGGCAAAAAAAGCAGAAAGCAGATAAAAGGGCTAAGGACCAAGCCATATCTAAACAATGATCAAGGAGGGCCTGCTGACATGTGA
>WNGS01165339.1:21106080-21134660 GCA_020271785.1 Procambarus virginalis | reverse complement strand
CACCATCAGTGATAGTAGCTTCAGGGAGCCACTGGAGCTCCCCCAGAAATTGGCATTTCATTACAGTCAATGCTGTTTATTACAATGCATAGCATCTTCCCTTTAAATATTCTTTAGAGTTTGTATGAGATCAATACTTGATAAATATAATCACAGCACTTACTTGAGAGAAAATTTAATTAATATCTCCATTATATATATTTATTGTAATTTAGAGGGTGATCTGAGCATAATAATAAAGGTGTACACTCTCATAATAAACTAAATGTGCATTAACCTTTACTATTGTAAACATTGAAGATATCAGACATTTAACTTAAAATAATAGGCAGAATCACAACTTGCATTACAGTATCATCTGATGTATCAGTGATATAATTTATCACCTGATCAATCAGTGATATAACATTATTAGATGTATCAATTTTACCTAAATTTATATTCCATTCACAAGACACTTTTGTGCCTCGCTGAAATTTCTTAGTATTAATATACAGTGCTGTATTTTTGTCATTACTCTACTTAAGTGCATCATTTTTTATCACACAGAGAGATCACTGGCAAATTAGTTTGCTGAATTCTGTTTAAGTAATTTATTTGCTGTACTGTACTTAGAATTTCATGATCCACTGGAGTGGATAATATTTTCGAACATATCGAGAAGTCGCCTCACTTCCTTACTGAAATGTAAGTTAAGGAAAGTACAGTAGTTGTATAGAAAAGTATTAAAATGAGAAATAATTGATAACCATTATCTATAACCTGGCTGCCAACTCCCATATTAAATCGTATCAAAACAGTAGAGTCAAACTTGTACAGGTATTATTTTTATTTCGTCCAATTCATTAACCCTTGCACTGTGCACCTGTTTGTGGCAAAAACTTCACAGTGCAAATGTTAACACTATCGCATGCAGAGCGTGTGCTCCACACATATGCACGGTATGCTTCCGGCGGTGCGGGTGAAGCGTGCAGCGACACCGAAATGTGTATACTCGTTTCAGTTTTCTCACCTTAATTCTCATGGTATGTCGTTCGTTTGGGTATCATTGTGTTCGTAATAGAATTCCCTACAGGTGTATATGCACATAAGGTCCAAAAACCTGGCATGACTCCCCACAGCAAAGTGTAAAGTTGGCAAAGTTACCCGTGAGCGCACAAATCAGTAAAATGTGTATACTCATTTAAATTTTCTCACCTTAATTCTTGTGCTACGTCGTTCATTTTGGTATCAATGTGTTCACAATTGAAATCCCTACAGGGGTATATGCATATAAGGTCCAAAAGCCCGGCATGACTCCCCACAGCAAAGCCTAAAGTTGGCCAACCGTTACCCATGAACGAGCACCAATTGGCACGCTGCAGCCTAATGTATATACTCGTTCAGTTTGATAACATCAATTTACGTGTTACATCTTTCATTTAGCTATCAAATTGTTCGCCATATAAAGGTGCGTATTTTAAAACTAGTCCCATTATAATAGAACAATAAATAGAATTTTAACAAATATTTTACATTTTGGACGCTCATCACCACAAAATTATTTATATCTTTTCAGTGTTTTGACATAACTTTTCATGTTACGTCTTTCATTTTGATATTAAATTATTCGCAATCTAAAGGCGCACATTTTAAAACTAGTCCCATAATAATAGCACAATAAATGAAATTTTAACAAATATTTTAAAATTTGAACTACAAAAGTATTTATAATCTTTCAAGAATTCTGACCTCAATTGACAGGCTACATCGTCATTATTGTATCAAATTGTGCGCAATCTAAAGATACTCATTTTGAAACCACTCCCAGATTGATCGGATAAATTTTAAATTTTTAACAAATATTTTAAAATGATGGACGCAAGCACGAGTCCACCCTGAGACATAGGGAAAAAATTATGAACTTTTTAAGAGTCAGAAGAAAGAGATAGTGTTAAGGACATATTTTTGTTATTTTATAAATGTTCAGGTAAAGTAAATGTCAAAATGTTTCCAAATTCAACTATTTTCAAAACACAAAGACTGATAAAAGCATTAAAATGTAGCCTAATTAAAAAATTGCACAACTCTCAAAACGACATTTGTTGTTTGACGCAGTGCAGTGGTTAATAAGGAATATTCAGTTTGAAAATCAGTATGGTAAGCAATAATGAGTATACAAAGGATACATTTGATCTTGTAGCTTGTAAATAGGTTTCATTGACTTGCTTAGTTCTTCTGTTTTAGCCATCAGCTGATACATGGACTGAAACAAAAGAATTTAATACATTAAGGATTCATGTATGTATGTATGTATGTATGTATGTATGTATGTATGTATGTATGTATGTATGTATGTATGTATGTATGTATGTATTGTGTACTCACCTAGTTGTACTCACCTAGGGGTGGGGATGTGTGGGGGGGTGTGTGGGGGTGGGTGTACTCGCCTATTTGTGCTTGCGGAGGTTGAGCTTTGGCTCAATGGTCCCGCCTCTCAACTGTCAAGCAACTGGTGTACAGATTCCTGAGCCTACTGGGCTCTATCATATCTACATTTAAAATTGTGTATGGAGTCGGCCTCCACCACATCTAATGCATTCCATCCGTTAACTACTCTGACACTGAAAAAGTTCCTTCTAACGTCCTCATGGCTCATGTGGGTACTCAGTTTCCACCTGTGTCCCCTTGTTCGCGTCCCACCAGTGTTGAATAGTTTATCCTTTTCTACCCAGTCAATTCCCCTGAGGATTTTGTAGGTTGTGATCATGTCTCCCCTTACTCTTCTGTCTTCCAGTGTCGTAAGGTGCATTTCCCGCAGCCTTTCCTCGTAACTCGTGCCTCTTAGTTTTGGGACTAGTCTAGTGGCATACCTTTGGACTTTTTCCAGCTTTGTCTTGTGCTTGACAAGGTATGGGCTCTATACTGGGGCCGCATACTCCAGGATTGGTCTTACATATGTGGTGTACAAGATTCTGAATGATTCCTTACACAGGTTCCTGAACGCTGTTCTGATGTTAGCCAGCCTCGCATATGCCACAGATGTTATTCTTTTTATGTGGGCTTCAGGAGACAGGTTTGGTGTGATATCAACGCCTAGATCTTTCTCTCTTTCCGTTTCATTAAGTACTTCATCTCTTATTGATTATTGACTTATTGATTAATACTCTCTTATGTGCAATGTACCTCAATGGCAGGGTGCTTTCCCAATCAACTTCCCAATGGACAACCTTACACTCCCTGCTACTGAAGCCCAATTGTCACTTCATTATATATGTCAGTAACCTCAACCAGTATCTTATACAGAGAGATTTTGATGAACTCTTAGCAGGCTTCAACTTCAAAAATGTTGTTTGGGATGAGCTCATCCCCCGTATCAGGCTCATCACCCACATATCAGGCTCATCCCTCAATCCTGTTGTAACTGACCTTCCTGCAGGCATAGTTCACTACAGATCTTTCAATGTGTTGGTTATGGAAGACTGGAAGAGATTTAAAAGGCATCCCTCAACTCATACCAAACATTCATAGACAATCTTGTCGTAAAATGAAAGAAGTTCAAAAGTAACCTATATCCAGATAAGAGTCCAAAATGCAGCCACAGCAGTCCCCCACATGGAGGGCCCCTCACTGAGCATTCCCACATCTTCTGTGAGCCAATCAGAATGCAACTCAAGGAGGCTCAGGAATGCACAACAAAACCCAAACGCAAAGAAACACTATGATCATCAGCCACACGCCGATAACTGGAAAACCTGGGTATGATTTGACCTATGTTCCAGGAATGAACAGGGGGCTAACAGGCAATCACTATGAGATGCAAAAGGCAGGCCCAAAAAAATCTGCGTTGAATATAATGAAACGCCATTTTCTGGGTGAGCCCCGGAGGCTTCCTGAAGCTATCTGAACTGATATGTGCCATGTTGATATAGTTTGACCCCAAACTGATGATATGTTTGGGGTCCGAGCCAGAACCTGGTCCCCTCAGAGAGGTGCAGGGAGCAATGGTCTCCGAGCACTTTACATTTAAAGTACTACTGTACTGTATGTCATAACTACCATCGACTGGGGAAGGACCAAGAAAGGTAGGTGAATCAAAACAGACTACTGTCTGGTTAACCTGTGCTATATACATCCCAAAATATTAAAATAACTTCCCTCCCTAGAAAGAAACCAAACAAGCAACCCTTCATGCGAATAGCACTTCCGCTCATTAGCACCCCCCTCCCTAGGAGGGGGAGAATAAGTAGGCATAAGGACTGTGACTGATGACCCCAAACTAGTATAACACATAATATAGCACATATCAGTTTGGATAGCTTCAGGGAGCAGCCGAGGCTCCCCACAGAAAATACCTGTAATATGGTCGGTACCTCACACAACTCCAGTGTGCGGGGACAACTAAAGCCACCCCCAGCACCAACGAGAATAAGGGACAGTCTACCAGCTAGGAACACTATGGAACCTTGTAATGCATCCAAAACAAAGATGTAGACCCCAAACTCAACAGTGGAATGATCCATCAATGAGGTGTAATCTGGGTCTCACAGGAAGCAAGTAACTAGAAGCATCTCAAGCTGCTGCAGGAGGGACCAGAGGAAGAAAACCTCTAGAAAGATGATAACATCAGGCCAATGGGCACACGGAACCGGACCTCAGGGAAAGCCGCACCCAAATTATACTCATACACGGAGGGAGGTTTAGGAAAACCCCTTTCCCTGTGAATGCAAACTCTGCTTGGAAGGAACCAGGAACCATGTAGAATCAAAAGGGACACAAGAACCCAAATCCGACTCCCCCAGCACGCAAGTCCGAGTAGCCACAATTGAGGGCCCCGGGGCAGAGCCAGCATCCTCACCCATAAAAGTAAAATCCAAGGGAGAGGCTGACCAAATGCAGAACCAAGAAGTCTCAGACAGACCACACCCATTGAGAAAGGAAGAGGAGGTGTGGACGGAGCCAACGTGGAGAAAACAACACATCCAGTGTTGGGGTTCTAAAAACCAACTGGAGCAGATGAAGAGCAACCAAATGGGCACACAACCTAGACCCCTGCAACTGAGAAATCTCAAGATGCAAAGCAGTTGATGCTTGGGAAACCCTAACCTAATCAGGTCCACAAAGAAGACCCATAAGGGAAGAGCAAACCACCACAGGACTCACCAACCCAACATGCAGTACGGGTAAGGCAGAAGGAATGAATGCCACCATGTGGCACAGATAAGGCGTAACCCTCAAACTCACACGAAGCGAGAGCAGGTTCAGGAGGAATATCCATAGGACCACCAAACCCACAGGGGGATTTCCAGGACCTGAAGGGAGAAAATCCAGGCAGGACATCCAGGCACAGGGATTGCTATGCCAGACCTTAGAGTAAGGCTGGCCTCAGCAAGTTGAGAGAAGCACGCTAACTACAAGTGTGCCCTACCAGCTAAAGTCGCTCCCGACCCAAGTGAAGACAGGAATGTCTCATGATACCAGATTTCACCATGGGTGAGGGCCACCACAAGTGAGGAGGACCTCTAAATGAGCAACTCCCTAACACTCCAAGGAAGATAACCCTGGCAATGCAAGGGCAGCACTAGGAAGCTCACAGGGAAAGTAACCTTGTGCACATGCAGCTCCAAGAACACTCAAAATGTGGCTCATGCTACACCCCAGTGTACAGGAAATGCTACAAAGAACAAACACTACCACTTAGCTAAACAAGCAGAATACCTCAGCCAGCATGGAAGAGGCGCAACCTGGTACCCACTACCTCAGCCAGAGAACTGAGCATGGGGACAAACGGCTGGCAGTGGGCTACCTTGCCCTCCCCCAAACAAGTGAGAAAGGTGGGACAAACAAACTGATGCTAGTTCTGTGAGAATTTAATTATTTGTTTACATTGATGGGGGATTTTTTTAGTGGGTTATGAGGCTTCAGTCTCTATTGAAGCCAGCAGTGGTTTGTTTTGACTTGCTGATTTTCTGGTTGCCTTCCACTGTGGATTTTGAAAATAATTTCCCCTGCTCCCTGCACCTCTTTGATGGGATAAAGTTCTGGCGCTGGTCCCAGGTAGGTCTAAAGAACTTCGCAGCTGATGTGACCTCTTAGAAGGTACCATATCAGTACATAGTAGCTTCAGTGAGCCACAAGCGGCTCCCCTTAGAAATGTATCCTTAACACAAATTTAGAACTATCAGTAGAGTACTTTCCATTATTACCTCTATAAATGTAACACTGATGATAGATGAGAGCATATTACTGCTTCTTACCTTAATGTTTGCATCAACAGCATCACAGGTTTTACACACCGCATCTCGGTATGTCTCCACACAGTCTACGGTTAGTGCCGAAATCTGAAAATAAGTTTTCAACATAACTAATCTATTGTGTCCAGTGATATCACACTATCTAATCCATTTCCTTTAATTTTTCTTTTGGGGTTACAGTGGGTTCCATGCAAAATAACTAAAAACAATTATAATTACACTATGGAGAGTTCCAGTGAGATTTTCAATAAGTGTGTCAACAGATGTTGCAATATGCCTGGCATGTGTTTCTATATCATTTATAATTGACGGATCAATGGGTGGCACTTGAGGGGCTAATGCTGCCCGTAACAAACTTGGGGTTGAACTTCTCGATCCTGGGAAAGATGTCACACCTGAAACATTAATATGAGAAAGCTCATTAGTAAGTAGTGTCAATAGGAATAGTACTGTAATATGATTTCCCAGCTCAAGAGATGCAATTTAATTGTACAGGATGCAAATTTTAAGAGAAGTGTACAGTATATTAAAAAATGTTCAGAGCTGGTTGTGCAATACAAAATCTATTTAGCCTAGGAGATTATTACCCTATATTAAAGAGAATGATGGGATAAGAAAATGTCCAACCTTTAAAACCTGCACCAGCATTCCATGCCTTTCACAGGAGACCTCTTCCATCATGCAGGGTGCAGCCGTACTTCCAGATCTCCAGTATCATCTATTGGTACTGGTAATGGCTCAAAAGGGCCACCACTTACGGGATATTCGTGCCTGTGCTACCTTTTGGGTGGCTTAATCTTCATCAATCAATCAAATTCATGCCTTGCCATTAAATAAACCAGCCACAGTATTACCCACTGCAGACCAGAGAACAAAACCTGGTCCACTGAAAGAGGTGCTGGGAGCAGGGATACCAAATCACCCAAATTAATAGGAAAAAACACCAGAATTGTAAAGCAAAACAAAACAGACAACAGCATGGAAAATATAAACAACCCTGCCTGCCCGGAGCACAGTAGTTGGGTAGTTACCAACCTCTACTGCCAGGTGACAGCCCCAAGAGCTCACAGTTCACCAGAAAGAGCATTTTATTACATTAAATGTTGGATATCTGGAAGCAACCCAGTGGCTCCCTGGTGTTATTTCATCATGGAGAACACATAAAAAATGAGACTAACTACAATTCCTAAGAAGGGGAGAGCAGCACTGGGTAAACCACCCAATGTTACAATAGCCCGATGCAGGGCAAGAGAGAATGCCAAAACGCACAAGCCTGAATCTCAAATCAAATTGGACAAAAAGGTGCATAGAGCCACATGACAACACAGTATTGGCCTGGAAGGAGGCAGCAAGGCAGAGCAGCAGATGACCGGAGACAAATTAAACTAAACTACAGTATGGAACAAGGCATGCAAGAAATGGAGCATCACCACGATCAGACAGCAAACAAAGCACCAATGGACCAAAAAGAAGAAATGGCCACCTGGGCCAAACACCCCAAAACCAGCATTGAATGTAATGAAACACCAATTTTTGAATGAGCCCCAGTGGCTCCCTGATAGTGTACCATCTACTGTACTAGGTCGTGGCAGCTGCAGAGTTCTATAAGCCTACTGGGGACAAGATCCAGAACCTGGCCCCCATCACAGAGGTGCAAGGAGCATTGACATTTATTAATTTATTTATGCTGGCATTGGGGAAGCAACCGGAAATTCAGTACAACAAAACAGATACTGCTGGCTTTAATAGAAACCACAGCCTCCAGAACTGCTCAAATAATTCCCCAAACTATCTAAACAAATGATTGAAATATCTCCAAATTAGTTCGCCCTACCTACCCCGCTCATTTGGAAGGAGGCAACCCACAGTCAGCCAGATACTCCACCCTCAGTTCTATGGTAGGTATAACCAACCCCCTTGATTCCTAGAGGGAGGGAGGGAGGGTGTCGGGGAGCCACCCAGTAATTGGTGTTTCATCGCACTCGATTCTGGTTTTCTGGAGGGGAACATGACGCCGACTCACCAGAGACGGACCGACTGAGGGAAGTGCTTATGACCCAGCATCTGGCCCCACAGATGGCATACCTCAATCCACAGCAGGTGAAGCCCCATCTCTACCCAGCCGCCACCAGGAACGAGAACACAGAAGGTCCGAAAGAGGCTGATAGGCCGCAGCCACCAATGGGAGTAATTGTGCCATAATCTCAGAAAAGAGGAGTGGAGAAAACTGGAAGGCAGACAGGAGAGCCGATGCTGAATCTAAAGATCTGTCCAACACGGTCAACACACAAGTCGGCCAGCAAAGAATGTGGCCACCGCATCCCAGAGCACAGGAGCATACTGGTTGGGAGGTGCAGCCAAAGTAGCTGAAGCAGAGGTCAAAACCAACCCCCAATGTGGCCCCTCGCCCAGCTCGTCATTGTCATCCTGGAAAATGCAATGTACCCGATGCAAAAAACTATAGACCAAAAGCACTAACTTCACACATCATAAGACTCTTTGAAAGAGTGCTAATAAAATTACAGATCACATGGAATCACATCTACATAACCCCGGACAACACTGATTCAGAACAGGGTGCTCCTGCCTCTCACAGTTGCTAGATCACTATGACATGGCCTTAGATGCCATGCTTCATGAAAAATGCAGATGTAATATATATATATGGACTTTGCAAAATGTGACCATGGTGTTATTGTGCACAAAATGCATGCAAAATGAATTACTGGCTAAATATGAATATGGATCTTCAACTTCCTAACGAATAGAACGTACAGTGTAATAGTCAACACAGTAAAATCCGGATCATCTACTGTGAAAAGCTCAGTCTCCCAAGGTACCGTACTTGCTGGTACTTTTTCTCATTCTAATGTCAGACATAGACAGGGATACAAACTACAGCACTGCATCATCATTTGCAGATAACACTAGAATTTTCATGCGAGTAGACACAATAGAGGTCGCGGAACACTTCCAGAGCCAGAGATATTGCTGATCTAGAAAACGTGCAATGATCCTTTACCGCTAGAATCCACTCTATAAGTTATCTTAATTATTGGGACCGATGAAAAGTTCTAAATCTGTATTCTCTCGAGCGCAGACGAGAGAGATGCATAATAATTTACATGTGGGAGATATTAGAGGGACTGGTTTCAAATAATGAACACAGAAATAACATCACATGAGACCAGTAGGCATGGCGGGCTGTGGAAAATACCCCCTTTGAAAAGCAGAGGTGCAATAGGTACGCTGAGGGAGAACTCTATCACATCAAGGGCCCCAAGACTTTTCAACACTCTCCCGCTACACGTCAGGAGCATAACTAGCCTGCCTCTCACAGTGTTCAAATGAGAACTCGACAAACACTTCCAAATAGTATCTGATCAACCAGGCTGCGATTTATACATCAGGCTGCATGCAGCAGTGTCCAACAGCCTGGCTGACCAGACAAACAACCGGGAGGCCTTGTCAGAGACTGGGCCTTGGGGCCGTTGATCCCCAGAAGCTACACAAGGTAGCCACAAGGTAGGAACCAGTCCAAAGGAAACTCCAGGAGACCCCAAGAAACACATGATGGAACCTAATGTAGATGGGCCCGAAGGATATCCACCATAAGAGACACCGTCATAATCTTTTATCCGTCATAAAAGGGGAACCTGGCCATGGAGCCACACGAGACTCATGATCCAAGAAGTAGCAGGAGCAAACTGGCAGTTGTTGATAGGAGCGAAAGGGAGCTCTCCAGAAACACTTGAAACCCGATTGACAACTCACGCCACGCAAGCGTGCAGGAACGACACACTAAGCATTAAGAGAGATGAAAAGATTGTTTGCCAGCCAGGAAGAATTCAGAACCTAGTAATGCATCCAAGAAGGAGAGGAAGATTCAAACACAAAAGAAGGAGGGTCCAACAACGAAGCAGAATCCAGATCATGCAGAAGGCACCTAAATAGTGCCTCACGAGCTGCTGCAGAAGGGATCCAAGAGGCAGGAAACCATCCGAAGGATGATACTGACAGACCCAAAGGCAAGTAGAAACAAACCCTGGGGAAACCCACACCCAAATCATAGTCACACAGGGAGGGGAGGATGTGAAAACCCCCTCTCCCTGCAAAAGGAGATTCCATTCGGAGGGAACAAGAAGCCTTGGAGAGAAGATTCCCTGCAGTCAAGGGCCCTGGGTGGAGGGAGGCATCTACGTCTACCGCCCAAAATAGAAAAGTGGCGTTCATGGAAAAGGCTGCTATGGAAAGAGAGAGGCTGGCTAAAGGAAGACCCAGAAGCCTTGGTGGAATGAGCAGACTCACCTGCCTCAATGCCCTAACTGGAAGGGATGAAAAAAAAAAAAAAAACTGAAAAAGCCACATTCTAAGCTAAACCCTGCCCTGACCTGGAAACCCTTAGATATCTCAAGGCCATTAGCAAGAAGGAAGGGAGTGGATCAGAAGAGGGGCAATCCATGTCTGTAGGGAAAGGAAACGGAAGTGTGGACGAAATCAAGTTAGAAGTTACCAAATGCCTCCAATTCTGGAACCCTAACCACCAACACAGCAGCTCTGGGGCAAATAACTGGGCACACAACCCAGACCATTGAAACCCTAGAAAACCAACACACAAAGTAGTTGCTGGTTAATAGGCCACAACCAAATCAGGAGGGCCACATTGAAGATTCATACAAGGAGAATAAACCTCCACAGGACTCGGGGTCCTGGTTGATACCTGGTTGATGGGGACCTGGGAGTTCTTCTATTCCCCAAGCCCGGCCCGAGGCCAGACTTGACTTGTGAGAGTTTGGTCCACCAGGCTGTTGTTGGTCGATGGTGTCTCCAACTCAACAGGCAGCAAGGAGGAGGCAGATGGACTGAATGCTGTCACATGGATAACACGCATCCCTAAAACTCACTTAAAGCAAGAGCAGGCTCAGAGGGGGAAGGGGTGGGGGGGGAATTTCCATGGGACCACTGACCCCACAAAGGATTTCCAGGGGACAAAAGGGTAAACCAAGCAGGACACCCAAGCTCCTGGGATGCTACCCCGAACTTAATATTTATTAACCCTTAACATGCTAGGGGTATAATATCCTTTGTTCCCCACAGGCGCATTTAATTTTGAAAAAAAAAAAAAAATTTTCTTCCTAATCTGTTAATTTGTGTTCACTGATCATGGGAAAAATAATAAAAAAATCGTAAGTGACATATATTCCCCACTATAGGGCAGGGAAGTCTGGCAAAAAACAGGCGCTGACTCAGCGTGCGTCCCAGGCGGTCTGTTGATCGCCAGCTGTCAGGCCGGAGTTGCCACAAAGAGATAATTACCTAATTATTTCAATGTCTCTGATTGATTTTTCATAGTTTTTTTGTTGTAATATTATTCAATAGTGTGTAGTGTGATATATTTATATAATAAAATGAGTGAATCATCGCTGTACTCAAAAATATGGTGTGCATATTGTTGATTCAATTATTGTATGTTCATCAAACAGTGAACAAATACTTTGTCGGTTATTACACTATATACACAGGCTATATATAAGTATCTGCATGTTTTGTTCACCATAACGAACCACTAAATTGCTATTATGAGTCAAAAAGTAACGAGGAGTGACAGCCGTGTACCAGCCAGCCACTCACGCCCTCCCTCAAGTCACCTGACTCACCCACATTCTCCTCCCACAATACTGTTTTTGCTTTTATTCACTATATACAGACACTATATATAAGTATCTACATTCGTGTTCACCATAACGAACCACTAAGTTGGTATGCAGTGGCAGTGGCAGCCAGTGGCTGCCACTCCCTCCCTCCCTCACCTCACCTGACTTGCCACCATTCTCCACCCACCATACTGTTTTTGCTTTTATATACAGACGTTATATATAAGTATTTACATGTTTTGTTCACCATAACTGTACATCTAAGCTTGTATGGTGAGTAAAGGCACAAAGACGTAGGACCTCACACAGTCAGCTGATGGCTGCTCCCCTCAAGGCCAGATGCACTAATATTTCTCCTACAACAATACTGTTTGTGGTGTTATTATGCTATATACACACATTATATATAAATATCTACCTGTTTTATTCACCATACTTGTACAAGTAAACTGGTATGGTGCCCAAAGACCATCATGGTAACCAGTAAACAACATGATAAATCGTGCAGACGACGCCACCGCCCTCACCAAAATGGCGGCTCCCAACCTACTCCTCTTGCTGTTTATACCCTCTATACACACGTTATATATAAGTATCTACATTTGTGTTCACCATAGCGAACCACTAAGCTGGTATGGTGAGTGCAGTCAATAAAAGGTGGCCACACACAGTCAGAAGACATCGCCACCACCCTCCCTCCCACAGCATTACTCCTCCCTCCATGGCGCACAGCGCTAAATATCACCACAATCCTGCTATTATCAGAACCCTGGTCAGTTTTATCACAGTCAGGGGTCTTCTGTAATAATATCATCGCTACATAATAGCATGAGCATATTATGGCATTTTTAGGCGATGCTGTGGTCACAAGCTGAACAGCAGTGCTGTGAGCTCATGCTGCGTGCGTCAGGCTTGGTAGCTCACTCAATACTGAGGCCCCTAACACCCGGGAGTTTGGCCCTCGATTTTTTAAAAAAATGGCGTCTGTTTACAAGAGCGAAGGTGTGGTGAACCCCATGTATCCGCGGGCTGTTTAAATCTTGCGTAGTACTCCAACACGTCATATGACGTGATGCGCAATTTATAGCAAGTTACTCAACACGTCATATGAAGTTTTGCGCAGTTTAAGGTTAAGGTACTAGGTTATGTCGGTTTAAACCGACACAACCTAGTACACACGGCTGTGAAAGCCAACCTCAGTATATGACTACCCAGTGAACCCCTCCAACCAAATGTCACTCCTGACCCGAGTAAAGGTCAGAAGTCCCAAGACACCTTCTTGCCCAGGGCCACTACAAGTGAGGACCTCTAAGGGAATGACTCTTGAACACTCAGGGAAGACAATCCTGGCAACGCAAGTGCAAGCAAGAAGCACACAGGGAAGATAACCCTGTGCACATGCAGCTCCAAGCACTTTTTTTTTTAATTACTGGCTCACACTACACTGCAATGTACAAGAATTGCTAACAAGGCAAAAACCACCACTTAGCTAAACAGAACACTGGAGCCAGAGAGGTTGAGGGATGACCTGGTGCCCACTACATCAGCATAAAACTAAGGATGGAGATGCCAGCCAAACCGTGAGCTGCCTCCCCCTTTCCCCCAAATGAGTAGGGGGAGGTGTGGTGAATGAGCTTGTGCTAGTTTCAAGAGATATCAATTGTTTATTTATATAGTTGGGGGAGTTCTTTTAGCAGTTCTTGAGGCTGTGGTCTCTATTGAAGACAGCAATGGTTTGTTTTGACATGCTGATTTCTGGTTGCCTTTCCCATTAGTGGCAAAAAACATATAAATAAATGTCACCGCTCACTGCACCTCTGTGAGGAGGGGGCCAGGTTCTGGTGTTGGTCCCTAATAGATGTACAGAATTCCGTGGCTCATGCGTCCAAGTAGTTGGTACTACATTAGCAAATGATAGATTCATGGAGCCACAACGAGTTCCCCACCTCCCCCCGCCCCCCCCCCCCAGAAATAAGTGGAGCCAGATTCAAGACGAAGGGCAGAACCTTTAAGTGGTAGCCTGAGGTCACAAAATGAAACCTAATCAGTCTCTAAAATCAGGATGACACAGGAAATGCCAATACACATTCTTGAGGTTGAAAGACACCATCAAAGATTTGACTCGCCACACTAGGTGCACTGAGCAAAAGTGGTCACACAGAAGGTCAGACAGCGAATAAAGTGTTAAAGCCTGGGAGATTGAGGATGTACAATAGGTTTGCCAAGTCTTGCTGTGGGACAGCTAACAATTGGGACACCCACCAAAGGAATTAAATCATTTCAACCAAGCCCAAGTCCAGTTAATCCACAATGACCTGACATAGGAGCAGGGAGGCATCCGGACCCATAAGCTTCAACTCCAAGCGAAGGGAAGGGACTGACCAACTTCACCACAGCCTGAGAGATGACCCAAAGCGAATACAAATCATGGGACTAAGAGATGGCAAAAACAGGCCAGAGACATACCCACATTGTTGTCAACTGCTGATCAAATGAACAAAGGAAAAAAGCTGTAGCAGACAAAACCTTTGAGATGGTGGCAGTAATCAGTACTAACAAGTACTGAGCGAGTTTGAGGGGAATCCTTTGCTCTATGTGAATCGTTTGCAGAGATGTTGGCGGGAAGTGACACCGAAGGAGAATCCCACGGCAGGCCCAACCAGGTCCAAACCTAGGACGGATATAACTGGGACCTCCTCCAAGTCACCAGGCCCCCGAACCCGGCAAGCTGGGAGAGAACCAGATCCCTGGCTAGCAGGAAAACAGACCGGCTGGGAACCTAAACCCACCAGTTGTCAAGGTAGATCAACACCATCATCACCATAAAGATGGGCCACCACAACCTGAGTCAAGCTCATAAAAACACGTGTGCCAGATGCAGCGCAAACAGGGGAGCTTGTCGGCCCACCACGAAACCTAACCAGTTCCCCAAACCTCAGATGAATCAGGACATGTGAAGAGGTATCCAGAAAGTCAAGCGAACACATCCTGCTCAAGGATGAGTTGGATCAGTTAAAAAGTAATCAACCAAAAAGTGGGGCAAGGAAGCAACCAGGATAGAGTGGAAAAAACGCAGAATGCAATGGAGAACTGCACAATCCTGCTTCGGCACCGGAAAAAAGCCAGGAAACCCACCAAAGAATGAGGCCATGTCAATCACGCCCAAACACATACACACCCATGACTACATGACTGAGGGAAAGGAAGAGGCCAGCTCCATCAGACCCAAACATCCCAAAAAAGGAAGGGACCGCTTAACGCCACCACAGACTGCACGAGACGACCCGAAATGCCCACAAAACATGGGTCCAAGCACGGGGATAGAGTGCCAGTTTACCCTCACCTGCCCCAATCCAAATAGAGCGAGCACAGCCCCGACCAGCTGGAAAAAAAGCTGGGGGAAACATGTACAAACCGGCTGCTGGCATCACAGAAAATTCACCTTGACCAACAGCAGGCAAAACCCTGGCCCAATCTTCTCAGAAAGATCGAGACCGATCCCTCCCCCACCACCGACACACAACAATGCAGAAACAAACAGGATGGCAAATACCAAAGTAAATACCAATACAAAATGTGAGGAATACCCTTTTGTCCTCAACTCTTTCCCGAGGACAAAAGGAAGAAGCCGTAAGAAGAGCCAGGGCTCACGCCAAGTCCAAATAAGGAGTCAGCACAGCCTACTGACATGCGACGTACGTGAGTCGAATAAGAGACTCAGAAACGTTGGTGGGAAAGAGTTGCACAAACCGCCTCTGCACTCTGCACTTTGCAAAAGGCAAACCAACAAAATCAATAGAGAGAGGGGGAGTGAAGAATAAGGAGAGGGGGAACAAGTTCCTGAAGATTGCATACACCAACATAGATGGAGTAAGATCGAAGATATTGGAGTTAAGTGATGTAATACAGATGCAGACACCAGACATTGTTGCACTCACGGAGACAAAACTTGAAGATGATATTTTAAATGAGGTCATATTCCCAAGGGCTACTCAATTTGGAGAAGGGACAGAAAAATTAGGAAAGGCGGTGGCATTGCTGTGCTGGTGAAAGAACACATAAAGGTGAAGGAAATAATGACTGCCAATCCACAAGAGGTTGACATAATAGCACTAGAGATCTGCCATGAAGATGATAAACTAATGGTCATAAATGCATATAGTCCACCACCAAGCAGCACATGGTCAAAGGAGGAGCTAGATAGTAAACGAGAAGGTCTTATAACAATAATGAGAGAGATTATAGCGAGAGCGGATAACGATAGGTCACGACTGTTGATAGTTGGTGACTTCAACTTGAAATCCATAGACTGGGAAGCATATGAAGCTAAAACAGAAGATTTTTGGACCTGTAAATTTGTAGACCTCATCCTGGAAACATTCTTGTATCAACATGTTAAACAAGCTACGAGGATGAGGGAAGGGGACGTTCCCTCCATGCTAGATTTGATATTTACCAGGAAGGAGGAAGAAGTATTTGACATTCAGTACCTTCCTCCCTTGGGTAAAAGTGACCATGTCTTTTTGGGAATAAAGTATGCAATGCGTTATAATCTGGAAGAAAATAAGGAGGATGAAGCAGTTGAAAAACCTGACTTCAAGAGAGGACATTATGGCAACCTTAGAAATTTTTTTAGTGAGTATAATTGGACAGACTTGTTGCTAGGCAAGGAAGTGAATGAGATGTATGTCAAGTTTTGTGAAATATATGATAAAGGCACAAACAAATTTATACCAAAACAGAGATGCAGAACTAGGAAACAGGATTGGTTCAATAGGAATTGCGAGAGGGCCAGAGACCAAAAGACACAAAAATGGAATCAATACAGGAAGAGGCCAAACCCCCAAACATACAAACGATACAAAGATGCGAGAAACAACTACACAGCAGTGAGGAGAGAGGCAGAAAGAAATTTTGAAAAAGGGATTGCAGACAAATGTAAAACAGAACCAGGTCTATTCTATAAATTCATAAACAACAAATTGCAGGTAAAGGATAATATTCAGAGGTTGATAATGGGAAATAGATTCACGGAAAATGAAAAGGAAATGTGTGAAACACTAAACGAAAAGTTCCAAAGTGTGTTTGTACAAAATGAAATCTTTAGGGAACCAGACACAATAAGAATTCCAGAGAACAACATAGAGCACATAGAGGTGACTAGAGACGAAGTGGAAAAAATGCTCAAGGAGCTAAGTAAGAACAAGGCAGTTGGTCCAGATGGAGTTTCACCATGGGTTCTGAGAGTGTGCACCTGAGCTCAGCATTCCACTTCAGCTGATTTTTCAGGCATCCCTGTTTACAGGAGTTGTAGCTGATGTGTGGAAAAAGGCTAACATAGTTCCAATCTACAAAAGTGGAAGCAGGGAAGACCCCCTTAATTATAGACCTGTATCATTGACAAGTGTAATAGTCAAAATATTGGAAAAAATAATTAAAACTAAATGGGTAGAACACCTGGAGAGAAATGATATAATATCAGACCGACAGTATGGTTTTCGATCTGGAAGATCCTGTGTAACGAACTTACTCAGTTTTTATGATCGAGCAACAGAGATTTTACAGGAAAGAGATGGTTGGGTTGACTGCATCTATCTGGACCTAAAAAAGGCTTTCGACAGAGTTCCCCATAAGAGGTTGTTCTGGAAACTGGAACATATTGGAGGGGTGACGGGTAAGCTACTAACATGGATGAAAAATTTCCTAACTGACAGAAAAATGAGGGCCGTAATCAGAGGCAAGGTATCGGATTGGAGGAATGTCACGAGTGGAGTACCACAGGGTTCAGTTCTTGCACCGGTAATGTTCATTGTCTACATAAACGATCTACCAGAGGGATACAGAATTACATGAACATGTTTGCTGATGATGCTAAGATAATAGGGAAGATAAGAAACCTAGATGATTGTCATGCCCTTCAAGAAGACCTGGACAAAATAAGTATTTGGAGCAACACTTGGCAAATGGAATTTAATGTGAATAAATGCCATGTTATGGAATGTGGAATTGGAGAACATAGACCCCACACAACCTATAAATTATGTGAGAAATCTTTAAAGAATTCTGATAAAGAAAGGGATCTAGGGGTGGTTTTAGATAGAAAACTGTCACCTGAGGACCACATCAAGAACATTGTGCGAGGAGCCTATGCTACACTTTCTAACCTAAGAATTGCTTTTAAATACATGGATGGAGAAATACTAAAGAAATTGTTCACGACTTTTATTAGACCAAAGCTGGAATATGCAGCGGTTGTATGGTGCCCTTATCTTAAGAAGCACATCAACAAACTGGAAAAGGTGCAACGACATGCCACTAAGTGGCTCCCAGAAATGAAGGACAAGAGCTATGAGGAGAGGTTAGAGGCATTAAATATGCAAAAACTAGAAGATAGAAGAAAAAGAGGCGATATGATCACTACGTACAAAATAGTAACAGGAATTGATAAAATTGACAGGGAAGATTTCCTGAGACCTGGAACTTCAAGAACAAGAGGTCATAGATTTAAACTAGCTAAACACAGATGCCGAAGAAACGTAAGAAAATTCACCTTCGCAAATAGAGTGGTAGACGGTTGGAACAAGTTAAGTGAGAAGGTGGTGGAGGCCAAGACCGTCAGTAGTTTCAAAGCGTTATATGACAAAGAGTGCTGGGAAGACGGGACACCACGAGCGTAGCTCTCATCCTGTAACTACACTTAGGTAATTACACTTAGGTAATTACTCAAATTGGAAGAGGCAACCCCTGGATCCACCCAAGCCACATCCCAAGCTAAACCCTGCCCCCAATTCCAAAACCCTCAGACTCTCAAGCTGGCTGCAGGGAGGGAGAAGGGTGTACCAAACCAACTGGGGAGGGAAGAGGAGGTGCGGATGGAACCAAGGTCGAGTTGACCAACACCTCCAATTCAAAGTCCCTAAAACACAAATGGGGCAGATCCTTGGCAGCCAACCAGGCACACAACTTAAGAGCTTTGCAGGGTTGAAAATATGTGATGCAAAACGCACGCTGCTGGAAACTTCTGGGCTTTCACGGAAGAATGGGTGATCGTGAGCACATGGGGGAGGGGGACAAGCCCCACATGACTAAGTCGTAGGTGTCACTGACCCAACAAGCAGCCTGGTGGAGGCAAAATGAATGAACATCCCCGAGTGGCACCGGTGACGAACAACCCTCAAATTTGCACAGGGCGAGAGCAGGTATGGAAGATTTTCATGGTACCCCCGAGCCCACAGGGATTTTCCAGGGCCTGCAAGGTGAATGAGTACTGCAAGAATCCCAGATACTGGGGCCACAAAGCCAGTAAATCCAGTCGATGCAGGCAACCAGATCACCCAAAACCTAGGAAAAGTCAAGGGAACAGCAGGGCGATTCTACCACATGGCATACAGTTCTCGGAGTTTGGATCTGCATGTTTTTATGTGTTATTGACTATGCCCGCAGACTGTTTTTTCTTTGTGTTCCACCCTCTTAGGTGTTTTGGATAGTCATTGATGTACACTGTAACTCTTGCAAGTTGTTCTTTCATTGGAGCAAGTTCTTCACTTCGGCATGGACACAGGGACTTCTGTTATATGTTGCCCTGTTCCTAGTTTGAGAGATGTTTACAGTTACTGTTCTCAACCTACCCTGGAGTTAGTGGGGGTGTCCTGTGTTTCTTCCCTCCAGTTAAATGTTTACCTCATTTTTCCCATCGAAAGATTTCTACCCGCAGAATGTTCCTCCTTGTTGAATGGGTCAGTCTTAATTTCTGGGCCTCTGAACTTGGTGTTCGGATCCACAAGTTGGTCCGCTGGCAGCTGATCTGGCTGACTTTCCGCCTGCTGCCAGTGTCAGTTGATGGTGTGTGTCACGAGCACTTTGTCAGCATAATGGTAGGATTCCACTTGGAATGTTCATATTATTGCTTCATTTGTTGTGCTTGTTTCCCTGGTTCATTATTCCAGTGTTTGGTTTTCTTGCTAGCTCACTGGTTTTTCATTCACCTTCCTACTTCTTATTACACATGTCTCGTCCGCTGCTTATGGTGTTGCCTGTTTTACCGAGCTCTTGGTCCTGGGCAGGTGTTCAAGTTTATGTTTTCTGGCACTTCTGCTTCCCTAATCACCCACTGACAGCCCTTTTTGTTGTCTGCATCTCCATGGTGAAATACCTTGGGAAGATGCAGAGAAAAGCCCTCTCAGAAATCCAGCATTGAATGTAGTGAAATCTCTCTTTCAGGTGGATGCCCACTGTAGCTCCCAGTTCCCATCTTTCCCTTCTTCGTACGGTGTTTGGAGAGCCTTGGTTGGGTGGTGTGTAAATGAGAGGGATAACTGCACCCCTAACCTTCGAGTTGTTGACGCTGCCATCTAGAGGCAAGGAAGTGGAGCTAACTAACAGCTGGACTTAGACAATAAGTGTGTAAGCATTTTAATTCAGGGCTACAAATGTTTTCCAAGCAGATGCAATGCTGGATTTTTACCTTTTACTACATTTTAAGCCATGCTAAATTATTTGCTTAAATTTTATTTCATAACTGGGTATTTGCTTTATTTGGACTGTTGCACCCAAAATAGTTCACATTTTGTACCATTAATTTTATGGAGGGTCTGAGAAAGAAAGCAACAATCATAGCAGACTTTTCTTAGGCATAGTACAGTATAGTACAAACATGTACTAAATTATGGTTCTAAGAGAGGATATGTTTATGGTTAGACTCTTTCAGGTTTTGTTATGTCATTTACGTTTCCAATAGTACATAACATTTTTTTTTAAGTGCAACAGTTCAGATTTTGTACATTCTATTAACAGTAGCTATAGGTACTAAAGTTTGGAGGATTAGTTCTTATTTGGACAATCTTAAGATCTAATATTAGAAAATAACAAAGGACAGTGAAAAATTAGTGTGGGCAAATATTCCCATACTCACTCTTTGACACTGGGCTTGAGAGCTTTATTTTGTTGTGAAGATCATCGGCCACGAAGGATATAATGTCTCCCTGTCGGGTAACCATTCCAGCACCCTGTAGCATTGACTCTGCTTGATCTGGGCTGCATCTCCCCACTTTAAGAGACCAAGGTCGTTCCTGACCATAAATTACATGTTACAGTAAGTAGAATTTTTAGTGTTCAATGATGTTCATTTAATTTGTGATAAAATCTTTATTTTCCTATTCATATTACTAAGAAACATTTCTTTCATTTGACATGACCCATGGATCACCAGTTGATAATGTACCACCATTAATAATTGAGTTTCAGCTTATGACAAGACTTTTTACAAGAATTTTAATTCTTAATGATGCACTGCAGGTGAACTTAGGCCTACATTCAGAATGTATCTAACACAAAATCTTATTAATCTTTGGGAAATTTAACTGATATACAGTATGACATGTCCTCTTCGGATGAAGGATGAAGCTCTTCGATCCTACAACAGGAAGCCAGGGCCACCAATACAGTCTTCGAAAAAGAATCCCAAACTGAAGGGGACACCATAAATCAAGAAGAAAAACAAGAGAATGTGATCCAAGGACCAAGTGGGCTCAGGCGATGCATGAGCAGGCCAGAGACGAACAAATGCACGATAAAGCCTATGAAACAGTACCAAGGAAGTATCAACACCGAATGCATGATAAGAGGTGATAATTTGGTATTAATGCCAACCATTAGAAATCAAAACTTAAAATATTGAAAGAATTATGTTTCAGAAGATCGGCACTGAGCCGATCTTCTGAAAGAGGTGTAACTGTGGTAAAATGCCTGGGGGTCACACACCGATTAACCACTGCACTGTGCAGACTGCCTAAAGGTGCCTGATTGGGGGTGCACAGAATGCCATATGAAACTTTTATGTATAGGGAACAATTCAAAACTCCCGTGGGTACCTGGGGCCTTCATCCTGTGCCTCAGGAATCCAGTAAACATACGCCATCTTGAAAAAAAATAGCAATTGTACTGGTTGTGAGAGCCTCAGTACTGAGACAGTAACCAAGGCTAGCGCATGCAGCAGGAGCTCACAGCACTGCTGTGCAGCTAGGGGCCACAGCACTGCTGTGCAGCTAGGGACCACAGCACTGCTGCGCAGGAGAAACTCGCAGCACTGCTGCGCAGCCGGAGCTCGCAGCACTGCTGTGCAGCAGAGACTCACAGCACTGCTGCGCAGGAGAAACTCGCAGCACTGCTGCGCAGCCGGAGCTCGCAGCACTGCTGTGCAGCAGAGACTCACAGCACTGCTGTGCAGCAGAGACTCACAGCACTGCTGTGCAGCAGAGACTCACAGCACTGCTGTGCAGCAGAGACTCACAGCACTGCTGTGCAGCAGAGACTCACAGCACTGCTGTGCAGCAGAGACTCACAGCACTGCTGTGCAGCAGAGACTCACAGCACTGCTGTGCAGCAGAGACTCACAGCACTGCTGTGCAGCAGAGACTCACAGCACTGCTGTGCAGCAGAGACTCACAGCACTGCTGTGCAGCAGAGACTCACAGCACTGCTGTGCAGCAGAGACTCACAGCACTGCTGTGCAGCAGAGACTCACAGCACTGCTGTGCAGCAGAGACTCACAGCACTGCTGTGCAGCAGAGACTCACAGCACTGCTGTGCAGCAGAGACTCACAGCACTGCTGTGCAGCAGAGACTCACAGCACTGCTGTGCAGCAGAGACTCACAGCACTGCTGTGCAGCAGAGACTCACAGCACTGCTGTGCAGCAGAGACTCACAGCACTGCTGTGCAGCAGAGACTCACAGCACTGCTGTGCAGCAGAGACTCACAGCACTGCTGTGCAGCAGGAGACTCGCAGCACTGCTGTGCAGCAGGAGACTCGCAGCACTGCTGTGCAGCAGGAGACTCGCAGCACTGCTGTGCAGCAGGAGACTCGCAGCACTGCTGTGCAGCAGGAGACTCGCAGCACTGCTGTGCAGCAGGAGACTCGCAGCACTGCTGTGCAGCAGGAGACTCGCAGCACTGCTGTGCAGCAGGAGACTCGCAGCACTGCTGTGCAGCAGGAGACTCGCAGCACTGCTGTGCAGCAGGAGACTCGCAGCACTGCTGTGCAGCAGGAGACTCGCAGCACTGCTGTGCAGCAGGAGACTCGCAGCACTGCTGTGCAGCAGGAGACTCGCAGCACTGCTGTGCAGCAGGAGACTCGCAGCACTGCTGTGCAGCAGGAGACTCGCAGCACTGCTGTGCAGCAGGAGACTCGCAGCACTGCTGTGCAGCAGGAGACTCGCAGCACTGCTGTGCAGCAGGAGACTCGCAGCACTGCTGTGCAGCAGGAGACTCGCAGCACTGCTGTGCAGCAGCTGAGACTCGCAGCACTGCTGTGCAGCAGGAGACTCGCAGCACTGCTGTGCAGCAGGAGACTCGCAGCACTGCTGTGCAGCAGGAGACTCGCAGCACTGCTGTGCAGCAGGAGACTCGCAGCACTGCTGTGCAGCAGGAGACTCGCAGCACTGCTGTGCAGCAGGAGACTCGCAGCACTGCTGTGCAGCAGGAGACTCGCAGCACTGCTGTGCAGCAGGAGACTCGCAGCACTGCTGTGCAGCAGGAGACTCGCAGCACTGCTGTGCAGCAGGAGACTCGCAGCACTGCTGTGCAGCAGGAGACTCGCAGCACTGCTGTGCAGCAGGAGACTCGCAGCACTGCTGTGCAGCAGGAGACTCGCAGCACTGCTGTGCAGCAGGAGACTCGCAGCACTGCTGTGCAGCAGGAGACTCGCAGCACTGCTGTGCAGCAGGAGACTCGCAGCACTGCTGTGCAGCAGGAGACTCGCAGCACTGCTGTGCAGCAGGAGACTCGCAGCACTGCTGTGCAGCAGGAGACTCGCAGCACTGCTGTGCAGCAGGAGACTCGCAGCACTGCTGTGCAGCAGGAGACTCGCAGCACTGCTGTGCAGCAGGAGACTCGCAGCACTGCTGTGCAGCAGGAGACTCGCAGCACTGCTGTGCAGCAGGAGACTCGCAGCACTGCTGTGCAGCAGGAGACTCGCAGCACTGCTGTGCAGCAGGAGACTCGCAGCACTGCTGTGCAGCAGGAGACTCGCAGCACTGCTGTGCAGCAGGAGACTCGCAGCACTGCTGTGCAGCAGGAGACTCGCAGCACTGCTGTGCAGCAGGAGACTCGCAGCACTGCTGTGCAGCAGGAGACTCGCAGCACTGCTGTGCAGGAGACTCGCAGCACTGCTGTGCAGCAGGAGACTCGCAGCACTGCTGTGCAGCAGGAGACTCGCAGCACTGCTGTGCAGCAGGAGACTCGCAGCACTGCTGTGCAGCAGGAGACTCGCAGCACTGCTGTGCAGCAGGAGACTCGCAGCACTGCTGTGCAGCAGGAGACTCGCAGCACTGCTGTGCAGCAGGAGACTCGCAGCACTGCTGTGCAGCAGGAGACTCGCAGCACTGCTGTGCAGCAGGAGACTCGCAGCACTGCTGTGCAGCAGGAGACTCGCAGCACTGCTGTGCAGCAGGAGACTCGCAGCACTGCTGTGCAGCAGAGACTCGCAGCACTGCTGTGCAGCAGGAGACTCGCAGCACTGCTGTGCAGCAGGAGACTCGCAGCACTGCTGTGCAGCAGGAGACTCGCAGCACTGCTGTGCAGCAGGAGACTCGCAGCACTGCTGTGCAGCAGGAGACTCGCAGCACTGCTGTGCAGCAGGAGACTCGCAGCACTGCTGTGCAGCAGGAGACTCGCAGCACTGCTGTGCAGCAGGAGACTCGCAGCACTGCTGTGCAGCAGGAGACTCGCAGCACTGCTGTGCAGCAGGAGACTCGCAGCACTGCTGTGCAGCAGGAGACTCGCAGCACTGCTGTGCAGCAGGAGACTCGCAGCACTGCTGTGCAGCAGAGACTCGCAGCACTGCTGTGCAGCAGGAGACTCGCAGCACTGCTGTGCAGCAGGAGACTCGCAGCACTGCTGTGCAGCAGGAGACTCGCAGCACTGCTGTGCAGCGGAGACTCGCAGCACTGCTGTGCAGCAGGAGACTCGCAGCACTGCTGTGCAGCAGGAGACTCGCAGCACTGCTGTGCAGCAGGAGACTCGCAGCACTGCTGTGCAGCAGAGACTCGCAGCACTGCTGTGCAGCAGAGACTCGCAGCACTGCTGTGCAGCAGAGACTCGCAGCACTGCTGTGCATCAGAGACTCGCAGCACTGCTGTGCAGCAGAGACTCACAGCACTGCTGTGCAGCAGAGACTCACAGCACTGCTGTGCAGCAGAGACTCACAGCACTGCTGTGCAGCAGAGACTCACAGCACTGCTGTGCAGCAGAGACTCACAGCACTGCTGTGCAGCAGAGACTCACAGCACTGCTGTGCAGCAGAGACTCACAGCACTGCTGGCAGCAAACTCACACCACTACTGTGCAGCTAGGGGCCACAGCACCACTTAATAATGATAATATAGGTAACTGTAATTATTTTGCATTGACAGTGTCATAGGTGATCCTGACTGATAAAGACTATGTACAACATTCAGATATCAGTGAATACAATGTTAGTTATGATATTCACAGCATGAGGTAGAGAGAGACACAGCACCCAGCCTTTGCTTCCAGCTTTCACACACACATGAAAAGACTTTGTTCCTTTACAATATAACCTAAAACATTTCTCCATAGTTGCTGTCTAAGAGTTAATGACTGTTTACAGTTAAGGTGAGCATTTAAATGCGTTTCAGTTGTTTTGGTGGTCTCTCTCTTGGTTACTGTGGTGATCATAAATTCCCAGACTCGCCTCTATTGAGGGGATCAGATTCTGCTAAAGGTTCGCGTTGAGCACTCATGAATCGATAGATCCTAGTGAGTACTAAAGGTTCAAATAGATATCCAGGTGAGTAGCTCAGAGCTGCAAAGGGGGCCCCCTCTAGTGAACTAGAAAAGTATTCTTAATAGTTCTCCATTAGAACCGTAGTGTAGCATTCCCACTCTGGCCTCACCTGGCAGTCATGACGTGATATTTCTGTTCCGTATTCTGGAGCTTCTCCAAGAGAGTCATCATGACCATGAAAGCACTAAGGCGCTCCTGAGTAAGAAAAGCTTGAACTGGGTCCATGTTAGAGCACACATGAGTAATGGCATCCATCTGAAAGAAACATGCTAATTGTATATACTTACATAGTACTGTATATAATTTCCATTCAGTGTAAGGTAATGTAAAGTCTCTTAGTCCAAGAAACTAACACTTAGTTAACAAGTTACTTTACTCTTTAACCACTGCACTGCCCATAGCACATTAGGCACTCGATGGTGGTGTGAAAATTGTTTTAATTTAGCAATATGTTAATGTTTTTAATGTTTTTTTTCAGTGATTTGAAATAAAGAGAGTTGAATTTGGCAATTTTTATATTTTTCTTGTTTTTAAAAGAGTTCGGTAATACACATTATGAGTGTTGGTATCATACCAGATACCTAGAGACTTGGTTAATTTATCTGGAAGATTTTCATATTCACTTCCATATGTCTCTTGTTGTGCACGTTTGATCCAGTAGATGATAGGATTGGGAAACTTATGCTTGATTCCTATCTTGGCAAGAAGTCAACACATGTGCTGTCACTCTTAATACTTACTCAAGTTAGAATAATTGTGAGGATTAATAGCTGAGATTCGATGAGGTTCTGGGTCTTTCATGGGAGTAGTGATACTGTCACTATGACTTGTGTTTCTGTTTGGGCACTGACCACTAACAAGCCATGAAGGTCCATTACACCACATCGAGACTTCCTTTGGCTGTTTAAAATGTTAAACCTCTTGATAAGTAATCTGCAGGATTGTCCTTAGTGGGGACATGTCTGAATTTATATCCACAGAAATTCATGAATTTTCCCTAACACTGATTAAACTACGTAGGGAGTTTAATTATTGTTATTTCTTACCCATGTAAGACTGCCTCATTGTCTGACCACACTACGATCTCACCAAAGTGAATATTATTGAGTGTCTTGGTCAGGCAATGAGCCAATCTTACTCCCACTAGCAATGCAGTTAACTCCATTTGAGGTAAAGATCTCTTCTTGATTGGAGCAACTCTTGCTTTTAGATGTGAGCAAAAGTGATTGTGCACTATTGACTAAGTAGGGCTGCAGCGCCATACGCTTTGCCAGAGCATCACAAAAATGTGCAAATTGTAGGTAAGTTTTGTCCTGAAGCATTACGAGGAAATTTCAAAACACCCTAATTGATTGAAATCCGTTGCGAGTATTTGTCATTTATCTTGCAACTCAATGGCAAACGGATCATCCCATCCCATATGTTTCTGCCAGCATTCCTGCATTAGGAGTTTGCCCCTTATTAATATAGACTAAGTAACCTAAAGGGTCAAATGGTTGACTGACATATGAGAGTATTTTCTCATGGTAAGGGATGAATTATTGGTTTGTACTGACTTGGTCATTCATCTCGTCAGTACCTGTGTTCCATTCCACGCCCAGAACTTTTAATTGATTAGGCACCTGATAACCCGGAAATTCTTTCTCGATTATCTGGTTTAATGATTTATTGTTTGAGGCCCATGATTGTAGTGGCATATTGGCTCCTAATACTCACGGTTAGCCTCATGGTAAATTTCTACCAATTTGATTTGTCATTAGTAGTTCCCTGGAAATTCGACATACAAGTTGTCACTGATCTCTGCCTTATAAGGGCTATTTGACTTCTTCAAATGTGTATCTAATGTGCTTGAAGTAGAAACGTGAGGAAGTCGCTCCGAAAAGCACAGAGGCAACCGATAGGTTATGACTCACTGTCAGGATCCTGGGGATCCTTAATCCAGAGAAATTTGGTGTAATTACAATCCTCCTCTTGCAAGCCTACTCTAGGAAAGCTTTACTGATATCACTGTATAAGCGAAATACCAGTAGGAATCGTAACAGTACATGATTAGCCTTTGTGTTAGGCTAGGTCCCGTTTGGAGACATTCATTCAAAGACACGCTGTGTTGCCTTCACTTTGGGCACTACAGTTGAAAACACTATGTATTGGTGTTGTCAATGAATCTTTCAACACACACAGCGTGATGGGGTAATAGTGACCTGTTTTTCTGTCATCATTATCAACAACTTCAATATAATTTACTGTTCAGTTTTTGTTGCTGAATTAACTGATATACATATTTAATTTATCTGGCTGTTTCTTCAGTTGTATTAATTGTGACTGTAATTGAGAGGCTGCCATGAAATAATTAACTGGAAGTTGTGGATGATTCAACTTCCATGGCAATCTCACCCATATTGTTTTCTTTATAGACAACTGTATCCAGATATTGCTGGTAGTCCACATATCATCAGGACTTGGTTGTTCAGGACATACCTAACGTGTCTAAATCCCACAGACGATGTACAGGTGGATCATACTCATAATCTTCAGATATTTCTCTGAAATGTAAGGGTGACTGTTCCAAGCCTAGTCACGCCACTATTGCATTGTTAGCTTGTTTGTTGGTTGACGCTGCCTTTGTTGGAAAGCACCGGTCCCAGTAAGCAACTTGCCTCCAGCAGATGACAACAAATTCATTCCGTGTTGTCTGGTGCATCCAGTTATAAATTTTAATAATGGTCAGCGCCTATAAGTATACCAACATCTGTGAGGCAGTCAGAACTTATTTTGTGATCTGCTAGCCTCATGCGGTTTCGTTTAAAATATCTCGCAGTGCGAGCTAGTCCTGTGACCTGCAGGTCTGAAGGAAGTTTTATCTACTACTAACCGCTTGTATTGGACTAGT
>WNGS01165339.1:21071708-21105980 GCA_020271785.1 Procambarus virginalis | reverse complement strand
GGAAGCATATGAAGCTAAAACAGAAGATTTTTGGACCTGTAAATTGTAGACCTCATCCTGGAACATTCTTGTATCACATGTTAAACAAGCTACGAGGATGAGGAAGGGACGTTCCCTCCATGCTAGATTTGATATTTACCAGAAGGAGGAAGAAGTATTTGACATTCAGTACCTTCCTCCCTGGGTAAAAGTGACCATGTCTTTTTGGGAATAAAGTATGCAATGTGTTATAATCTGGAAGAAAATAAGGAGGATGAGGCAGTTGAAAACCTGACTTCAAGAGAGGACATTATGGCAACCTTAGAAATTTTTTTTAGTGAGTATAATTGGACAGACTTGTTGCTAGGCAAGGAAGTGAATGAGATGTATGTCAAGTTTTGTGAAATATATGATAAAGGCACAAACAAATTTATACCAAAACAGAGATGCAGAACTAGGAAACAGGATTGGTTCAATAGGAATTGCGAGAGGGCCAGAGACCAAAAGACACAAAAATGGAATCAATACAGGAAGAGGCCAAACCCCAAACATACAAACGATACAAAGATGCAAGAAACAACTACACAGCAGTGAGGAGAGAGGCAGAAAGAAATTTTGAAAAAGGGATTGCAGACAAATGTAAAACAGAACCAGGTCTATTCTATAATTCATAAACAACAAATTGCAGGTAAAGGATAATATTCAGAGGTTGATAATGGGAATAGATTCACGGAAAATGAAAAGGAAATGTGTGAAACACTAAACGAAAAGTTCCAAAGTGTGTTTGTACAAAATGAAATCTTTAGGGAACCAGACACAATAAGAATTCCAGAGAACAACATAGAGCACATAGAGGTGACTAGAGACGAAGTGGAAAAAATGCTCAAGGAGCTAAGTAAGAACAAGGCAGTTGGTCCAGATGGAGTTTCACCATGGGTTCTGAGAGAGTGTGCACCTGAGCTCAGCATTCCACTTCAGCTGATTTTTCAGGCATCCCTGTTTACAGGAGTTGTAGCTGATGTGTGGAAAAAGGCTAACATAGTTCCAATCTACAAAAGTGGAAGCAGGGAAGACCCCCTTAATTATAGACCTGTATCATTGACAAGTGTAATAGTCAAAATATTGGAAAAAATAATTAAAACTAAATGGGTAGAACACCTGGAGAGAAATGATATAATATCAGACCGACAGTATGGTTTTCGATCTGGAAGATCCTGTGTAACGAACTTACTCAGTTTTTATGATCGAGCAACAGAGATTTTACAGGAAAGAGATGGTTGGGTTGACTGCATCTATCTGGACCTAAAAAGGCTTTCGACAGAGTTCCCCATAAGAGGTTGTTCTGGAAACTGGAACATATTGGAGGGGTGACGGGTAAGCTACTAACATGGATGAAAAATTTCCTAACTGACAGAAAAATGAGGGCCGTAATCAGAGGCAAGGTATCGGATTGGAGGAATGTCACGAGTGGAGTACCACAGGGTTCAGTTCTTGCACCGGTAATGTTCATTGTCTACATAAACGATCTACCAGAGGGATTACAGAATTACATGAACATGTTTGCTGATGATGCTAAGTTAATAGGGAAGATAAGAAACCTAGATGATTGTCATGCCCTTCAAGAAGACCTGGACAAAATAAGTATTTGGAGCAACACTTGGCAAATGGAATTTAATGTGAATAAATGCCATGTTATGGAATGTGGAATTGGTGAACATAGACCCCACACAACCTATAAATTATGTGAGAAATCTTTAAAGAATTCTGATAAAGAAAGGGATCTAGGGGTGGTTTTAGATAGAAAACTGTCACCTGAGGACCACATCAAGAACATTGTGCGAGGAGCCTATGCTACACTTTCTAACCTAAGAATTGCTTTTAAATACATGGATGGAGAAATACTAAAGAAATTGTTCACGACTTTTATTAGACCAAAGCTGGAATATGCAGCGGTTGTATGGTGCCCTTATCTTAAGAAGCACATCAACAAACTGGAAAAGGTGCAACGACATGCCACTAAGTGGCTCCCAGAAATGAAGGACAAGAGCTATGAGGAGAGGTTAGAGGCATTAAATATGCAAAAACTAGAAGATAGAAGAAAAAGAGGCGATATGATCACTACGTACAAAATAGTAACAGGAATTGATAAAATCGACAGGGAAGATTTCCTGAGACCTGGAACTTCAAGAACAAGAGGTCATAGATTTAAACTAGCTAAACACAGATGCCGAAGAAACGTAAGAAAATTCACCTTCGCAAATAGAGTGGTAGACGGTTGGAACAAGTTAAGTGAGAAGGTGGTGGAGGCCAAAACCGTCAGTAGTTTCAAAGCGTTATATGACAAAGAGTGCTGGGAAGACGGGACACCACGAGCGTAGCTCTCATCCTGTAACTACACTTAGGTAATTACAGAGGCCCACATCAAAAGGATATCATCAGCGACATATGCTAGGTCGGCTAACATAAGAACTGCCTTTAGAAACTAGTGTAAGGATTCGTTCAGGACCCTGCATACCACTTATGTCAGACCAATCCTGAACTATAAAGCTCCAGCCTGGAATCCATACCTAGTTTAACACAAGACAAAGTTAGAGAAGATTCAGCGATATGCCACCAGACTAGTCCCGGAACTGAGAGGTATGAACTACAAGGAAAGGCTTAAGGAGCTGAACCCTCACGTCCCTGGAAAACCAAAGAGTAAGGGGAGACATGATAACCACATACAAAATTCTCAGGGGGAATTGACAAGGTGGACAAAGACAAACTATTCAGCACAGGGTGGAACATGAACAATGGGACACAGGTGGAAACTTAGTACCCAGACGAGTCACAGAGATGTTAGAAAATTTTTTCAGTGTCAGAGTAGTTAACAAAAGGAATGCATTAGGATGTGATGTGGTGGAGGTTGACTCATACACAGTTTTAAACATAGGTATGACAGAGCCTAGAAGGCTCAGGAATCCGTTTACCAGTTGATTGACAGTCGAGAGGCGGGACCAAAGAGACAAAGCTCAACCCCCGCATGCACAACTAGGCGAGTACCTCTCCTCCTCCCTCCTCACCGTCTTCCATACGCCAACAAGAGTCATCAGTAAAGGTAAGCAGTAACTTGTACATACTTTAGTACTAAAGATTTGGGTGAATTAGGTATAAAATTTACTTTGAAGTTAATATTTTTGGGAGTGTGGAATGGATGAATTCAATTTACGTTATTTCTTATGGGAAAATTCGCTTCATTTTACGAATTTTTGGGTTACGAACCGTCCCTGGGAATGGATTAAATTCGTAAGCTGAGGTACCAATGTAAATCAATCTTTGTACTATGGTGCACAGTTACAAAGACTACTACCTAAACAGGAGGCAAGGTTGGTTTATTGCCCAACCTGTCAAGGCTATCTAGAAGAGTCTAGACAACTTAAGTCTGTAGTCAAATCTTAAACTGTACAGCACCTTTCTGAGCAGAAGCATTTAGTTGACCCCTAAGATACGATTCACTGTCAAAAGTCAGGCTCACAAATATCACAGGATATCTCACATGTGTATTCAAGTTCAAACCTATCTTAGAATACAGTAACAGCTCTAAGCTTTCCTATACTGTACTGTACAAGATAATCTAATTACATATATTATCTACAATATTATCTCATATACAGTAACCTCTTATCTTGCTATACTGAGTATATTTATTAAACTTAGAGCACCTCTCATAAACTGCATGGCATATAAAGTTTTACATGAAAATACATCTTACCTCATCTCTAGCCACATCATCTTGCTCATCTTCCTGCTCATCTTCTTCAGCAATACGCTGTCCCAGCAATGGCCGCTCCAAAATTTCGGAGTAGGAGCCAGTCATTGTCTGTAACTTTAAAAATTAAATTTATAATGTAGTTGTACATAACAAGTAACTAAACTTATAAGCAACCCACTCGAACTTCTTTTGGGTGTTAACCATGACTTTACCTTCCTCTTTCACTGATAATTCTCTGTCTGTCACCAATTGCTGCACATCATAAACCTAAAGGTAATTGTTACACATTTGATAACCAACCAATTGATAATAATACTTACCAAATGGTCTGCTCTATAAAACATTCTTCATTAGAAAATGGAGATTATCTAGATGTTTCGTTTTTTTATTACAGGAGGGTGATCACTTCTCGAGACAAGAGGGTGGTGGTGCAATATGTACAGTGTGTGTGATGAATTAAAGAAAGTAAAATGAACTGAAGGAGTATAATGGATTCAGGCTGATATACTTAACGCAGGCTGATGTAATATATACAAGATGGTGTATTGAGCACTGGTTGATACAATAATTATTTTTTGTTTGGGACAGGGAGCCTGTGTGTCTTCATATAAAGGAATGTCTGTGCCCAAGAATGGATGCCAGACACTTGGCAGGGGGAAATGGTCTAAAGTACGGGACAGACATATGCTGGTCAAGGTCAGTCTTACTAGTCTAATAACCTCTCAGATAAATAAATTATCAGTCTATTAACCTCTCAGATTAAGAGATTATCAGTCTATTAACCTCTCAAATGCAACAAGTCAATCATGGATTCCTGCACCATTTCTGATACCACTGTCCGAGTCAATGAGAGATGACTTAAAATACTGTACTGCATTAGATTTGAAAGTGTCTGCACATACATAAGTCTCACATTTACTCAGCCTCCAGTAAACTTGTGGGTACCCCTCCTAGGTGGGAAGGCCTCAGTACTGAAAAAGCAATCATGGGTAGCACCTGTTACAGCAGCTCACAATACTGTCATGCAGCTTTTGCCCAAAGCATTACTTAATGATGAAATAAAAATAATTATTTTGCAAAGATACCGTCATGCAAGATCCTGACTGATAAATACTTCGTACATGGTTCAGATATCAGCGAACCCAATGCTGTTATGATGTTCACTGTGTGATGCAGAAATCCACAGCACACAGCCGCAGTGTCATGCATATATTCACCATGAAACGGGACCTCGTGTTTCTTTAGAAAATAAACTTGTGAAAAATTATTCATATTCTTGATTTAGTGACTATATCTTGCTCTTGTTAGGTGCCATATAGATTATGTAGTTCAGTTTTAGTCTCCATACTATAGAATGGATATAAATTCACTAGAATGCATCCAGCATAGGATGACAAAGTTAATCCCACAAATAAGAAACCTGTCATGTGAAGAAAGATTGACAAAAATTTAATTACATTCTCTAGAAAGGCGAAGAATTAGGGATGACATGACAGAGGTGTACAAGTGGATGAATGTGCATAACAAATGTGATATTAATAGGATATTAAAACTATCAACGCAAAATAGAACACGAAACAATAGGTATAAATTGCATAAGTTTAGATTTAGGAAAGACCTGGGTAAATACTGGTTTGGTAACACGGTTGTTGATTTGTGGAATCAATTACCGTGTAATGTAATAGAAGTTGGATTCCTCGATTGTTTCAAGCGTAGGTTAGCCATATATACGAGTGAGTTTGGGTGGATATAAATTGGAGCTGCCTCGTATGGACCAATAAGCCTTCTGCAGTTGCCTTCATTCTTATGTTCTTAATGTACCTATTAATAATTATGTTATATTAAGGACCTGCCCAAAACACTATTCGTGTTAGTGGCTTTGCAATACAGTACTGTAAAAAAAACAATGCTATGTACTCTCCCAAATCCAATGTACCTTCTTGTGTCCTTCTTGTGTGTGTGTGTGTGTGTGTGTGTGTGCGCGTGTATATTATGTATAAAAAATATAATATATATATATATATATATATATATATATATATATATATATATATATATATATATATATATATAATATATATATATATATATATATATATATATATATATATATATATATGCACTGTCTTCGTGAGTGCAATATCTTCACAGACACAACACTACTACATAGTTCCAATCTACAAAAGTGGAAGCAGGGAAGACCCCCTTAATTATAGATCTGTTATCATTGGCATGTGTAATAGTCAAAATATTCGAAAAAATAATTGAAACTAAATGGGTAGAACACCTGGAGAGAAATTATATAATATCAGACAGACAGTATGGTTTTCGATCTGGAAGATCCTGTATATCGAATTTACTCAGTTTCTATGATCGAGCAACAGAGATATTACAGGAAAGAGATGGTTGGGTTGACTGCATCTATCTGGACCTAAAAAAGGCTTTCGACAGAGTTCCACATAAGAGGTTGTTCTGGAAACTGGAACATATTGGAGGGGTGACAGGTAAGCTTCTAACATGGATGAAAAATTTTCTGACCGATAGAAAAATGAGGGCAGTGATCAGAGGCAATGTATCGGACTGGAGAAATGTCACAAGTGGAGTACCACAGGGTTCAGTTCTTGCACCAGTGATGTTTATTGTCTACATAAATGATCTACCAGTTGGTATACAGAATTATATGAACATGTTTGCTGATGATGCTAAGATAATAGGAAGGATAAGAAACTTAGATGATTGTCATGCCCTTCAAGATGACCTGGACAAAATAAGTATATGGAGTGCCACTTGGCAAATGGAATTTACTGTTAATAAATGCCATGTTATGGAATGTGGAATAGGAGAACATAGACCCCACACAACCTATATATTATGTGAGAAATCTTTAAAGAATTCTGATAAAGAAAGAGATCTAGGGTGGTTCTAGATAGAAAACTATCACCTGAGGACCACATAAAGAATATTGTGCGAGGAGCCTATGCCACGCTTTCTAACTTCAGAATTGCTTTTAAATACATGGATGGCGATATACTAAAGAAATTGTTCACGACTTTTGTTAGGCCAAAGCTAGAATATGCAGCGGTTGTGTGGTGCCCATATCTTAAGAAGCACATCAACAAACTGGAAAAGGTGCAAAGACATGCTACTAAGTGGCTCCCAGAACTGAAGGGCAAGAGCTACGAGGAGAGGTTAGAGGCATTAAATATGCCAAAACTAGAAGACAGAAGAAAAAGAGGTGATATGATCACTACATACAAAATAGTAACAGGAAGTGATAAAATGATAGGGAAGATTTCCTGAGACCTGGAACTTCAAGAACAAGAGGTCATAGATTTAAACTAGCTAAACACAGATGCCGAAGTAATATAAGAAAATTCACTTTTGCAAACAGAGTGGTAGACGGTTGGAACAAGTTAGGTGAGAAGGTGGAGGCCAAGACTATCAGTAGTTTCAAAGCGTTATACGACAAAGAGTGCTGGGAAGACAGGACACCACGAGCGTAGCTCTCATCCTGTAACTACACTTGGGTAATAACACTTAGGTAATAACAAAGCGTCCGTCTAATTACCGCAAGCTACCACGACTGCACGAAAAATGACGGGTTGGATAACAAGAACTTTTCACACTAGAGATGCTATACCGATGATGATACTTTTCAAAACGCTGGTGCTCTCTAGAGTGGAGTACTGCTGCACAATGACAGCCCCTTTCAAAGCTAGAGAAATTGCTGACCTGGAGAGCGTGCAGAGATCCTTTACTGCTAGAATCCACTCGGTAAAACATCTAAACTATTGGGACCGACTAAAGAGCCTAAATCTGTACTCCCTTGAGCGCAGGCGGGAGAAATACATAATAATTTACACATGGAAAACATTAGAGGGGCTGGTCCCAAACCTGCACACAGAAATAACATCACATGCGACCAGAAGACATGGCAGGATGTGCAGAATACCCCCGTTGAAAAACAGAGGTGCAACTGGTACTCAGAGAGTACTCCATCAACATCAGGGGCCCGAGACTGTTCAACACGCTCCCACTACACATAAGGGGCATAACTGGCAAACCCCTCACAGTGTTCAAGAGAGAACTGGATAAGCATCCCCAAAGGATACCTGATCAACCAGGCTGTGACTCGTACGTCAGGCTGCGAGCAGCCGCGTCCAACAGCCTGGTTGATCAGTCCAGCAACCAGGAGGCCTGGTCGATGACCGGGCCGTGGGGACGCTAAGCCCCGGAAGCACCTCAAGGTATACTCAAGGTATACCACAAGCTACACAAGCTTCACAAAGCTTCCTGGCAATACGATAGTAATTAATAAATGTGGTATATTTACTCATTATAATGTTGGTGCTGAATGTACAACACAAAAAAACAATTTTAATCTGAAAACGTATCTTTTTATAAAGAAATTAGACGAAAATAAAGAGCTGGTAACGCCAAATCAAGTCGACGATCCAAGTGTCGGTTAGGTTAGGTTTAGTTTGGTTAGGTCATCCTAACCTATCATATTTATTCATTACTAACGTATTGCCAGGAAGCTTTGTGAAGCTTGTGTAGCTTGTGGTAGCTTGCGGTAATTAGACGGACCCCTACAAAGTAATTTTGATAACAAATTAGCTCTAGAATGGGCACAGCCTAACCCATCTACAAGGATTACATTCTTACACTAACAGATCCCTTCATGTGTCAGTTACTGACCTTCTCATCGTCGACATCAATGGACATGGTGACGGCGCCGCGGCTCACGGCCCACATCTGTCTCTGAGGAATCTCCGCCAGGGGCGTCTGGTCTGTGTCGCCTGTGATGGTGGAGGCTATGGAACCCTCAGTGGACCCACCATTACCCTCCAGGCCAGCCTGCAACACGTCTTCCTCCACCAGGCTGCCGTCCGTGTACAGGAAAGGATGGTGGATATCCTCTTCCTCTCGTACTCCTCGCCCATGGCTGCTGTTGACCACTTACACCCGCGCTCACGAATCATGAATCGAGTCCGTTCGCTACCTCGCTCTGGACAACTCGTACCACTTTCTGGGACAACTGGTTATGTTCAACTCGTTCAGTCGTACCACTTTCTGGGACAACTGGCTCTGTTCAACTCATACGGTCGTACCACTTTCTGGAGCAAATGGTTCTGGACGACTCGCATCTCTAATTATTTTATTTATGTATACTATACTATGTATTTATTTATTTATATGTATACTAGCTCAAGATGGCAACAAACTGACAGTGGGAGTATGCTACAGGGCAGACACAGCAGCAGCATGAGAACATATGAAGGAAAGCCAACTGCAGAAGGCCTATTAGCCAATACGAGGCAGCTCTTATTTATATCCACCCAGTCTCTTTCATATATATAAATTGCCGTTCACACTTCCGTGGAAATAACAGCAGGTACTCATTCACTGCTGGGTGAACAGAGACTACAGTTAAGGATTGGCGCCCAGTCAATCCTCCCCGGCCAAGATACGAACCTAGACCAAAGCGCTCGCGAAGCTTTAGCACTGCCCACCAAGGGTTGCCAGATTGGGCAACAAGTAGCGAATTGGGCTACTTTTGAGAGCCCCGCGCTCCCAAATTTTTAATTTCGCTACTTGCTACTTTTGGGCTAATTTAAAAGCAAGTTGGGCTAATTTGGGCTATTAATGTTAAGCAACTTAATGATGATTATTTATGGTCAGATGCAACACAAACAAGCACCCCACGATAGCAGCCATAGACTGACAATTTAAATTTACCATTCTACGTGGTGTAGTGGTAAGGCACTCGCCTCGTTCCGCGAGCTCTTTGTCATGGGTTCGTATCCAGTCTATTTCTTCGTAAGTGGGTTTACTACGAAGGTTCCTAAGTGTGCCCTAAGAAGATGCTTAGGTGCAATTCAATAAGGTCCACTTAGGAAGAAATTTGTTGGTTCACCTACGTGCCGATAGAGGTCACTACTGTGTTTCGTTTGGCCAATCAGAGAGCAGCAACATTCTTCATATTGAAGATTTAGCGCTGGCTTATCGGAGCTCTACTGCCTCCTATTTACGTCGAATTTTCTTATAAAATTAGTATATTTCGAAGTAAAACAATGTTTTTTCAACTTCTACAGGTAGCACCGACATTGTAGTAAACAAATATGTTACATTTGTTGTTTACCTACGTAATTCTAAGAGATACTGTGTAGCTGTCCNACAAAATCTTATTAATCTTTGGAAATTTAACTGATATACAGTATTGAACATGTCCTCTTCGGATGAGGATGAAGCTCTCGATCTACAACAGGAAGCCAGGGCCACCAATACAGTCTTCGAAAAAGAATCCCAAACTGAAGGGGACACCTAAATCAAGAAGAAAAACAAGAGAATGTGATCCAAGGACCAAGTGGGCTCAGGCGATGCATGAGCAGGCCAGAGACGAACAAAATGCACGATAAAGCCTATGAAACAGTACCAAGGAAGTATCAACACCGAATGCATGATAAGAGGTGATAATGGTATTAATGCCAACCATTAGAAATCAAAACTTAAAATATTGAAAGAATTATGTTTCAGAAGATCGGCACTGAGCCGATCTTCTGAAAGAGGTGTAACTGTGGTAAAATGCCTGGGGGTCACACACCGATTAACCACTGCACTGTGCAGACTGCCTAAAGGTGCCTGATTGGGGGTGCACAGAATGCCATATGAAACTTTTATGTATAGGGAACAATTCAAAACTCCCGTGGGTACCTGGGGCCTTCATCCTGTGCCTCAGGAATCCAGTAAACATACGCCATCTTGAAAAAAAATAGCAATTGTACTGGTTGTGAGAGCCTCAGTACTGAGACAGTAACCAAGGCTAGCGCATGCAGCAGGAGCTCACAGCACTGCTGTGCAGCTAGGGGCCACAGCACTGCTGTGCAGCTAGGGACCACAGCACTGCTGCGCAGGAGAAACTCGCAGCACTGCTGTGCAGCCGGAGCTCGCAGCACTGCTGTGCAGCAGAGACTCACAGCACTGCTGCGCAGCAGAGACTCGCAGCACTGCTGTGCAGCGAGACTCACAGCACTGCTGTGCAGCAGAGACTCACAGCACTGCTGTGCAGCAGAGACTCACAGCACTGCTGTGCAGCAGAGACTCACAGCACTGCTGTGCAGCAGAGACTCACAGCACTGCTGTGCAGCAGAGACTCACAGCACTGCTGTGCAGCAGAGACTCACAGCACTGCTGTGCAGCAGAGACTCACAGCACTGCTGTGCAGCAGAGACTCACAGCACTGCTGTGCAGCAGAGACTCACAGCACTGCTGTGCAGCAGAGACTCACAGCACTGCTGTGCAGCAGAGACTCACAGCACTGCTGTGCAGCAGAGACTCACAGCACTGCTGTGCAGCAGAGACTCACAGCACTGCTGTGCAGCAGAGACTCACAGCACTGCTGTGCAGCAGAGACTCACAGCACTGCTGTGCAGCAGAGACTCACAGCACTGCTGTGCAGCAGAGACTCACAGCACTGCTGTGCAGCAGAGACTCACAGCACTGCTGTGCAGCAGAGACTCACAGCACTGCTGTGCAGCAGAGACTCACAGCACTGCTGTGCAGCAGAGACTCACAGCACTGCTGTGCAGCAGAGACTCACAGCACTGCTGTGCAGCAGAGACTCACAGCACTGCTGTGCAGCAGAGACTCACAGCACTGCTGTGCAGCAGAGACTCACAGCACTGCTGTGCAGCAGAGACTCACAGCACTGCTGTGCAGCAGAGACTCACAGCACTGCTGTGCAGCAGAGACTCACAGCACTGCTGTGCAGCAGAGACTCACAGCACTGCTGTGCAGCAAACTCACAGCACTGCTGTGCAGCAGAGACTCACAGCACTGCTGTGCAGCAAACTCACAGCACTACTGTGCAGCAAACTCACAGCACTACTGTGCAGCTAGGGGCCACAGCACCACTTAATAATGATAATATAGGTAACTGTAATTATTTTGCATTGACAGTGTCATAGGTGATCCTGACTGATAAAGACTATGCACAACATTCAGATATCAGTGAATACAATGTTAGTTATGATATTCACAGCATGAGGTAGAGAGAGACACAGCACCCAGCCTTTGCTTCCAGCTTTCACACAACATGAAAAGACTTTATGTTCCTTTACAATATAACCTAAAACATTTCTCCATAGTTGCTGTCTAAGAGTTAATGACTGTTTACAGTTAAGGTGAGCATTTATAATGCGTTTCAGTTGTTTTGGTGGTCTCTCTCTTGGTTACTGTGGTGATCATAAATTCCCAGACTCGCCTCTATTGAGGGGATCCGATTCTGCTAAAGGTTCGCGTTGAGCACTCATGAATCGATAGATCCTGGTGAGGTACTAAAGGTTCAATAGATATCCAGGTGAGTAGCTCAGAGCTGCAAGAGGGACCCCTCTAGTGAACTAGAAAAAGTATTCTTAAATAGTTCTCCATTATGAACCGTAGTGTAGCATTCCCAGCATCTGGCCTCACCTGGCAGTCATGACGTGATATTTCTGTTCCGTATTCTGGAGCTTCTCCAAGAGAGTCATCATGAGCCATGAAAGCACTAAGGCGCTCCTGAGTAAGAAAAGCTTGAACTGGGTCCATGTTGGAGCACACAGGAGTAATGGCATCCATCTGAAAAGAAACATGCTAAATTTGTATATACTGTACATAGTACTGTATATAATTTCCATTCAGTGTAAGGGTAATGTAAAGGTTCTTAGTCCAAGAAACTAACACTTAGTTAACAAGTTACTTTACTCTTTAACCACTGCACTGCCCATAGCACATTAAGGCACTCGATGGGTGGTGTGAAAATTGTTTTAATTTAGCAATATGTTAATGTTTTTAATGTTTTTTTTCAGTGATTTGAAATAAGAGAGAGTTGAATTTGGCAATATTTTGATATTTTTCTTGTTTTTAAAAGTTTCGGTTAATACACACAGAAATCATAATAGCGTGATACATCAAATGAACAAAGCCACAAGGGCCGTGATGAGGGTTTGAACCTACGTTCGGGATGATCCCAGACGTGCTTAAGTCAATTGCGCCTCGACATAGTCAAAAGAATTGCAACCAGGAGTGCTACTGCCCTAACACGGATCCCGCAGCCTCTTCGAGAGATAAACCGGGATTTTACACAATTTCCCCATGCTCCCCCATGGGGAGCCAATCAGCCGAGTGGACAGCACGCTGGACTTATGATACTGTAGTCCCGGGCGCCGGCGAGCAATAATGGGCAGAGTTTCTTTCACCCTATGCCCTTGTTACCTAGCAGTAAAATAGGTACCTGGGTGTTAGTCAGCTGTCACGGGCTGCTTCCTGGGGGTGGAGGCCTGGTCGAGGTCCGGGCCGTGGGGACACTAAAGCCCTGAAATCATCTCAAGATAACCCGGGCTCTGTCAACAAGCTGTTCTACTTCTTCACCCTTACTTCAATAAACTGTAAAATTGTGTAAAACCCTGGTTTGTGTCTCGGAGAGGCTGCGGGATCCGTGGGAGGGCTAGTAGCACTCCCAGTACCAATATGGTACCAGCAGACATACCTATTAAAGATCAGCATGGGTTTTCTGGCAGTGTGATCGAGATGCTCATGGAACAATTGCTAAACAAGGGGCACATTCTGTATACTGACATTTATTATATCAGCCTCTTGCTAACTATGTTCCTGCTTAAACATATCACTTGAGTCTGTGGCACAGTAAAGTCACATAGGAGAGAAATGCCAGGTGTTTGACACTGGTATTGTAACGGGCGAGTGTTAGCTCAGAAAAAGCGACAAGAGTTTATTAAAAGACATATGTGAAGTGAATATGATAACTATTTAAACTGGTAAAATAGATGAGTGACAAAACAGTATTTGCAACACAGGGAAAATTTTATAAACCAGATAGTGCCATTGTGTCATGAATGTTATTAGGGAGTGTGGTCATTATCATATGATGATTTAATCAATTATTGGCCTGGGTTTTACATGTATGATGCAAATATGGCTATAAAAGCTCTCTCTAGATGTAAATAAAGAGAAACAAATGATAAACAAACAATGAAACATCAGAGGATAAATCAGGAAGTGTCAGAAAGTCGAGCACAAGGCAGTGATAAGTGTCAGATGCATACTTCCAGAGTGTCTCCACCCAGTGAAATGATAAATATTCACTTATTTTCATGTTTTTCTTATATTCTGCATACAAATTAATAATTGTACAATGAAAAATTTTGTTTTGAATTTTTATATTTTATGTGCATAGGCGCGTACAGTGTGACCATTTCTCCATAGCCGCTGTCTAATGGTTAAAATACTTTGCGTTATTTTTTTTAATAAGTTAAATACTTAAAATACGTTAAAATGTGTCATCTCATTTCCGACTGTTTGAGCAGCGCAGGGAAGATGAAGCTTCATGAGTCTGGCTAATAATGTTAGTTATAACAATGTTATACAACTGTACTGCAATTTCTAAGATAATGTTTCAGCGAGTGAAAAACTACTTTCTGTTCGTTCTTTTTCAATCACCTTTTCCTTCCTTATTTTTAATCTAAATGTTATCACATGATATACCATTAGAAAGGAAATTTATTTAGCTACATTACAACAACAAAAATAAATTTTCTATCTCTAATAGTTTTTATTACAAATATTTATTTGAGGTCATATGAAATTTGTGCACATCAGCTAACTTAACTTGCCTTTGTTATTTTATTTTGCTTTCATTGCATTTTTTAAATAACACCATAAAGTATAGATTTTTAGCTTAACCCCAGCAACTGTGCAACGCACCTGCACGCCTTCAACAAGGGGGTGCGCAACGTGCCTCCGGGTATTTTTATTTTTCACGTTCCATTCATAACTGGCGCGCGGCAACGCGGGTACGAAATGTGGGCCCCAATGATCATCCGTCAACTTGAAAAAAAATTCCAGCATGCCCTGCAGCCGTGGGAGCCTCAGTTTCAAGGCAGCAACCATGTCTGATGCATCGTCTATGAGCTCCCGCTCCACAGTGACCCGCGGTCATGGAAAACGACTCTCTGAGGAGGAGATACGAGACATTTTGTACGATGACGGTGCTATGGATGACTTAGACTATGATCCAGAGAAAGACCTTACACAGAAGTCTGATACAAGTGAGGGAGAGACAGAGGTGGATGATGTGGCGAGTGTGTACGGTACATGCGCCTCACCTGGCATGCCTCACCGCCCTAGGTCAACACAGTTATCATCACCACCACAATGTATGTCTCCAGACGCAAGTTTATTCAGTGACAGTACATACAATGTATCTTTCTCGGGTTTCAGTGACATAGGCTCCGATACGAGTAGTGTGGACGACCCGAGTACGAGCAGCGAGGGTGTTACCAGGCGGGGTTTTGCTTCCTCGGCAACACGTCGCGGCAGGCAGGCATGTCTCGCAGCAACAGGTTAATGATGACAGTGGCCCCCCTACGTCAGGAGTCGTGGTAGGCCTACGTTACGTAGATCTGCCTCATCGCCTACCATACCCTCATGCAACTCCAGCCCCAGACAACATAGCTGTGTTTTTGGTGGTGTCCGTGGTGGTGTTGGTCGTGGCATTGGCACCACCACCAAACCCCCGGGTGCACTTGTGTGGGAGGATTGTGCCACATTTATTCCACAGATACCAACGTTTGATGGTACCGATGTTGGTGTTACACCATTATTCCCGTATACGGGTGATGATATGGCAGAAATGGAATATTTCCAGGCGTATTTCAACAACGAATTCATGACCTATCTTGTGACGGAGACAACAGGTACGCTCACAGCGTCAGACGCCGGCATTTTACCTGCCTCACGCCTCATGCGATGGAAGGACACGATAACTGACTAAATGTATGTGTTTCTCGCCCCCAGCATGACGATGAAGCACTCCGAGAAAGCTGTCGTCCAGAATTATTGGAGCAAAGACAGCCTTGTTCCATCGCCTGTATTCAACCGATTGATGTCTCGTGATAGGTTCCTCTTGATTCTCAGGTGCCTGCATTTCGAGAATAATGCAAATGAGGACAGACACGACAGACTGTGGAAGGTACGGAAGATGTTCAGTGACATGAGAGGGAAGTTCAGGGATTATTTTGTACCTGCACAGAATGTGCAGGTAGGGAAGCAGAGAAGACAGTATAAAAATGACATCGCGAGTAAAGCCAAGACCCAACCAAAACTTCTCCTCACTGAAAAGAGGAGAACAGATACACAGAGAATGACAAGGTGGTGTGTGAAGAACTCGACAAGCGATTCCAGGAGGTCTTCACAAAAGAACAAAGAGTAGCCCCTGCACTAAATGAGGAGGAGGCAAACCAAGCAACCTTGGAGGAATTTAACATCACCAGTGATGAGGTCAAAAAGAATCTGTTGGAGCTGAATGTAACAAAGGCTGTTGGGCCTGACAGAATCTCACCATGGATACTAAAGGAAGGTGCAGAAGCACTAAGTGTGCCACACTCTATGGTGTATAACATATCACTGGAAACAGGAGGCCTACTGGAAATTTGGAAAACAGCTAACATAGTCCCAATATACAAAAAGAGTGACAGGCAAGAGGCACTGAACTACAGGCCAGTTTCCCTAACTTGTATACCATGCAAGGTGATGGAGAAGATTATGAGGAAAAAGCTCGTAGAGCATCTGGAGAGAAATAGCTTTGTAACACACCACCAACATGGGTTCAGAGAGATGGTAAATTGTGCCTCATAGGTTTAATAGAATTCTATGACCAGGCAACAAAAATTAAGCAAGAAAGAGAAGGGTGGCCAGACTGCATTTTCTTGGATTGTCAAAAAGCCTTTGACACAGTACCTCATAAAAGGCTGTTAAAAAACCAGCGTTGAATGTAATGAAACGCCATTTTCTGGGTGAGTCCCGGAGGCTCCCCGGAGCTATCCCAGGCTGATATGCTAATGTCAGACTTTGGCATCAGTCATGTGTATGGAGTTCTTAGGCCTACCGGGGACCACGGCCAGAACCGGCCCCCTCAGAGAGGCAAGGGGAGCAATGGCCTATAGAAGCCCCCGTGTGATTGGAAGCATTCTATGTCTGCCATCGACCGGGACAGGCACCCAGAAAGGTAAGCGCCCCAAAACAAACCCCTATTCTGGTTAAAATTGCTACCAAAAGTCGAACTAGTGGATAGAACTCCCCAACAGAAAAACAAGCAAATTAGTATGACGTCACACGTCACCGCGCCGCTGTCTGCGCAGCTCCCCCTCCCCGGGAGGGGGAAGGGGGAGCCCAGACCTCACACGCCGGCTATCCACCCATCAGTTCTGAGGCTGGATGTCAAGACACGCGAAAAACCGCCGACCGGAGGGAGGGAGGGTTGCGGGGAGCCTCCGGGACTCACCCAGAAAATGGCGTTTCATTACATTCAACGCTGGTTTTCTGGGGGGAGCCCGTCGGCTCCCCGGAGCTAACTACCCACAGAGGAAGATCAAAAGGGATGGAACCGGGAGGCGGACACCACGCACCCCTCCCCTGGAAGCGAGACAACCGGCAGCAACGCCAACCCAAGGCGCCACAGCCCCGGACAGTCCCGGGAACAACACAACAACGAGCAGCAAGGCCCTCAAACGAACACCAAAGATCCATGCCCGAAAGACTGCGAGAACACGTCATCCAAACGGCAGCGAGAGCAGCAAAGCCACGAACGCCACGGACAGGAGGGAAGAACACAGGCAGCGAGCCGCAAGAACACGGCTGACAACCGGGACACCAGCACAGGCGAACCAGGAAGAACAGAACCGGATCAACGCAAAATGCGCTCCGGACACAGACGCCGTGGCACACAACCGCGGAGACCAGGATGGTGCAAGCGGCGCACGAACAGGCCGGAGGTGAAACGACGCACAAGACAGCTTACTAACGGTGTAGAAGCAACACCAAGACCGAAAGCAAGCCAAAGCGGCCCCGCCAGCGCCACACAAAAGAGAGAGGCGACAGTATGCGGCACGACGACGGCCCCCACCCCCACCAAAAACCAAGCCGACGGTAACAAGAGTAACCACCTAAGAAGGGGACAGGAAAAGGAAGGACCGCCGCCAAAACACCCCATACTGCCGCCAAGAGAAACACGCAGGTGGGACACCGACCACCAGCTGGAGGCGAGACCATGAGGCAGACGGAAGCAGCCCCACAAGGCCCCTCCGAGCCCAGGAAAAGGCGGAGCCGCAAGAGGATCTCGGGCGCGACCACCGAACTCAGGTGGCACAAGGAGATGGAACGTCTGCCGAACAGAAAAACTCCAAGCAAGCAAAACCGCCAGGAGTTCAGAAATGACAGGTCCGACGCGGGACATCGCCAGACCCCGAAAAAACCATTGGCAGGGCAAGCAAGGAAACCCAAGAAGGCGGACGGGTGCCGCCAGAACTGGACCCAAACAAGAGGTACGAGCAACTGCAACAGACCGATACAAAGAAGCACACCACAGGACACAGGCCGAAAAAAGCCCTAGAAGCCAAGGAACACACGCAGAACACCCTNTTTATCAGTTTACAACCAAAATGTTAGATCACTTGGTAAACATTTTGACGATTTAAATGCATTACTCACAGCACTAGGTACTAACTTATCGTTCATTATTTTAACAGAAACTTGGCTAAATAAAGACTATACCCAACTCTACAACTTAGCTGGTTATAAAGCCATTCATAACTGTAGGCCAAATAAAAAAGGTGGTGGCACAGCTATATATTACCGAGATACATTTATCTGCAACAGTATATTAGTGACAGAGATGACTACTGTGAATATACTTTTGCTCAGTTTACAATTAAATCCCTTAAATCCTCATTGACTATTGGAGCCATCTATAGATTTCCCAATACTAACATAGCTTCTTTCTCAGACAACCTAAGTAATCTTATTATAAACAACAATCTCAACAAAAACCACATCATTCTGGGAGGAGACTTTAATATTGACCTGGGTCAACAAAATTGCTCTCAAGTTGACTATTTCCTTAACAGCATGAACTCCTGTATGCTAATCCCCACAATCACCAAACCTACCCGAGTCACTCAAACATCAGCCACTACCTTGGACCACATATGGACAAACATAACAGCTCCCCTTGTATCTGGTATAATCTACGACAGAACAACTGACCACTATCCTACCTTTCTCATAGCGAACATGGACATAACACCACCAAAAGCAAGAAACTTTCATTTAGGCTACACAGTGAATCAGCTTTGGGCAATCTTACAGATGCATTTCACAATATTAACTGGGATTCTGAATTCAATAATACCCAGGATATAAATTCATTAGCTAACCTCTTCCTCTCCAAAACTCTAAGCCTCTACAACCTTCATTGTCCCCTTCTTACCAAGCAAGTAACTGACAAAAGATTAAACAATCCATGGCTCACAAGCGGCATTCTCAATTCAATCAACAAGAAACATGAATATGAAAAGAAACTTAGGATTGGCCTAGTTTCAAAGGAAGTAGCTAAAAGGTACTCATCAATGCTTACCAGTATCATAAGAAAGGCAAAACTTGCATATTATGTGAATAGATTCAATGAAGCAAAAGGCAACATGAAAAGCACTTGGAAAACCATCTCTAGTATCCTAGGAACTAAACAACACTCACATAACCAAATAAAACTCTACAAGGATGGGGATATACCGTCAACTGATTTAGAAATGGCAAATGAATTTAATAGTTTCTTTTCATCGGTTGGTGCTAATCTTGCCAGTAAAATCCCACAGACTCAGACACATATTAACACATATCTCTCAGGCAGCTATCCAAACTCTCTTCTCCTTCACCAATCAGCCCGGAAGATGTTGTGTCCATCATACACTCTCTAAAAACAAAGGCAGGGAACACCAGTGAAATTCCGTCCATTGTATACAAGAGAGCCTCCCATGCCCTTGCCCCACCCATAGCCCTACTGTTCAACAAATCTATAGAGTGTCACACCTTCCCTGATATCCTCAAAAAAGCAAGAGTAACGCCAGTCCATAAAGGAGGCAATCCGGCGGACATAAACAATTATAGACCAATATCAAATCTACCCATTCTATCAAAAATATTTGAAAAAATTATTTACAAACAGCTCTATTCCTACCTCGTAAAATTCGACATACTCAGCCCCTGCCAGTTTGGCTTCAGGTCCCAAAAGAGCACCAACGATGCAATCATTAGTCTCCTTGACGTAATCTACTCAGCACTTGACAAAAATGAGTTTCCGATTGGACTCTTCATTGACCTAAGAAAAGCCTTTGATACTGTTAATCACAACTACCTCTTACTTAAACTCCAGCATTATGGAATCCGAGGCCTTGCCCTTGACTACATCCGATCCTATCTTAGTGACAGACACCAATATGTAACTATCAATGAAACAACTTCTTCCACTCTACCAATTACCGTTGGAGTGCCACAGGGCAGTATCTTAGGACCTCTTCTATTTCTTATATATATAAACGATCTGCCTAATGTCTCTAATATTCTCAAACCTATATTGTTTGCTGACGATACTACTCTTATCTATTCAGACCTCAACCCACATACACTAAATAATGTTGTGAATAATGAATTAAAAAAAGTCCACTTATGGATGTCAACTAACAAACTAACATTAAACATCGAAAAGACTTACTACATCTTATTTGGAAGCAAATCATCAAATGCAATTCAGCTACAGATAGACAATATTAACATCAGTAATAAAAATGATGGCAAGTTTCTTGGCCTATTCCTAGACAAGACTCAACTTCAGCACCCACATTCATCACATAACTAAGAAAGTCTCTAAGACAGTTGGTATACTCTCCAAAATCAGATATTATGTTCCTAACTCTGCTCTCCTCTCTCTCTATTATGCTCTAATCTACCCCTATCTTAATTATGGTATCTGTGCATGGGGGTCTACCACTGCAAACTACCTTAAGCCCATCATCAACCAGCAAAAATCTGCTATCAGAATAATAACTAACTCTGCTTTCAGACAACACTCAGCTCCCTTGTTTAAATCCCTAAACTTGCTAAATATTAACTCCCTCCACACATTCTCTTGTGTCAACTACATCTACAAAACCCTGTTCTTAAATGCAAACCATGCTCTGAAACTCTCTCTGGACAGATGTAATAGGACCCATTATCACCACACCAGAAATAAATATCTCTTTGATATCCCCAGGGTCAAACTTAATCTGTGTAAACACTCTATGCAAATTAAGGGGCCTAGTCTATGGAACTCACTCCCTAGTGAATTGAAAAACTGTAAAACTTTTGCCTTATTTAAAAACAAAACCAAAAAGTACTTAATTTCATCTTCTTAGTTTCCTACACTGAGCTTTATTTTTTGCTCTGTATCTAGGGTTACCCAATCTCCTAATTCTTATGTATTTAACCCAAACAACCTTATCATTGTGTTCATTGCTGTCTTCCTTTATGTGCTAGCCATTTGCTGTATTGTGCCTACCAAATTTTGTCAACTACCATTCAAGCTTTCATTGCAATCAATCTTAGCTACCTAAGTGCTTTATTATACTGTACCTACAATTTTCTCTCATCTTTTTTTTTCTTTTTTCTTTTCTTGCCATGTAACTGTTATCATTTCTTTTTTATAATTTTTGCTAGTATTTACCTACTAAAAATTTTCTTAGATTAAGGACCTGCCCGAAACGCTGCGCGTACTAGTGGCTTTACAAGATTGTAATTACCATATTATATATTCTCACATTCCCAATGTACCTTCTTGTATATGAATAAATAAATAAATAAATAAATAAATAAATAAGAAGAAGGTTTTGGTGGTTGACAGTGTCAAAAGCCTTACGCAGGTCCACAAATAACCCAACAGGGAACTCATTTTTATCAAGAGCTGCATGAATCAAGTTAATCATACTAATAAGTGCATCGTTAGTGCTTTTTTTAGGTCTGAAGCCATATTGACAAGAGCTAAGTATATTGTGTTTGGCTAGATAAGAGTAAAGCTGCTTGTAGATTAGTTTTTCAAATATTTTTGACAAGTTAGGCAGGATTGATATAGGTCTGTAGTTGTTAACATCTGTGAGATCACCACATTTGTGGACAGGGGTTACTCTGGCTTTCTTTAGAATATCTGGAAAGGTTTGGAGTTCAAGTGACTTGTTGAAGAGCAATGCAATAGCAGGGGCTAAAGACCTGGAGGCTTTTTTGTAAATTGAAGTTGGTATCTCATCAAGGGCACTAGACTTGGTTTTAAGGGAAAGGATTATCTCATTGACGTCAGTGGAATTAGTAGGCTTTAGGTACAGAGACTGTGGATAGTTACCTGTAAGATAGTCCTTAACATCAGTACTATAAGTTGGAATATCATTTGCAAGGGATGACCCAATAGAAGAGAAGAACCTATTAAACTCAATAGCAGAATCAGAGGCTGAAAGCTGACCATCGTTACTGGACAGGAGTGTTGGTTTATTATTAAAAATCTTCTTTGATCCCAATATTTGTGAGATTGTGCTCCAAGTTTTTTTTAATGTTGCTCTTTATTTGGGTAAATTTATCTTCGTAGAATTTAGTTTTGGCTCGTCTAATTATTTTAGATAGCAATAACGAGTAATTCTTTGAAAATTCTTTGGAGACGGTTCCTAACCTATACTTCTTCTCAAGGTCATGTTTCTTATTAATGGATTTAAGAATTCCCTTTGTAAGCCAAATTATATGAAGGAGATTAATAATTGCATCGTTGGTACTCTTAATCAAAGTAGAAATGCTCTACAAATCAAGGGACCCAGAATGTGGAATGAACTTCCCAATCATGTTAAAGACTGTACCTCTCTCAACCAGTTTAAGATACAAACTAAGCACTACCTCAAAAAAATATTTCTATAAAATCTAATTTTTATCCGATCGACTTGAGGATAGTTTAAAAATCTTTGCCATGAAATTTTCGTTTCCCTAATAGCCGCATAGCCTATTTGGGAGCACGGCATTGCATTGCATCATCGTGGTAAGACCATTGTATTGATGACGCGACGAGTGTAATCGACGTAGTTTTTTATTTGGTGCCGGTCTAACGCATCCATGTGTGACAGTGTATACTTATGTTCTTCTAGAACATTCTATTGCGAACACATTGGTACAAAAATGAAATGCGTACATCAAAAATTAATGTCAGAATAGTAAAAAAAAAGAGTATACACTTTTCAATAGGGGCTTCCCCTATATGTGCCGTCGGGTGTGCAGTAACAGGTAACGCTTCGGCCACTTCCCACACTCTTGCGGGTGGGCCGCGATCATGATTCTACATTTATATGCATATGTCCGTGTAGGGAATTTTATTGTGATCTCAGTGATACCAAGTTTAACGCTGTAGGATAAGTGTGGAGTTGACAACTCTGAAAAGAGTAGAAACATTTCGACGCTGTTTGGTGCTCACGGCTAGTGTTCCACGTAGTTCTTTATTTGGTGCTGGTCTAACTCATGCTTCGGTGATATTTTATACTTATGTTCTTCTAGAACATTCTATTGCGAACACATTGGTACAAAAATTAAATACGTACATCGTAAATTAAGGTTAGGACAGTGAAAAGAGTATACACTTTTCAGTGTTGCCGCTCGATCGCGCGAAACGCTGCCCACACAGCAGGCAATTTTTTTTTTCGTTCGCGAGAGCGCGAAAGTGAGCAACTGACATGTGGAGAGCTAATGTCGCAATTGATATGTTTGCACAATTGATATAGGCTGCACAATGAAACTGCTATAGGCAATTTTATAGCTGCTGCTGCTAATGTCAACTGGGAGTCCGAACTGGTAACATAAGGGACATCAACCTAGCAGTGCAATCTTTTCTTCAAAAAAACTCTCAGCCTTTATAACACCCACTGTCCTATGCTAACGAAACAAGTCACAACTAAAAGGCTAAACAATTCTTGGCTTACAAAGGGTATACTTAAATCCATTAATAAAAAACATGACCTTGAGAAGAAGTATAGGTTAGGAATCGTCTCCAAATTATTTTCAAAGAATTACTCGTCATTGCTATCTAAAATAACTAGAAAAGCCAAAACTAAATACTACGAAGATAAACTTACCCAAACAAAGGGCAACATTAAGAAAACTTGGAGCACAATTTCATAAATATTGGGATCAAAGATTTTAAATAACAAACTCCAGTCCAATAACGATGGTCAGCTTACAGCCTCTGATACTGCTATTGAGTTCAATAGGTTCTTCTCTTCCATTGGGTCGTCCCTTGCAAATGATATTCCATCTTCCAGTACTGATGTTCAGGACTATCTTACAGGTAACTATCGACAATCTCTGTACCTAACGCCTGCAAATTCCACTGACGTTAATGAGATAATCCTTTCCCTTAAAACCAAGTCTAGTGCCCTTGAGGAGAGTTAGTTTTTTTTTTAAGTTTAGTTCATTTATTATGTACCCCATACCCATCCCGTGGGCGGTAGTGGAAGAAGATACCAACTTTAATTTACAAAAAAGCCTCCAGATCTTGCTATTGCATTGCTCTTCAACAAGTCACTTGAACTCCAAACCTTTCTATTCCAAAAAAAAAAAAAGCGAGAGTAACCCCTGTCCACAAATGTGGTGATCTCACTGATGTTAACGACTACAGACCTATATCAATCCTGCCAAACTTGTCAAAAATATTTGAAAAACTAATCTACAAGCAGCTTTACTCTTATCTAGCCAAACGCAATATACTTAGCTCTTGTCAATATGGCTTCAGACCCAAAAAAGCACTAACGATGCACTTATTAGTATGATTAACTTGATACATACAGCTCTTGATAAAAATGAGTTCCCAGTTGGGTTATTTGTAGACCTGCGTAAGGCTTTTGACACTGTTAACCACCAAAACCTTCTTCTTAAATTACATCATTATGGAGTCAGAGGTCACTCCCTGCAATACCTCAAACCTTACCTTACCTTGATACCTTGAGGTGCTTCCGGGGCTTATCGTCCCCGCGGCCCGGTCATCGACCAGGCCTCCTGGTTGCTGGACTGATCAACCAGGCTGTTGGACGCGGCTGCTCGCAGCCTGACGTATGAGTCACAGCCTGGTTGATCAGGTATCCTTTGGAGGTGCTTATCCAGTTCTCTCTTGAACACTGTGAGGGGTTTGCCAGTTATGTCCCTTATGTGTAGTGGAAGCGTGTTGAACAGTCTCGGGCCTCTGATGTTGATCGAGTTCTCTCTCAGAGTACCAGTTGCACCTCTGCTTTTCAACGGGGGTATTCTGCACATCCTGCCATGTCTTCTGGTCTCATGTGATGTTATTTCTGTGTGCAGGTTTGGGACCAGCCCCTCTAATATTTTCCACGTGTAAATTATTATGTATCTCTCCCGCCTGCGCTCAAGGGAATACAGATTTAGGCTCTTTAGTCGGTCCCAATAGTTTAGATGTTTTACTGAGTGGATTCTAGCAGTAAAGGATCTCTGCCTTACTGACAGGCTCCAGCTAGTATGTTTCTGTGAATAATTCAATTTCTCCCACCCTACCCATCAACATTGGTGTTCCCCAGGGCAGCATACTTGGCCCTCTCCTCTTTCTCATCTACATTAATGACCTTCCAAATGCCTCCCAACACCTCAAGCCAATTCTATTTTCTGACGACACAACCTTCATTTATTTACTCCAGTCCTGACCCCCTTGCTCTAAGTGTCACAGTGAACACTGAGCTAAATAAAGTCCATCTTTGGCCAACTGCCAACAAACTCAACCTCAACATTGACAAAACTTTCTATATTTTGTTTGGCAATAAATCCTCAAATCAAATAAATCTCAGGATAAATAATACCCAAATTTGTAACAAAATAGATGGCAAATTCCTTGGCGTTCTCATTGACCACAAGTTGAATTTCCAGGGACACATTCTAAATATATAAAAAAAAAGTTTCAAAAACTGTTGGCATTCTTTCTAAGATCAGATATTATGTACCACGCCCTGCCCTGGTGACGCTCTATTACTCCCTCATCTATCCTTATCTCAACTATGGTATTTGTGCTTGGGGTTCTACTACTCAAAATCATTTACGTCCTCTAATTACTCAACACAAGCTGCTATTAGGACAATATCCAACTCTGGCCCCAGACATCACTCGGTACCCTATTCAAATCTCTGAATATGTTAGATATTAAGTCCCTGCACATCCTCTCATGTGTATTTTATATATATAAAACACAACTGTAATGCCAATCCTGACCTTAAAAGCTTCCTAGAAGTATCAATAGAAGGCACCAAACTGGGAAGGCTATGTAGCACCATCAAATGTGCCCGATAATCAGAGGGCGCTAAATATCACCAAGGATGCCAATACGTGAACAGAAGCGAATAAGACTAACGATATCAAAAGTATCTGAGTCGCCAAGAATTCTATCAAGGGACAAGCGACCGCAGGGGACGGTCGGAAAACAAGACACACACTCGTCCTGGAAGTCAGGACATTCAACATGGATATGTACGACCGTAAGAGGGACAATGCAATGTGGATAATAAGGAGCAGGGCGGCGCTCCATTAAGTGACCGTGAGTTTTTTAGTTAAACGAGTATGGCCAATACGTAACCTAGCCAGAGTCGTTTCCCACCGCCGGTTATGGTGGCATGAGGAAGGCCACTGGGACACACAGCTCTTAAGAGTACGCAGTTTATTACCAATAACAGAAGACCAACAACTCTGCCAGCAGGCAAGGATGGAGGCATGAATAACTGGGTAAAAGTCGGAATAAGGAATACTTTTACGGGAGATGGGACAAGCACAGATAGCTTCCTTAGCAGCAGCATCCGCATGCTCATTTAAAGAGACACCAACAAGGCTGGGAACCCAGCAAAACGCAACTGACTTAAATTTACTGGAGGTAAGAAACAACCAATGTTGAATCTCGACAACCACCGAGTAGACCGGATTAAAGGACCCTAATGCCATGAGGGCACTACGAGAGTCAACTACCACCACAAAGGAGGATTGACACCGGGAAAGCAGGAGACGAAGTAAGTAATTATGAAAAGAAGGCACCAAACCGGGAAGGCTATGTAGCACCATCAAATGTGCGGAATAATCAGAGGGCGAGCAGGAGACGAAGAGCATAGAGAATAGCATAAAGTTCTGCTGTGAAGATGCTAGCCTCCGGAGGAAGGCGACACATATAAGTGTGGTCAGGAAAAACAACAGAGTAACCCACACCGTCAGCAGACAGCTTAGACCCATCGGTGAAGATGGGAACGGTGTGGGAGTGAGAAGAAAAGTGCTCAAGGAAGAGGCGTTTCAGAACTGTAGGAGGGGTAAAAGAAGTACAAAATTTGGGAAGGGGGACCCACCATGGGGGCAACGAGGGAACAATACAAGGAGAAACATTAGTAAGACGAACCGAAAGAGAATCATGTAAGCGAGACAATCGGACAGAAAGAGGAAGGTGGTGAAGAGGAACAGGAACTAAAGGAGGGGTAAAAGTCAAAGCACGATAGAGGCGAGAGTGAAGATGCTGTAAGGATCAGAGCCGGTGGCCGAGCGGACAGAACACTGGACACATGATCCTGTGGTCCCGGGTTCGATCCCGGGCACCGGCGAGAAACAATGGGCTGAGTTTCTTTCACACTGATGCCCCTGTTACCTAGCAGTAAATAGGTACCTGGGAGTTAGTCAGCTGTCACGGGCTGCTTCCTGGGGGTAGAGGCCTGGTCGAGGACCGGGCCACGGGGACACTAAAGCCCCGAAATCATCTCAAGATAACCTCAAGATCTCAAGAAGATAGGATCGCGCTAGATAGCAAAGACTGTAGCGATCACGGCGATCCTGGAGAGAGAGAAAGCCAGTGTCAGCGTATAAACTGAGGGTAGGAGTGGAACGAAAAGCACCAGAGCTGAGGCGCAACCCAGTATGGTGCAAAGGATCAAGACGGCGAAGAGTAGAAGGAGAAGCATAAGAGTATGCAGGGCAACCATAATCGAGCTTAGACAGTATGAGAGAGGAATGCAAATAGAGGAGCATGCGCCTATCCGCTCCCAAAAAGTATGGGACAAAACTTAAGTAGGTTAAGGGCCTTAGAGCATTCCACACGGAGGTAAGAGACATGGGCGACCAAGACAAACGAGTGTCAAAGAATAATCCCAAAAGCTTCACGGAATCTTTGTACTCAAGGGGATGACCATAAAGTGACAAAGAGGGACGAAGAACGACCCGCTTCCGAGTAAAAGTCATGGCACAAGTCTTAGTAGTAGAGAACTTGAAGCCATGATTGGTGGCCCAAGATGACACGGCATCAATCGCAAGTTGAAGCCGCCGTTGAAGGAGAGGCGAATCATCACCTCGACAGCAAAGAGTAAGATCGTCAACATAAAGAGCGGAGAAGATGCCAGAAGGAAGGGAGGAAAGGAGACCATTGAGGGCAACCAGAAAAAAGAGTAGTACTCAGAACACTACCTTGGGGCACACCTTCACACTGCCGAAAAGAGGCAGAGAGAGTGGCACCAAGCCTGACTCGAAAGGTACGACGAGAGAGAAAGCTTTGAAGGAAGAGAGGGAGATTACCACGAAGGCCAAAAGAACGAAGTTGGGACAGAATATGGTATCTCCAAGTCGTGTCATAAGCCTTTTCCAGGTCAAAAAGGACAGCAACAACGGAGGTCTTCGCAGCAAAAGCAGTACGAATATAGACCTCCAAGTTCACCAGGACATCAGTCGTGCTGCGGCACTTGCGAAAACCAAATTGAGAAGGAGAGAGGTGGTGATGGTGTTCCAAGAACCACATCAGACGGACATTTACCATACGCTCAAACAGCTTGCAAACACAACTCGTGAGAGCAATAGGGCGGAAGTCCTTAGGGGACGTACCGTGACCCTGGTTTCCGAATAGGGAGTACAACGGCATCGAGCCAGTCCTCAGGGACAGACGACGAGTCCCAGACCTGGTTATACAGGTTCAGTAAATACTGAAACGTGCACGGAGGGAGATGGCGAAGCATCTCATAATGAACGTCATCTGAGCCCGCTGCCGTAGATCCGCAGAGGGCCAGGGCAGACTGAAGTTCAGAAAGAGAGAAAGGATCGTTATAGGGAAGGCGGAGATGAGTATGGAAATCTAAAGGAGAAGATTCAAGAACAGGCTTACGGAGAAGGAAGGATTGAGGAAGATGAGAAACAGAGCTAACAGAAGAAAAGTGGGAACCCAGTTCGGCCGCGACCTTCACTGGATCCGCCACAAGAGTCCCACGGAGGTGGAGAACCGGCGAGACATCTGGAACGAACTTGCCCGCAATCTTGCGGATCTTCTTCCAGATCTGTGGTAGAGGAGTATCGGACGTAATGGTGGAAACATAAGATTTCCAACTCTCATGTTTAGCAGTATGGATGGTCCTACGGGCCACCGCACTTGCCTTCCGAAACAAAATAAAAGAATCAGCCGTCTGCCGGCGGGGTGTTTTTTTCCAGGCCGCACGCTTACAGCGAACAGCCCGAGCACAGTCCGCATTCCACCAGGGAACACACTTCCGTGTGCCCCGGGAGGAAGAGCGAGGGATAGAGCTGAAGGCAGCGTTGAAGACAATGTCATAGAAAAGGAGGAGGGCGCGAGGAAGAGGCAGAGAGGAGAGGTCAGAGAGTAGCACGGAGGGTGAATAGGCACCACCCTGGAAACACAAACCTAAACTGTCTCTATTTTCCGCTTGCAACTTGTAATAAAGTTGTTACATCTTGGCTTAACGTGTTTATGACGTATTAGAACGTTGTTACAACTTGCTATATTGGTTGTTATAACTAGTTAGGAGGTGTTAAAACTTGTTCGAACGTTGTACCAACGTCGTAGTCTCGGTGTGTGTTTGGCGGGCAGTCAGCCTTGGCAAACTGCCACCAAGGGAAGGAAAGGGGAGGGTGGAAAGAGAAAAAGGAAACGAGGATGGGGAAATGATCACTGTTGTGGAGGTCATCAAGAACCTGCCACGCGAAATCTAAGTAGAGAGACGACGAGCAAAGAGAAAGATCAAGACAGGAAAGGGTGCGAGTTCGAGAGTCCACATGAGTGGGCTCACCAGAATTCAGAAGAGATAGAGATGAAGCGAGGACGAACGGTTCGAGAAGACGGCCTCGGGTGTTTGTCAGAACATCACCCCAGAGGGAATGTCGACAGTTGAAATCACCCAAAAGGAGCACCGGCTCTGGCAAGGAGTCCGGAGGTGCTTAAGATCAGGAAGGGAAAAAGGGACATTTGGAGGGAGTAAATGGAACAGACTGTATACCATTTACCCACAAAAACACGGGCAGCAGAACAATGGAGAGGGGACGGAAGAAGTAGGGGGACGAAGGGAATATCAGAACGAATTAAGAGAGCAGTAGAGTTATGGGCCCCAGCAAGAGCGGGGGGGGGGGGGGAGAGAAAGAAAGGAATAACCACGAAAGTGACCAGGACGAGCACCAAGCATGGGTTCCTGGAGACAAACACAAAGTGGCGTAAACTGTGTAATGAGAAGTTGGAGTTCATGGAAGTTGGCATAAAATCCACGAATATTCCACTGAAGAATAGACATTATCAAAGAGAAGGGACAGTAACAGAGAACAAGAAAGAAATAAAGGTAAAGAGGAACACAGTGTATTAAAGAATCTCAGGATCAGGGTCAGGAGCAGGGTCGGCAAATCAGGGTTAGGGGGCATGGGTAAATTTAGTAGGAAGGAGGGAAGGGAGCGAGAGAACAGACCAGAGGCGGACTGACGGGGTCCGGAGGAAGAGGAGACAACTGAGAGGGGCAGGCAAGGACAGTTGGAGGAGGGGGGGGCAGAAAGCAGGGAGTGCACCTCAGGAAGGGCAGCAACAGAGAGGAAATCGGGGGCCGAAGAAACCTCCATATCAGAGACAGGGGGTTCGACTACTGAAATGGGAGGGGATGTAGTGACAGAGTCAGAGGGAGGGGGTGAGGAAGAAAGCGAAACCTTCTTACCCGCCGGAGAGGAAGGAGAGGAGCCAAGCTTACGTTTCTGACTCGAAGAGACAGGCGTTCCAGTAACAACGTACCGGGGACAGACTCAATGGTCTCAGCAGGAGAAGAGGAACGAGAGCGAACACAAGGTTGCTGGGAGGATGATGGATATCAGCCTGGACCGACAGGTGGCGTGGCGGGTCAAGAGACTGGGGGGAGGGTCGGGAAGAAAGAGTGGGGGGAGATGGGGAAGAAGACAAAGGAGATATGACGGACTGGGTAGGAAGGGGGGAAATCCCAGATGGAGAACCAAAGGGAGACCATCTGGGACAGGAGGCAAAGGAATAGGGGAGGTGGTGGTGGGTGTGGTCGGGTTTAAGGCCTGGAAACGGTTGTGAGACTGAGGAAGACGGGAAGGACGAGGAGAGGTAGAACGCAACACGCAAGCGTAGGAGACGCCCGCGAAAGGGGTGAGACGACGAACTTGGCGTCTCGCTTCAGGAAAAGACAGACGATCACGGTGCTTCAAGTTGAGGACGGCTTCCTCGAGTTTGTAGTGCATACACGAACGGGAGAAGGTAGGGTGGGCTTCACCGCAATTGAGGCAGCGAGCCTGGGGAGAAGTACACTCGGACTTAGAATGACTATCGTCCCCACACAAGGGGCACAGATACACAGTACTGGTGCATTTGAGGACACCGTGCCCGAACTTCCAACACTTATTGCATAGTCTAGGAGAGGGAATGTACTCCTGAACGGAGCATCTGGCACCAGCAAGAATAACAAGGGCAGAAGGGCCCTACTATCAAAGGTGATTTTTACAACTCGAAGGGGCTGACGGCGATGACCACGAGGGGGTCGAGTAAACGTGTCCACCTGGAGGACAGAATGGCCTTGGGCTTCGAGGATATGTTTAATATCCTCCTGGCAATCTTTGAGGTCCCGAACACCAGTTGCAACATGGTGTGGGAGGAGAACAGTGCCAACACTGGCATTTAACCGAACGTTCTTGGAGACCCGGACAGGGGTCTCGCCAATGCAGGACAAAGCGGCTAAGCGAGTAGCTGCATCCTGAGAAGGAGCAGCGACGACACGCGTACCGTAACTGGTGGAGTTAAAAGTAACAGAGGCATCTACTGAATCAACAAGGTGTTTATGGAGGGAGAAATCGTCAGGAGTAGAATCCAGATGGTGGAGATCAAAGTATTTAGCCCACGTAGCGGGACCAAACAAGGCGTTGTAAGTACTATTACGGGAAGGGATCGTGCGAGTGCGGCCGTGGTGGGAACGGCGTTGAGAACCCCCGGAGGTCACGGGGGTAAAAGGCGCAGTAGTCACAATGAGAGACGAAGCCGCGCCAGGGGACGAGGTAGTCACCACTGGGGGCCTGGGGCTCGACCCAACCACAGAGGAGGGAGGGGACCGAGGGGAGGAGTCAGAGAGGCCAAAGGAGGAGCAAGGTCGGGGCCCAATGCAGCGGAGGCTACAGAGCCCGGTCTTCCAACACGGACCGACTCGGGGGCTTGGTCGCCCACCCCACGAGCCTGAGAAGGTAAAGCAGAAACAGTTGAAACAGTATATATCATCGCTACGAAAAGGAATATTCATTCACGAATGTGCCCCCACACCCACCATGGAGCCACAATTAGAGGCAGGACACCCAACAAGAAGCTATCGCCGATCATGCCGGGGCTCCCAGGGGTGCGTCGTGAGTATACGCCCCACAAACGCCACCTTAAGAACCGACAGTCCGTCGAGATCGGGTTCAGTGACGAAAGGGGGATTGACAATAAAAGGTTCCCCTCGCTCTCGACGTTGGGTACTACAGTTCTACGGGTGCAAGAGTATGCCTCCCCAAGCACCCGGGCGTCAAAATAGAAGAAGTCCAAAGGAATAACCAAAACAAGCAAAGGTCGGCAGGAAACGGCAAGCAGATAGGAGAAGAGGGGGGAGAAAAACGAAACAGAAGGAAAAGGAAAAGGTGCTCAGCACAATTGGAGAGGACAGCAGCAGGAGCACAAGGCTACAAAAGGACAGAGGACTGTCCCAAGGAGCATCACACTCTGGCAGCCGCCCACTAAGCCCCCCTCACGGCAGCAACGAGCTGAGCGGGGAGGGGGGGTAGCGGGGACCAAAACAAGCGTTGTAAGTATTATTATAGGAAGGGATCGTGCGAGTGCGGCGTGACGGGGACGGCGTTGAGAACCACCAGAGGAGAGAGAGGGTAAAAGGCGCAGTAGTCACAGCGAGAGTGAAGCCGTGCCAGGGGATGAGGGTGTCACCACTGGGGGCTGGGAACTCGACCCTACCGCAGAGGGAGGGGAGCGAGGGGGGAGTAGTCAGGGAGGCAGGGCCCTATGCAGCGGGAGCTACAGGGCCTGGTCTTCCAACACAGCCCGACTCGGGCTGAGAGATCTTTTCCTTTTGGTGGAAAGGTGAGCACCTTTCCTTTTCCTTCTGTTTTCATTTTTCTCCCACATCTTCTCCTATCTGCTTGCCGTTTCCTGCCGACCTTTTATTGTTTTGGTTATTCCCTTTGGACTTCTTCTATTTTGATGCCCGGGTGCTTCGGGGAGGCGACTCTTGCACTGTATGGATCGCTCAGCCTTTTCCTACAGGTGCAAGAGTATGCCTCCCCAAGCACCCGGGCATCAAATAGAAGAAGTCCAAAGGAATAACCAAAACAAGCAAAAGGTCGGCAGGAAACGGCAAGCAGATAGGAGAAGAGGGGGGAGAAAATGAAACAGAAGGAAAAGGAAAAGGTGCTCAGCACAATTGGAGAGGACAGCAGCAGGAGCACAAGGCTACAAAAGGACAGAGGACTGTCCCAAGGAGCATCACACTCTGGCAGCCGCCCACTAAGCCCCCCCTCACGGCAGCAACGAGCTGAGGGGGAGGGGGTTAGCGGGACCAAACAAGGCGTTGTAAGTATTATTATAGGAAGGGATCGTGCGAGTGCGGCCGTGACGGGGACGGCGTTGAGAACCACCAGAGAGAGAGAGGGTAAAAGGCGCAGTAGTCACAGCGAGAGATGAAGCCGTGCCAGGGGATGAGGTGGTCACCACTGGGGGCTGGGAACTCGACCCTACCGCAGAGGGAGGGGAACTGAGGGGAGTAGTCAGGGGGTCAGGGCCCTATGCAGCGGGAGCTACAGGGCCTGGTCTTCCAACACAGCCCGACTCGGGGGCTTGGTCGCCCACCCCACAAGTCTGAGAAGGTACAAGGGAAACATTATCTACCATGAAAACGAGGAAAAACTTTCATTCACGAATGTGCTCCCCACACCCACCATGGAGCCACAATTAGAGGCAGGACACCCAACAAGAAGCTATCACCGATCTTGCTGGGGCCCCCCAGGGGTGCGTCGTGAGTATATGCCCCACAAACGCCATCTTAAGAACCGTGAGTCCGTCGAGATCGGGTTCAGTGACGAAAGGAGGATTGACAATAAAAGGTTACCCTCACTCGTGATGTTGGGTACTACAGTTCTATGGGTGCAAGAGTATGCCTCCTCAAGCACCCGGGCGTCAAAATAGAAGAAGTCCAAAGGAATAACCAAAACAAGCAAAAGGTCGGCAGGAAACAACAAGCAGATAGGAGAAGAGGGGGGAGAAAAACGAAACAGAAGGAAAAGGAAAAGGCGTCCAGCAAAATTTGTGAGGACAGCAGTAGGAGCACAAGGCTACA
>WNGS01165339.1:21064208-21066708 GCA_020271785.1 Procambarus virginalis | reverse complement strand
TAGTGGAAAGGGTTACAGAGGCACATAATGGGCTCAGTGAAAGTGACAGATTATTTTGTCACAACAGTAAGTAAAACAGAAGGCGCTGTCACTGCTGCAGAAGGTACTGATGCATTTCACACTGTTAAACATCACAATACTGTAGTTTTCTATCCATGGATTGTTCATCTGTTTAGCTGAAAAATACTTTCTCTGATTCTGAGGTGGCAAGGAGGTTTTCTAGTGCTCTAACAAAGACAGAAGCAATTATTACATCTGTGCTTGCACCGCATTCTGTTGATGTTTCCTTGAAAGGTCTTGAAGATGAGATCGCATACTGTGGAATTTCTACAGATAGAAGCAAATAATTTAAACAACTGTGTCCATCATGGAGCAGAAAGAATAATTATTGATATTGAAAATATAATCAATAAAATTTATCAGTATTTTCATATCTACATAGAATTGAGCAGCTGAAGGAGTACTGTGAATCTGCCAAGTTGAGTACCGAAGGCTTCTCTCTCATAGTAAGACTCACTGGCCATCACTATTTCCTGGCATCACAAGGCTAACACAGATGTTTCCTGCTCTTAGGTCCTTCTATTCTGACTGTACAGTACAATTTCCGAGATACATCTTACAGTGACTTCTTTTTAAAGTCCAATAAGGCATTGGGAAAAAATTGGATTAGCAAGAAAAATATGCATGGGCACATCAAGTCATAGACAGAGTGGAAGAGGATTGTAACAAGAAGTTAAAGATGACCAGCCTTATGTAAAGGTGATTTTTTTTTTTTTTTTTTTTTCAAAATAATTCTGTACAGTACTGTCCTTGTTTTTCATTATAATGATAATTATATAAAAAAAATTAAAGCTTGAGGTACAGTGCAACAATATATTATAACCCCAAAGGGCCAAAGTGTGTGTGTTGGGCAGGGGCCCGGAGGGTCATAGTGAATGTTAGTGGATGTGTCCTTGATTCTGACTGTTCAGATATGACAACCTTAATTAATTTAATTAGTATATCCCAGACTTAGCCAAGTTTGCCCATTTACATCATAACACTAACATCTGTTTTGTTAAACATCATATACAGTACCATGTGAGTTGTGTTAGATTTTTGTCATTTCCAAACTTATAAAATTTATAAAATTGTATAAATTTATAAAATTTATACTTAACAGCCCCATACTGTACTTATAAAATTTAATTTATCATTTACATTGTTTTTATAATATTGTTAAACATTGTTGACCAAACCACACACTAGAAAGTGAAGGGACGACGACGTTTCGATCCGTCCTGGACCCATTCTCAGTCGATTGTGTTTAACAATTACCATTCACAATCGACTTGAGAATGGTCCAGGATGGACCAAAACGTTTTCGTCCCTTCACTTCTAGTGTGTGGGTTTGGTCAACATACCATGCCACGTTATTGTGACTCCTCGTCTGCACTGTTAAACATTTTTATTACTGTAGCATAATTGTCTGACATTAATCAATCTAGTCACTATTCAAGTTTAGATTTTGTATTTAACATAACATATCAATACATAGTACTGAGTTTTATTTTACCTGTTCAATGTATGTACAGTATTTTGTTTATTTTTGTTTTAAGTTCACCAAAATACTCACTTGCTTTAACTCTAACTAATCTTCTCATTGAAGTGCTGAACAGTATTCTTCTCCATGTGATTTTCTCTTCACATCTGTTTCTTGTTCCACAAAATATAGTTTCATTATTATGTTGATTTCTTGTGTGTTGTGATTTATGTTCCTTATTAGCTGCAAGTGCTGCTAACTGGAATTATTAGTGTTATTATTACTACTATCTTGATTCCAATCACCACGTATATTTCTAGCGATGCGGCACATGGGGTTCACACTACCGAGGAAGATCCCCTCCCTGTCCAGCTCGTTGCTGCCGTGGAGGGGCCTGGTGGGCGGCTGCCGGAGTGTGATGCTCCTTAGGGCTGTCCCTGTCCTTTTGTAGCCTTGTGCTCCTACTGCTGTCCTCACAAATTTTGCTGGACGCCTTTTCCTTTTCCTTCTGTTTCGTTTTTCTCCCCCTCTTCTCCTATCTGCTTGTTGTTTCCTGCCGACCTTTTGCTTGTTTTGGTTATTCCTTGGACTTCTTCTATTTTGACGCCCGGGTGCTTGAGGAGGCATACTCTTGCACCCATAGAACTGTAGTACCCAACATCACGAGTGAGGGTAACCTTTATTGTCAATCCTCCTTTCGTCACTGAACCCGATCTCGACGGACTCACGGTTCTTAAGATGGCGTTTGTGGGGGCATATACTCACGACGCACCCCTGGGGGGCCCCAGCAAGATCGGTGATAGCCTTCTTGTTGGTGCCTGCCTCCTAATTGTGGCTCCATGGTGGGTGCGGGGGCACATTCGTGAATGAAAGTTTTTCCTCGTTTTCATGGTAGATAATGTTTCCCTTGTACCTTCTCAGACTTGTGGGGTGGGCGACCAAGCCCCCGAGTCGGGCTGTGTTGGAAGACCAGGCCCT
>WNGS01165339.1:20998212-21061457 GCA_020271785.1 Procambarus virginalis | reverse complement strand
ACTGATGCTAAGATAATAGGAAGGATAAGAAATTTAGATGATTGTCATGCCCTTCAAGAAGACCTGGATAAAATAAGTATATGGAGCACCACTTGGCAAATGGAATTTAATGTTAATAAATGTCATGTTATGGAATGTGGAATAGGAGAACATAGACCCCACACAACCTATATATTATGTGAGAAATCTTTAAAGAACTCTGATAAAGAAAGAGATCTGGGGGTGGTTCTAGATAGAAAACTATCACCTGAAGACCACATAAAGAATATTGTGCAAGGAGCCTATGCTATGCTTTCTAACTTCAGAATTGCTTTTAAATACATGGATGGGGATATACTAAAGAAATTGTTCATGACTTTGTTAGGCCAAGCTAGAATATGCAGCTGTTGTTGGTGCCCATATCTTAAGAAGCACATCAACAAACTGGAAAAGGTGCAAAGACATGCTACTAAGTGGCTCCCAGAACTGAAGGGTAAGAGCTACGAGGAAAGGTTAGAAGCATTAAATATGCCAAAACTAGAAGACAGAAGAAAAGAGGTGATATGATCACTACATACAAAATAGTAACAGGAATTGATAAAATCGACAGGAAAGATTTCCTGAGACCTGGAACTTCAAGAACAAGAGGTCATAGATATAAACTGGCTAAACACAGATGCCGAAGAAATATAAGAAATTCACTTTCGCAAACAGAGTGGTAGACGGTTGGAACAAGTTGGGGAGAAGGTGGTGGAGGCCAAGACCGTCAGTAGTTTCAAAGCGTTATATGACAAAGAGTGCTGGGAAGACGGGACACCACGAGCGTAGCTCTCATCCTGTAACTACACTTAGGTAATTACACTTAGGTAATTACACACACATACATACACTACACACACATACATACACATACATACACATACATACACACATACACATACACACATATATAACAATAGAGGACTTAAATTATTGGGACCATCTCAAAGCTCTTAAAATATACTCTAGAAAGGAGACAAGAGAGGTATAAGATAATATATACTTGGAAAATGCTGGAGGGCCAGATTCCAGATGTGTACAGTAAAATAAAATATACTGGAGTGAGTAGTATGGAAGGAAGTGCAGAACAGAGCCAGTGAAGAGTGGAGGTGCCACAGGCACAGAGATACTGTATGAACATCAAAAGTCCATGGATGTTCAGTATCCTTCCAGCAAGTATAAGAAATGTTACTAGATAAAGTGAAATTCTTCAAGAAAAACTAGTCAGTTTTCTGCAAAAAGTGCCGGATCAACCAGACTTTAGTGGATATGAGGGCCTGTGGGCCGTCCTGAGCAACAACTCTTGGGGAATAGAAGAACTCCCAGAACCCCCTCCAGGTACAATCCAGTTGCTCACTGTCACCACCATCTTCTGGGTCCCAGATTTCTGGATGACTTCTCAAGTGATTGAGCGAGTGCCTGAACTTTGCCTATTTGACTTGGCTCTGGGCTATGCCAGCTTCTGTGGTTTTGTCCTTTTGCCATCCTGCGGTCTGTTGTGTGTGGGTTCCCTTGGCTCTTCAGTGGCTTCTGGTTGTCCATTTTTTCTTCTGGCTTTTAGGGTTTGGTCCTGTGGCACTTTCCTTCTATTGCAATTAGCTTGTTTCCGATTACTCACGTAGAGGAGATTAATAAGGAACTAGAAAAGCACAAAGAGAAAATTAAAGAGATGTATGTGCAAATTTAAAAAAAAATAATAAAAGATTTTATTACATTTATCACTGTTTTTCATATTTAATGAACTTACTCTTTATGTTAGATAAAACCAAAGAAAGTTTGTGACTTTTATTAAAAGTTTAGAACTACAGTATTAGCTACATATAAATAAAATTATAAAATAAATACTTAACTGATAATGAAAGCAGAATATGTGAAACTGATGTCGCATGATATATACAATGATATGATCACAGCAACAAAGAATAGGAGGAAATACTGTATATTTAAAGTGTTGCATTGCAATAACTAATAGTCAAATGACACCTCTGGACAATGACATTTTCTGGGGAATTTCCTTGCGGCTCACTGAAGCTACTATACTGATAGGTGCCATCAGTTATGGACTTCTAGTTGTCCTAAGGCTGGGGACCATGAGCCAGAAATTGGCCCCCTTCTAGAGAGTTGCAGGGAGCAATGGCACCTATGATAAAATTCATGTGAATTAATCCATGTCTGCCACCACCGGGGACGGCACCCAGTAAGTCAGCAAAACAAAACAACCACTACTGATTATAAATGAGACTGCAGCTTCCAGAACCATCAAAAGAACTCCCCCAACAATGTAAACAAAAGCTCGAAAAGTCACGAAACTAATGCGAGCTCCACCCCACCTTCCCCCCTCATTTGTTGGGAAGGAGGGGAGGCAGCTTAGGCCATCCAACTGCTCCACCTTCAGTTCTATTGCTGATAGTAGCAGTGCTTGGTGGTCCTCTTTATTTTACTCTAGTGTCCTGTTTTCAGCTAAGTGGTGTTTTTGCTTTTGTGGCTGTTCCTGTGCACTTTCGTGCAACGTGAGCCAGGAGTGAAGATCGCTTGGAGCTGCATGTGCACTGGGCTATTTTCCTTCTGTGCTCTTTTAGTGCTGCCCCTGCACAGCCAGGGTTATCTTCCCTTTAGTGTTATGGGATTGCCCCTTAGGAGGTCCTTGCTTGTGGTAGGCCCTCACCCTGGATAAGTCAGTGCTCTTTGATTTTCCTGTTTTCTCTCAGGTTGTGTACAATTTTGGATGGCAGAGCACACTGGGGTTTGCGCAACTTTGACCTGTGCACTAAGGTCAGCCTTCACAGCCATATGATTGGGCTGTGTTAACTTATTATTCTCTCTCTCTCTCCTTTCCATTATATATTTCGAGGGAGCCTATATGATCATATATGTATACCAGCATAGCATTCCCAGTGCCTGCACATACCTGTAGGTTTTTTTTTTTCCCCCTCTTCAGGCCCTGGAAATTTCCCAGTGGGTTCGGTGCATATAGCAGTATTCCCACCAAACCCGCTCATGCTTTGAGCGAGGTTGAGGGTTGTCTGTCGTCCAAATCACGTTGCAGCGTTTGATTCGTCTGTTCCTGCGCGCTGCCTGTTGGGTCGGTGACACCTTCGGCACTTAGTCATGGGGTGAGAAGAGGCTTGCTTCCTTCATGTTGCTCCTTCTGACCCTTTCAGTGGGGTTTTCAGGTGGCGACCGCTTGCATGTTGGGTTCTTGGATATCAGCAGTCTGGGTTGTGTGCTCGGATACCTCCAGAGCTGCCCTGGTTGGTGTTTAGGGACCCCAATTTGGAGGTGTTGATTAATTCAGCTGTGGTTCTGTCTGCCCCCTCCTCTTCCTTTCCCGTTGGGCAAGGTATGTCTTTCTCTCCCCCTAACCCCCGTGCTTCTGGCCCTGAGGAGTCTGAGCATCTTGGGGCCAAGGTGGGGTTTACCTCAGGATGTGATTCGGTCAGCTCTGAGAGTTGCCCTTTCAATTTGTGTGAGTAGGCAGTTGAGTCTACTGGTCCATCGAGATTTTTGGGTACTCCTTCCACAGCCAGTCCTCCTTTTGAGGCCTCTCCCTTGGACACTGCTTCTATATCCAGGGGGGTGGGTATTGATGTGAACTCTGCCCTGGGGCTTGGGGGAAGTCAGTTGTGTCTTTGGGCCCTCTTTGGACCCTCCATTGGTGGTTGTGCCTTTTGCAATAGGTATTTTGGTACAGGGGGCGATGTTTTGTTTCCCCTCTCTGTTTATTTTGATAGGTTGTAGCTTCCCCCTAGGATCGATCCCACATGCCTTGGGTCCTTTTGGGGTTGAGGTCCCAAAGGTGCCTACCTCTCAGGGGGCCCCCCTTTTGCAGCTTGAGGCTTCTCTTTTTGTGTTTCTTTCATGTTCTGGTTCCTTGTCAATGTTGGTTAGAGTCCCACTGTTTCCTGGCTGGCAGATGGTCTCTTGGTGTTTCGCACCATTTTTGTAATGTCATTGCTCTTTTAGGGTGGGGGCTTTTGGCTGAGCCTTCTTTTGTGCTTCTCATTGATTGCTTGTTTGATCCCACTTTTCCTGGGGTGTAGGTTTGGGTTGCTGCCTGGTTCCCTTGTTGTAGCCGATCCTTGTGATGGTTGTCCTTCTGCTGTACTGCTTTTGGGTTTATGTTGTGCATTCTGGGCCTCTTTTAAGCTGCTTTCTGCTTGGCCCTCACTGTTGCTGCATCAGCTGTATTCCATGTTGCCCATTCCTGTACTCTAACCTTTCCGTCCAATGCTAGGGCTCAGTCAACGGAGTCCTCGTTCTTTTTTCGATATGGTAAGTTTGAGCACGGGGTCTACTATTGTTGGTTGAGGCAGCCTCATGGGGAGTCAGATGTCGAGTCTACTGTGCATCCTGGTAGATTCTCCATCTGGTCGGCTCTAGGCTCATCTTTCTGTGGGCAGCTTTTTCCGGTTTGTGCCGGCCTTTTTTTTTCCCCCTAGCAGGTGGTGGGGGGATGACGGATCACCTTGTTTCCCATCTCTTTGTCTCAAGTTTGTGGGCCTTTCAAGTTGCCCTAGGTCTGTGCTGTGGTTGGTAGGTCTTCCCTCCTCCCCCACATTTTTGAGGGTTTTGGACTTTGAGGCGAGTTTCCTCCCTTTCCCCTGTTTTTCAGTGTGGATTCTTTCAGGATTGGTCATAGTGACCTTGTCATTTCTGTGAGTTTCCCCATTATTCCCAGCTCTGTCCTGGGTTTCAATGGTCTTTGGTGCTTCCCAGCTGACCCGGTTTTTCTCCTTCCCCTTAAATTGCCAGCGTTTGCCACGGTGGTCTCTTTGTGGGATGGGGCTTGGTTAGTTTTCTGGACTCCTGGAATGTCTTGGCTCATCCCACAACCCGTCTCTTAAAATAACGTCACTTTTGGCTCGTATGCATGCTATGGCCAAATTTGGACGTAATTTGAAATGAAATCGACTCACAAAAGTGACGTAAGTTCCGTTTTCTGTTTGAGTCGTCCGGCTTACTCGGCAAGCTTAGAAGAGGCAACTTTCCATTAACGTTTTCATACCATTTGAAACTTTATGAGAATTTCCTGCCCACCTAACCTATCAGAGGACCTTAACTTATTACGGTTCTTGAAAACAAAAAAATTCCAAATTTATTTTCAATTTTTTTTCATTTTCAAATTACGTCCATATTCGGCCATACGGGCAAACGGCCAAAAGCGACGTTCTTTGACAGGTTGCATCCCATTTCCTGTTGAGGTTTGCAGTTTGGGGTGGCTTCGATAAAATTGTCCCACCTGCGGTTCTTCGTGCCAACAGGTGGAATTCATGGCACTTTTTCGCAGCTCCTGTTTTCTCCAGTGCCGTCTTCGGTGTCTGAGCATATGGCACTCTTCTTTCTCTTTGGGATTTATTTGTTTTGTTTTATGTTTTTTTGTATTGTATTTTTATTGGCAGAAGTAAATTTGTCAGTTCCTGTCACCTCTTTTGTGGCATTTGTGGAGCTGCTGCGGCTTGGATTCAGGGTCGATTTTGCCTTGGCTTTGTTTCGCATGCTGTTCATAGACCACTATTGTGCTGCCTGAACCTGTTTCATCTCTTGGCCAGGTTCTTTCTTTTCCTCTCTCCACTCTGTTTACAGTATCACCTTCTGTCCTGGTTTTGCTTAGGTCTCTCTTGTCTCAGGTTGCTTGTTGGGTGAACTTTTTGCTCTTCTCCAACACCTCTGTTTTTGTTCCTTTGGCCCTGTCGGATGGCTTGTTCATTGCTGCCGGCTCCTTTTTTTTTTCTGGTAGAGTCAGAGTCAGTTGGCTTCCAAAGGGCTCCCCTGGTTGTTGTTGCTTGGTTGGTTCAGCTGGGGTTGGTTCAGTTCTTGAGTTGCCTTCAGTGGCAGTTTTGCCATTTCCTTGTGCTGCCGGTTCTGCCTCGGTGGCCTTCTGTGGTTTGTATTGTCATCTTGGTCCCTTGTTCTGAGGTTCGTTCTCTGGTTCTTCGCAGTGTCATTTAGTGGCGCCAGCCTGTGGTCTTCCCTCCTGCCCTTGATATTTGTTTTTTTGCTGTTTCTTGGCTGGTTCTTTGTCCATTCTAGGCTGTTCTTTGGAAGCAGAGTTTATGAAACTTGCACAGGGATCTGGGACCCAGCCTCATTTGCTGTGCCCAGGCCTCGGCACCCTTGTGTGGCTTTTGGTTGTGTCTTGCAGGATCTGTGGGTTCATTGTCTGACTGGCCTGGGGGTCTGTCCACATTCCCATTCTTTTTACAGTTGTGCCACTCTTCAGCTGTCCTTGGCTGCTTTTGGGCATTTGGGGGTTTTGGGGATTGTCCTGCACTCCGGCAGCTCAATGTCTTCTCTCCGTGATTGTCCCCAGCACCCTTGTTTAGTTTTGGGACCTGTTTTGTAGGTGTGTCTTGTTTTCATCTTTCTTTCTGTGGAGTTCCCTCCCCTCTGGTTGGTGCTCGTTTGTTCCTTTTCCACAGGTAGTGAGCTTCAGGGAACCAAAAAGAGCTTCCCCCCAGAAAATCAGCATTGAAAGTAATGAAATACCAGTTACTGGTTGAACCTGGTGGCTCTCTGACACCCTTTCTCCCTCAAGGTGTCAGGAGGTTGTTTCCATCAATAGAACTGAGGGTGGAGCAGCCAGCTGACCAAGGCTACGTCTCTCCCCTTCCCTCCCAATGAGGGGCGAGGTGGGGCAAATGAACTTGTGCAAGTTTCACGACTTTTTGGTCATTTAAATTGTTGGGGGAGTTCTTTTGGTGGTTCTTGAGGCTGTGGTCTTATTTATGATCATTTGTTTTGTTTCGCTAACTTTCTGGGTGCCTTACTCAATGGTAGCAGACATGAATAAATTCATAAAAATTCTATCATAAATACCATTGCTCCCTGCACCTCTTTAGAAGGGGGGCCAGGTTCTGGCTCATGATCTCCAGTAGACCAAACAGAACTCTGCAAATAATGACACCTAATAGTTCAGCACTATATCAGCATAGCTTCAGGAAACCAATGGGGCTCACCCAGAAAATGGCATTTCATTACATTCAACAATGTTTTTTTTTAATTTATAACTAAATACAAGCCTCACCACAACAATAAATGACTACTAGTTTCTAACAAATGTAATGAATTTAAGTAGTAATGCCAGTTATTCTTTTATCTTCAATACAGTTTTTACAAACATTTGACTTCCAGCAATAGTTGATTATGAAAATATATTTGAACATATATGTACTTCTGTTATTCTTAACCTATGATTACAACTATAAGTTGGCAAAGTAGTGATAGGCATGTTTCATGGTTGGTTGCAACCATGCATTAAGAAGTTAAATCTTAATGCACTATGAAGGCTACATACAGTAAAGTGAAATGATGCTCGTACCTTCTCAAGTCCTTAAAAGTCAGGGAATTGTTGCAATGCAGTCCACTGTGGTTGCAATTTCTTTAAAAGTCCATAATCCAAACATGCTTTACTGTGGTTGCCTCTGACAACCACTGACACCACCTGCCTTTGGGCTGGTTAACCCTGTGAGTTAGAACTCACTTGCGACTGAAGTGTTTTAGAAGAAAACAATTGGAAAAATGAAAATTTCTACTACATTATCGGAAAAACAAATTTCACCATGAAATGGTATAGTCACAATGGTTAATACATGCTACATTACACTTGTAGAAAACATAGCCCTGCAAACTCTCCATATACAACAGTTGACCGGCATATCAGTGGCGCCACCAACACCAAGCAGCTAGTTGTTGAACTTTGGGTTCGTGGCAAAAATAAATTTTACATCTACTGTACCAGTATTTACTCTTTGGAAATTGTATTAATTTCTTCACATGTACTGTACTTTTATTTTACAATAATTTAGTATATACTGTATTTCAATGTTTTATTTGTGTAAATGAAGTATGGCAAGCACATCTTGGTTTGTTTTTATTTATACTATCACATGGTACAACTTACCGTAGAAGTTTATGGAAATTGTTTCAGCAGTATCGGCATTTGATATCATTCTATATTACCAGTATTTCTGTAATAAATTTTTAATACCATTGTGTTTCTGCTACTTGGTGCATGTTTATTTGTGTAGCCTATGAGTGATACCAACAAAAGAAACTTGGCCAATAGTTTATCAGAGACTAGAGATTGACCTGGCTGCTGAAAGAACTAATTCTAGTACCTTAACCTTATGTAGTAAATATTTGTTAAGGTACCGTGTATATGAGATATCGTAGTTTTTTGTTTCCATACAGTAGGGCAGGGGAAGCGGTGCTGCCTTATTTTGGGGAATCGTCCTATGGGCCTAAATACTGTGTAGGCCCAAACCTGAATTACACCTCAAAATTTTAGGGGTCGACCTTTGCACTGGATCGACTTGTACACCGGCATATATGGTGTGTGTGTGTGTGTGTGTATGTATATATACATACATACATACATATACACCTCTAATCCCTGAGGCTTATTTTAATAGCTAATTCAGAAAGTTATTTGAGCATCATTCCATCATTTATTGACGAATTGTAAATACAAATTTTACACTAAAAGATAAATATTCCTTCATATTAAATTAATAACATTACAAAACTTAAATGTGAAGAATGAATTTTGCCTCTCACAGAGAATTAAAACATTGAGTGCACTTTAATATCTACTGCCACCATAATTTATATTTCATAGCCATTCCACTCAGATATTTCCTAAACCAAGCTTATTGAAAGTCCCAATGGACAGGATTATGAGTCATGGATATATGATATTCCACACTGATGCGACAAAGATCTTTTCACAAGTCATTCTCTGGTTATACTGGTCATACAGAAGTACTGTACTGGAGAAAAGTTCAATCCAGCCTATGGTAATTAAAGCAAGTTAACTCATTCAATTTTTTTACGAAGCCTTACTTGACATCACAGTGACTGCCAATTGCCTACCTGCCCTCCATTGCCAACCACTATTAGGTGATAGCACCTTCACCAACCTTAGGTACCCTGCCTGAAGCCTCATAACATTCCTTCATTACTCATTCCTAGGATGGCTGGGCAAGCTTGTGACCAGGTTCAGTTATGCAAGTACCTTGCATTCTATCTTTAGAAACCAACGTTTCATATACGCTGTTAACTTGCAAAGGAAGTATATTTAGAGTTGATTTTGTATTGTTTTATATGTATTTTGAGTGAAACTTGATCAGCCTGGTGACCAGACTCCTCTGTTCCAGTTTGGTTTGGCTTCAGCTGAGCACTCCTCAAGGACACTCAGGTTAGCTGTGTGTGTGAGCGAACTGTTTGTTTACTTATCTAGGTCTGGCCTTGGCTAAGTTGTTCTTAGCTGTATTTCTTTTCTTTTCTTTTTTCATGGGCTACCTGTGTCCTTTTTTTATTTTATGGTTTGGTGTTCTCACTCTTCATATGTCTCCTCTTTCCTGAAGAGTAACAGCAGGTTTTGGATAATGCAGAACATTCTTTCAGTCATTGAACTAGGTATTTTGGCTGAAATCCATGGCACACACTTCCTCTTGAGGAATGAAGGGTTGTAGTCATGCTTTTCAGCTTCTTGTCTGTAGTTTCTGGTGGACTAATTTCCCATGGACATGAAATTGCTGTCCCTGTTGGGGAATGCCTGTATGCCTTTCAGTTGACTTAGGGCCAGGGATTCATGGGCCTTGGTGGTGCCTTGTGCCTTGGGTTCCTGTTTGATTCACCAAAAAGGGAATAATCCTTGATTTGTCAGGGCCAGTGGGCTACCAGATGTTCTTGCCCCACTTTTGGGTCTTTAAACCTTTAGGATGCCTATTGGTACATGTTCATTTGTCCAAGATTCAGTGAATTACTTGGCTTCTGGATGAGTAGCATGTCTTGACACTTTTGGGCTCATTCTTTTGGACTAAATCAGGCTCACCAGATTGTTCTCCATGATAAGAAGCTCACCCAGGAGATTCTTACCATAGAGAACAAAGTCTTGGCTTACCTCATCAATTAGCTTATCTGGGTTTCATGTCTGTAGCTTTGACTGTTAGCCTAAGATCTGGTGTTAGTGGTGCTGGGCAAATTTAACTACATCTTCAACCAGCTGAAGTTCCAGATCCAGTCTTCACAGTATTTTCTGTGGTTGGAGCTCTTGTAGGACACCAAGATGGTCTCCACTTCCCTTCTGGAGACCATGCTAGTCCTGGGATAACACCACCTCTCACATTGGGAATCTTGAAAGTGTATTTGGCAAGCTGAACTTTACCTACATGGCATATCTGCTGGGTCATGTCCAACTAAAGATTTTAAATAGGTTTATCCATTATCCAATTTTGTTTACCACTGGTTATTAATTGGATTGGTTCTTATTTCTTTGTCCTTTGCTCTTGGGGGATCTCTTTTGGCTACCTCTATCTATAGTTTTTAGGGTTGAGTCCCTTGGCGAATTCTAGCTCTCTTGAGCGGTTTAATATTGCTTATAGCATGGGTTAAGGCTTTATTACCAGCTTCCATGAAGTTGCCATTGAAGTTGGTATCTGACATTGGTGCAGGCTCACATCAACATTCAGGAAATTTATCATTACAAGTATTTTTATCACACACCTTAAATATACTCTATGCTAAAAAAGAAGCATGTTGTATTATTGTCAGTAAAAAAATGTCAGAATTGAGCCAAAATCCTCATATCCAGTTCATTCTCATAGTTTGATATTCTCTAGCACACTTTAATTACTATAAAGAAATTTACATTGTACACAGAATGGTCAAGTTTAGTTAGTTGCAAGTGTATCCTTAAGCGTATGGCATACAGAAGTGTGAAACTGAAAGTGCTCTCGGCAATATCCTGTTATGACATATTAGCTTGGTTTCTGGCAATCCAGTCAAAAATATATTGCCCAATACCTCCCCAGAATTTCCAGACTGCACTATTAGTATTGCACTTGCAAGGCTCTTCTCTAGGACTAGTAATCTGCACTGCTCCAGTCGGGCCAAAGTTGTTCTGCATTGATCTTTGGTGTTTCAATATACAGTACTGTACTGCCTGCCCTGTAACTCTGAAGATTCCATTCTATAGCTCAGGTAAGCTTTTACCCTATTATTATTGCTGCTGTGGAATAGCTCAGAAATCAACCAACTGGTTTCAAAAAGATCATTTCAGAGCAATAAACACTGATGCCTGCATTCCTTCCCCAATTTCCCTGCTTTATCTTTGTTAAAATGTGGTGGGAAACAAGGCAGGGAACCTGAGGTTGGTGTAGGTGCTGTCATATGGTAGTGGTTGAGTTTGGCACCTAAGTAGGCAACTAGCAGTTTGCAAGAGAAGTATTTAAATATCCTTGTAACGCCTGGCAGGGCTTGGTTAGGCTTTGAGTGCTTACTTGTCAGTTAAGGAATAATGAAATCTCAGTCCGTTCTCTGAAGTGTTCCCAACATCATTAAACTGATGTACTAAATTGTCTGAACCTAACCTAATGAGGACCCACGAATAGAAAATGGGAAATTACATCAATTTTGCAAGCCACAATGATTTTTAGTACAACAGTTTTTAAACCTTAAGATTTTAGCCTTGGGGGATTTATACATCAAAATACGATGTACTATTCGAGAGGACGATTTGTGAAGTCTATCACTTTAGGCCCTGCTGTCTAATCATTTATTCCTGTTGCACTAATTACATCTCACAACACTTAAGTTCAAAATATTTTATCTTAAAGTTGTGGATGAAAGTGGCATCAACAAATTCCTCCTTTAATACATTCCACTTGCTGACTATCATACAGAATCAGAGAATTTCCTTACATCTCTATGACTTGATGTGTATCCAGCTTCCACTGATGTCTTGTCTTACCTACTTTCAATTTAAATAGGCTGCCCTTGTCCATGTTCTCTCTTCCCTTCAATATCTTGAATATAGTAATCATAAACCCCTTTTTTTCTCTTCTCTAAAGCATTAAAGCTGAGTTTTCTTATTCTGTCGATGTAGCCGAGCCCTCTCAATTCTGGTATTAATCTAGTTACAAACCTGTACTTTCTCAAGTTTTCTTTTGTGCTTCATGAGATATGGATTCCTTGCTACTGCTGCATATTCCATTAATGGTCTTGCAGGCAGTGTATATGGTTTGAAAATCTCCTTGTTTAGATTCTTATGTGCCATTCTTATGTTTGCCAACTTCTCATATGCCACTGATGTTATTCTGTTTATGTAACCTTTTGGTGGCTAGTATTGGGATTATATCCACTCCTAGGTTTTTTCTCTTATTGCTTCTTGTAGTTGCTTTCCCACTTTTGGTGTAGTGCCTGTATCTCCTATTTCCTTTTCCCATCTGCATTACCTTAATCTAATGTGGATTGAATTTTAGATTACATTTGTTTGTTCACTCCTGAAGTTTGCAGCAAAAGTCAAGCCTGGCCTCAGGCTGGGCTTGGGTAGTAAAACTTCCAGAGCCCCATCAAGCAGGTATCACTCAACAATCATCCTCATTTTTTTTCCTTCATTAATTTTGCATCATCTGCAAATGTTGATATGTACAAAATAATTGGTAGTTATTTTGGGTGTTACATCAGTTACAAAAAGCAATGGGCTCTAGAACAGAGCCCTGAGGAACCCCACTTTCCACTCCTAACCAGCCTGATATATTTCCTCTATGGTTATGACTAGTTCCTATCTGTCTGTACTCTCTTCCTTAGTTCAGTGGTTTCTCCCTTATCTCTGCTCATCTCCATCTTATGTATTACTGTAATAATTTGTGAGGAACTTTATCAAAAGCTTCCTGGCAGTCTAGGAATTACAGTATATCAATCCTCCACTCTCTTGCTTTATTTTTATGACTCATATAATTCAATTAAGTATGTTACTTGCACATGATTTTCTTCTTCTGTTGTGCCTCTTGTTAAAAAATTTACCCTCTTCAAATGCCCAACAATTTTTTTCCTTATGACTTTTATAGTATTCTCTGTAGGATGCATGTTAGTGACACTGATTTATGGTTTAGTGCTACATATATGTCTCCTTTCTTAATTACTGGAATTACATTTGTATTTTTTCATATCTCTGGAAGCTCTCTTATTGAAAGCTTTAGTAAATGGGTAAAATAGAATCCCTTCAGTAACCACAGTAATATCTGGTTTGGTCCTACTGCTTTTGCTACATCCAGTTACTGCAGGTGTACTTTTATCTCTTCTACAGTAACTTCAGTTCTATCTTGTATTGCTTCTGGCTATCTGTTCTCCAGTGCCTCCCTAGCACTAGTATGATTTGAAAAGAACAATTGAAAACATCTTTGTTACAAGAATGTGAAATATCATCCTGCCATAACTATCATGATGCTTTTGAATAGAATCTTCAACAATCTTGTCTTAGGGAACATCCAAGTGTCATGCTGAGAAATGCATTTTTATATTCAATCAAAGCCTGATTTTTCATCACTGATTGTGATTTTCCATATAAGTATTTTAATATAAAATGTCTATACTGTGGTACTGTCCTAACAACAGAGAATACTGTTGAGCATGACAATAAAGACAGACACAGCACCATATATACTGTTGGGAGGTTAAACAACAGCAAATAATGTATATGCAAATTAGCATACTGTTTTGAATAAAATACAAAACAAATCTGGATATACTTTTGTATAAAAATAACACATTTTTATAACTAAAAAATCATTAACTTCTAAATAATAAATATTTGTAACTAAATTGTCAAAAACATTGGGTATCAACAGATATAAAGAGTAAATTATATGTAGCTACATTAAAAATATTACAGTACTGATAAGTTAATTTATGTTGCAAACTTTATTATCAACATGCACCCTATCTGAGTATCTTTCACATGAAATGCACTATCTTATAAAATAAATTTTTATAATTATTTTTTCTTAATATACAATGTAAGGTGCTTCATAATAAGTAAGTAATACCATATATGTATTGTCTCACCAAAGAGAAAGTATTATCTATAATGGTTAAACTACCAGTTAAAATCTAGTCATAGTATGTGCATATAATAAATAAATAAATAAATAATGGAAGTGACCTTCATGATCATTATTCAATATTTTAACTTATGTATCTTTGTCTAGTCAGGTGTAGTTGGGTATATAATCCCTAATTTTTGTGTCCTCTGTCTGCATTTCCTTGATAATGTGGTGAAACATGAAAATGTTAAGAATTTTCTTTCACTTTCCTATTGGATACTTACACATAACAGAATCACATGTTTTCGTCCACAGACAAAGACTGCACTACTACAGATAATTATGGACACCACAGGGTACTGTAAGATCACCAAAAGTGACAAGAAGGTGTAATCATCTTTAACAAGATATTTTACAAATACAATTTTCATAGAAACTTGACAAAATAATTTTCAGTTACTCTAAATGTGAAATCACACATGGCCATTCAACTGTGACTTTGGCAATGGTGCTAGATTTAAAGTCTTGTAAAGAATCAACTGTTAGATGAGTGCAACTCCTATCGACTGCCTATATATTATTCACGAGACATGATTACTGCATTGATAAATTAACATTGAACAACAACTGCTAAAGCACATGACTAGAATTTGATAATGAAAAAATAAATTATTCACTTGTTTGAACCATTCAGAATACACTAGCTGAAATAATACACTACACATGCATCTTGTAAAAATGAGAATTGTAAAACCTTCAACTTAAATAAGAGTGGTATTTTAATGAACTACTGAATAGTATAAAATTAAAATACATGACATGTTACTTCATCTGCGATACACATATATTTAAATTGAATAGAGAGATGATGTTTGACTTATGAATAACACTTGTGTGCAATTAATACAGCTTTCCAGTCACTTTAATACTTAATGGTATCAGTTAGTAATCTGGATGGGAAGGTTTGTTATTAGCTATTCTTTTTGCAACATCAGAGTTATTGACACAAAATCATTTGCTCTGTTATTTCTCTGTCTTCAATTTCTACTTCCTCATCATCATCATCATCATCATCATCATTATCCTCATAATATTCCTCTCCATCATCAATACCTACATCCTCTTCTATCAGTTCATCTTCAGGTTCACTCTTCACCTCAACACTAGAGCCCTCTGAGTCACTCGAAATGTTCTTATCCAAATTAATGTCAGAAACAGACCTGGGATGATCATGTGTTTCCTGCTCTCCACTTTCACATTTGATTGGGTTCTTGAGACACACATGTGTGCTTACATATACTTGGCGTTTGAACACTCGACCACACCAATTACATGGGAATCTCCTTGCTCCATGGCTGTGGAAAGTCTTGAGATGACTTTTGAGCGTTCCCCTTGTGCAGAATTTCTTTGAACAGGTGTTGCATTCATAATTTTTTATTCCCAAGTGCATATCAATATGGCGTCTGAGGTGAGCTTTGCGGTAGAAACGGCTGCTGCAGTGATCACATCGAAAGCGACGTTCATCATCACCTCCATGTAACACAACATGTTTAGCTAAACACGATCGGCTACGGAAACTACGCTGGCAATGAGAGCAGGTATACGGTTTTTCTCCAGTATGAATTCTTTCATGCATTGTCATATTATACTTTTGGAGGAATTTCATACCACAAAATCTACAAGCAAATTGTTTTTCACCAGAATGCACCTTTTCATGTTGTCTTAATCCTCCGGTTGTTTTAAAACGAAGTTCACATTTGTCACATTTATAAGGTCGGTCACTGCGGTGAGTTGCCATATGAGCTGCTAGTGTACCAGATTCTCCAAAACACCGTCTACACTCTTGACATCGGAAGGGTTTTTCTCCTGTGTGCACTCGAACATGTTTCCTCATAGTGGATTTGTCTGAGAAAGCTTTATTACAATAAGTACATTTATATGGCTTCTTACCTAAGTGTATATTCATGTGGATTTGTAGGGAGTATCTGGCAGTAAAGGATGTTCCACATTCACTACACATATAAGGCTTTTCACCTGTATGTGTTCGCATGTGATACTTAAGATGTTCTTTACGCCGAAATGTTTTACCACATACACCACATGGTTCTGTTCGTCGATCTTCATGTATGTCTCTGTGTTTCTTAAAATTGCCTGGGAGACTAAATCTCTTTCCACAAACTTGGCACTGGTATGGTTTCTCACCTGTATGAGTTCGCATGTGTCGTTTCATGCCAGTTTTATCACCAAAACTTTTTTGACAAAAGTAACAGATAATTAGGCCGTCTTTTTGATGATCTTCAAAGTGTTGAGCCAATGCCTCACCATTAGGACATTCAGTGTTACAATAAATACATGTTAAACTCTGAATTCTGTGAAGTGTAGAGGTAGCTGTAACCAGTGGCAAGTCAGTTTCAGGTTCCATGTTCAAAGTTCGCTTGAATCCTATAGGCAGTGCTGTTCCATTTTTCTTCACTTTATTAGGTTTGTTTAAGAGAGAGATGGGTTTGGATATTCCGCTATGTGGTTGGCTTGTTTGAATTTGAAATGCCTCACGGTTAGGACTTCCCAAGAGGATCCTGATTTTAAATGGACTAATTATGTTAACACTTGGCATATTAAATTCACTAACCTCCTTCACCACCAATGTATCAGTGTTTTCAATAGAGGGTATGTGGCTGTCTTCATCTATCTGAAGAGGGCCGAGGGAGTCATCTGAACTGTGTGCATCATTGTTTTTTTCATCTCCTGTGATCTCTTCTTTGATAAGCCTAGCAAAGAGTCCTTTGCTGGTGCCTTCATCATATCCTTCTTCTTTAATTTCCTTTTTTTTACTCCAGTATCACTAATTATACTCAAATCATCATTAGAAAGTTTTTTAATTTCCTTGCTGAAGTCATCAACTGTCATATCATTTTTAATGTCATCTATTGGTTCTTCCTTAATGCTCACATCACCAAAGATATCTCTGATGGATGGGCAGCGGTTAGTGCAGACCCCAGCTAGGCTGGATGAAGCTGTGGTATCCAAGTTTCTTTCAGAATGCTCAGTATTTATCAACTGGTTGCTTGAATCCGAGACTCGGCGACATTTAATTTCCTTTCTATTTGTTAATCTACTTTCAATGCAACGAATGTCAGGTTTTTCATCAATATCCTCATATATGTTATTAATTTTAGATTTAAGAGCATCAGGAGAGACTGCTCCTTCTGCACTTGAACTGAGATTTAGAGTATCATCATCTAGTACAATGTACTCAACATCTCCAGAAAGTGTATTCATGATGGTGGGTAAAGACTCACATTCTCCAACTATGAGCAGCTCAGATTCTGGTTCATCTTGACACATATTTTTATCCTTTATGGCAGCATTCACTCTTGAGGATTTGCTTGCATGCATCACCTTTTGATTAGGTAACTTCTGAGTATTGGCAGGTTTTCTCATATGCGGTCTACCTCTAGATTTTCCTCTCATGTCTGCAGTGGAGCAGATATTGACTGTACAGCCAGAAGAGCTTTTGGGATCTCTATTAGTAAAAATGTTAGTGTAGTTATTGATTGTGCAGAGGTCCCTACAGCGGTGGCTGCTTGTCAAGTAAACGTGGAGGCGTGGAGTCTGACACCCACACACCTTGCTGTGCTCCTGCAGCACTTCACACTTATATTCTATCTTTTCTATAGTCAGAGTGTCATGTGTTGAGGTATGTGTGGGGAAAAAAAAAACATTTCTTTCAGCTCTAATATTAATGTCTTTCTCTGTACTTTTGCAAGATGATTCAAAAGTCTTTGAGATTAAAAGATCTCCACCAATCAATAGAGCATCCTTCCTTTGGTCAAATGCATTATACGATTCTGAGTGTGCATGGTTAAAGTTTGTTAATATGTAGACCTCATCAAACTGAGTGTCAGATTTATCTTTGTTATTAGATGATATTTGATGTGTTTTAGTTGGCTTGCTTAAAGAGTCCTGAAATTTGTCATTCCATCTATCTGATATTGGAAGATTGATCAATACATTTCTGAAGGTCCCAGCATTTGCCACAATTTGACAATGTGAAGCCCCAGAAATGGGGATTTCAAAATCTTTTATTCCACTGGATATTTTACCTTGAATTTCTGAATTGCTCAAACTGATAACTGAGCCAGTTGTAGCACAAGAGATCTTATGGTAGCCAATGAGTTTCTTTTGTGATAATGATGCTAGTGATGGAAGAGGAGTTGAGGTAATAAAACACTTGGATGAGAGATACGACTTGCTCTTGATGTCAGATACACGTTTGCAGTGGAAGCCCGGGTTTCATGTGACAAAGATAAATAAGAAGACTTACTGGGCATACTGAGGAAAAACTACTCCCCTTATGATAAGTATTTGAGCACAACTCAGCACGATTGTTTTCTTTCATTATAATGCATACTTACTAGATATATTTCTTATCACTATACAATAATGAATTATGTCTTGGGAGATAAGAGATCACAGTAGATTGACTAGGATGACTAGAATTTTCATATTGAGGGACGGTGATGGATGGTGCCTCACACTCCAGCAGCCATGCTGCTGCTCCTGCTGTTGGAGTCTCTTTAAAAGAGCACACAGCTCAGGGCACCTTTGCTGTCTCCTCAATTATCGCTCCATAAGTGGCTGCAATTAAATATGGCGAAACGTTAGTCAAATCAGGGGGGCCTGTAGAAGTTTGCTTAGTAATTGTAATAAACAAAGTATGAACAATCGAGGTGACATGTTGTTCTCTCTCTCTCTCTCTCTCTATGTGCACCTCTTCATATCACTAAGATACAGCCTATATTATTTGCTAAAGAACAATAAAACATTCAATTTTTGGTGGTATGGTACTGTATTATACTATACACACACTATATATGTACCTATGTACATTTTCATGAACAGTTATTAATACTAAGCCATTCTAATGGGTATGATAATGAAATCCAAGGGCAACATAGTACCACACACACACTACTGGCAGATTGTGCCAGCAGACGACGCAAAATGCGTCACGATATACTACGCACAGCGCTAAGTCTAGGCACAATGTTGTTTTTATTATTAGTATTCTGATAACAATAGTGTGTAATTTGAAAAATTTATATAATAAATTGTGAAAGTTTGCTGTACTTATAAATATAGTGTTTATATTAGTGACATGATTATTATATTCTTAGAACAAGAAAACAGTGCTTTTGTTGCTATTTATTACATTGCATACACACTATTTATATACAGTGGGGCCTCGATTTATGAGGTAATCCGTTCCCAGAGATGTATCATAAGTCAAAATATCGTAAGTCGAAGCGATTTTTCCCATAAAAAATAAATGGAATTAAATTAATCCGTTCCCCACCCTCCAAAATATTAACTTACAAATACATTTTATACTGAATACAGTACATATATTTATCTTACCTTTATGGAGGACTCTTGATGGCGTATGGAAGATGGTGATGAGGGGGGAGGAGGAGAGGTGTTACTGTTTGGAAGGGGAGTCCCCCTTCCATTATAACATCAGGCAGTGATGACTTTTCTGGGATACACTCTCTGGCACATTTTGCCTGCATACCACTAGGACCTGCTTGTAGCTCTTTGCTTGCTTGTCTTACTAAGAATCTGTCTAAAGACACTTGTTTTTCCCTACATTTTACCACTTGTCTGTAGTAAGACATCACATTGTCATTTAAAAGGTCAATGCAACAGCCTGCTACAGCTTTATCTGGGTGAGTTTTTTCAACAAAACTTTGCAGTTCTTCCCATACTTCACACATTTTCTTAATGAGGAAGGGACATCCTCTACTGCCTCTACTCACAACTATTTTCTTAGGTTGAATCTTATCACTGACTTTCTTGGGACCTATGACACTATATATAATAAGTAGTTTTATGTTCAAAAAGCAAAAAATCACCACAAAAAGATAATTTCTTATAGGCGTAATTGTCACTGCGCGGGCAGCCATAGTAAACTGAGGCAGGTAGGCTCGTGTGACCGGGAACCACGTGCTCGGTCGACCCAAACGTGTACCAACAAATATCGTTAGTCGACGACACTATCATAAGTCGAGTCGCATTTTTCTATCAAATTTACATCGTAACTCGAAATTATCGTAAATCGGGGCAATTGTAAGTCGAGTTGCCACTGTATATATAGTATATATACTGTATATACAATGGGGCCTCGACTTACGATGGTAATCCATTCCCAGAGGCGGATCGTAAGTCGAAATATCACAAGTTGAAGCAATTTTTCCCATAAGAAATAAAAGGGAATTGAATTAATCCGTTCCCCACCCTCCAAAATATTAACTTAAAAATACATTTTATACTGAATACAATTTTGTTCTCTACAATACAGTACAAATGTTTATCTTACCTTTATGGAGGACTCTTGATGGCGTATGAAAGATGGTGAGGAGGGAGGAGGAGAGGTGTTACTGTTTGGAAGGGGAGTCCCCCTTCCATTATAACATCAGGCAGTGATGACTTTTCTGCGATACACTCTCTGGCATGTTTTGCCTGCACACAGCTAGGACCTGCTTGTGGCTCACTGCTTGCTTGTCTTACTAAGAATCTGTCTAAAAACACTTGTTTTTCCCTACATTTTAACACTTGTCTGTAATAAGACATCACATTGTCATTTAAAAGGTCAATGCAACAGCCTGCTACAGCTTTATTTGGGTGAGTTTTTTTTTTTTTTTTTTTTTTTTTTTTTTTTTTTTTTTAGATATATACAAGAGTTGTTACATTCTTGTACAGCCACTAGTACGCGTAGCGTTTCGGGCAGGTCCCTGGAATACAATCCCCGCCGCGAAGAATCGTTGTTACAACCAAGTACACATTTTACTGTTGCGTTAAACAGAGGCTACAGTTAAGGAATTGCGCCCAGTAAATCCTCCCCGGCCAGGATACGAACCCATGACATAGCGCTCGCGGAACGCCAGGCGAGTGTCTTACCACTACACCACGGAGACTGCAAACAAAACAGTTTTTTCAACAAAACTTTGCAGTTCTTCCCATACTTCACACATTTTCTTAATGAGGAAGGGATATCCTCTACTGCCTCAACTCACAACTATTTTCTTAGGTTGAACCTTACCACTGACTTTCTGGGACCCATGGCATGATATATAATAATCAGTTTTATGTTCAAAAAGCAAAAAATCACCACAAAAACAGAATTTCTTATAGGCGTGATTGTCACTAAGCGGACAGCTCTAGTAAACTGAGGCAGGTCAGCCCACGTGACCGGGAACCACGAGCTCTTCGACCCAAACGTGTACCAACAAATATCGTTAGTCGACGACACTATCGTAAATCGAGTCGCATTTTTCGATGAAATTTACATCGTAACTCGAAATTATCGTAAGTCGGGGCAATCGTAAGTCGAGGTGCCACTGTATATATATATATATAACTATCTACATTTTTGTGTACCACAACGTACCACTAAGTTGGTCTGATGAGCCTGAACAGTATAGCGTCAACACGCTAGTCGGCTGACACGATGTCAGCTGACCCACCACCTGACCTGCCATAATGCCTCCAAAATAACATGCCTATAACTACTCTAAGCACAATGTTGCTATTATTATTATCTGGATCCTGGTCAGTAAATCCTGAATATGAATCTTTTTTAACTAAGATTATTTTCTAAATGAGGATGAGGTCATTCATGATATATAGATGCACCAAACAATGGCAGTGTGCTGTGATTGTCTATGTCATGCTCTGAACAACATCAACAGCAGTGTTCAGTGATATCTGAACACTGTCCGTATGTCTATTACAGTCAGGATTTTCATTAATATTATCATCACAAAATACAGTAATAACAATTATTTTTTATATTTCACTTTTTTTAAGTGATGCTGTGTACACAAGCTGAACAGTGGTGCTGTTAGCTCATGCTGCGTGTGCCAGCCTTAGTTGCTCACTCAGTACTAATGCCATCACATCCAAGAATGGTGTCCATGATTTTTTTCAAAATGGTGTCTGTTTACTGGAGGCCTGAGAAAGCAGATAAGAGCCCAGTGTACAATACTTTCAGGAGTTATAAATCTCACGCTGTACCCTAATACAGCCCCAGCCGTGGTGCACAGTTTACAGAAAATTAGGCACCATGGCTCCAGCTGTTTTGTGCAATGCAAGTGTTAAATAATTCTGATAAAGAGATCTAGGGGTTGTTCTAAATGGAAAATTGACACCTGAGAACCACATAAAGAATATTGTGTATGGAGCCTATGCTACACTGCTCAATTTCAGAATGCCTTTAAATACATTGCTGGCAAGATACTGTACTAAAGAAATGGTTCATAACCTTTGTGAGACCAAGTTAGAATATGCAGCAGTTGTGTACTGCCAATATTTTAAGGACATCAACAAACTGGAAAAAGTGCAACTAAATGGCTTCCAGAACTGAAAGATGAGCCATGAGGAGAGGTTACAGACATTGAATATGCCAAAACTAGCAGATAGAAGAAAAAGAGGCGATATGATTATGTACAAAATAGCAACTGGAATTGACAAAATTGGTAAAGAATTCCCAAGATCTGTAACTTTAAGAACAAGAGGCCATAGATTTAAGCTAACTAAACAAAGCTGTGTTTTTAATGCTCCTCAGTTTTGTTATATGAATTGTGACTAACTCATACCAAGCATGAATTTCATTCCTTCAAAAAGAGTACTATACTTGTGCAGTTGTCGACTCCCAAATTTCAGCTTAAAAAAAAAACTTAATTTTTTTTTAATTTTACAAGATGATATATGGTAATTTTGTCTCATTTACCTTGAGGTGCTTAATTTTAATAGAGCAGTTACTTGTTTTGTTGCACCTTTGCTCTCTGGTTGTTTTTTTCTATGAACCCAAAGCTCTCCTTACTCGTCAAGTGAACCAGAATTCGGTCTTGTGGTCTCCAATATGCAAGGATGGGTCTCTAAGGCTTGGTATGATTACCTTATGTTTGACAATATCAGCACTTAAGCTCTGGAAATTACTGAGGGATTGTTGCCAGAAATATAAGTACTGTACTGTATATATAACAGAAAGATCGCAAGCTGCTCAAATGCAGTACTGTATGTTAAACCCTCAGCTGCAGTTAGCTAAATTTATATTATACTGCATATATTACACAGACCATGTGTATCTAAAAATATTATCAAACACAGTCTTGAAATTCTATTTTGAATGTTTTCCTGTGAGGAGCCCCTTCAGCTCCCTGAAGCTATCTTATACAGTCCCCGTGATGTAGTTAGTAAGACACTCGCCTGACGTTTCACGAGCGCTTTGTCCTGAGTTCGTATCCTGGCTGAGGAGGATTTACTGGGCATCAATCCTGAACTGTAGCCTCTGTTTACCCAACAGTAAAATGGGTACCTGGCCGTTAAATGATTTGGTAGGTTGTATTCCGGTGAACATAGGATTAAGGCCTTGCCCGAAAAGCTATGCTTGCTAGTGACTGTATAAGAATGTAAGACCTCTTGTATATACTGTATATAAATAAATAAAAAATAAATAAAATAAATACTGATCAAGTGCTATACTACTTTAGTGCCTTGAGTGTCATCTTTTGCAGTTCTTTGTATGCCAACCAAGAACCAGAGCCAGAACCAGATATTTATATTTATATTTATATCTGGCCAGAGTCAGATATTTATATCCACCCAAACTCATTCATATATACAGTGGTGCCTCGATTAATGAGTTTAATCTGTTCCGGCACCAAGCTCGTCATGTGAAAAACTCGTCTTGCGAAACAACAACAAAAAACTGTCGTCGAAGGTGTCCAAGAACCAGCAGGAACGCTCGTTAATCGAGTGAAAGCTCGTCAGTCCAGACATATTTTCTGCGAGTGGCCTGCTCGTTACTTGAAATGCTCGTAACTGGAGCTGCTTGTCACTTGAGGTTCCATTGTATGTCTAATCTACGCTTAAAACAGTCACGGGATCCTACTTCCATTATGTTACGTGGTAACTGGTTCCACAAATCAACACCCCCTAGTGCCAAACAAGTATTTATCCAGATCTTTTATAAATCTAAACTTATCCAATTTATACCCTTTGTTCTGTGTTCTTTTATGTGTTGATATTTTTAATACCCTATTATTATATAAGGTAAACTACACCAACCAGAAGACAAAGGACTTCCAGTTAATGTAGTATACAGTACATGGATTTTGCTAAAGACTTTGATAAGGTACCACATTACCAGAATGAGAGCCACGCTCGTGATGTAATTACCTAAGTGTAATTAACTAAGTGTAGTTACAGGATGAGAGCTACGCTCGTGGTGTCCCGTCTTCCCAGCACTCTTTGTCATATAACGCTTCGAAACTACTGACGGTCTTGGCCTCCACCACCTTCTCCCCTAACTTGTTCCAACCGTCTACCACTCTGTTTGCGAAAGTGAATTTTCTTATATTTCTTCGGCATCTGTGTTTAGCAAATTTATATCTATAACCTCTTGTTCTTAAAGTTCCAGGTCTCAGGAAATCTTCCCTATCGATTTTATCAATTCCTGTTACTATTTTGTATGTAGTGATCATATCACCTCTTTTTCTTCTGTCTTCTAGTTTTGGCATATTTAATGCCTCTAACCTCTCCTCATAGCTCTTGCCCTTCAGTTCTGGGAGCCACTTAGTAGCATGTCTTTGCACCATTTCCAGTTTGTTGATGTGCTTCTTAAGATATGGGCACCACACAACTGCTGCATATTCTAGCTTTGGCCTAACAAAAGTCGTGAACAATTTCTTTAGTAGATCGCCATCCATGTATTTAAAAGCAATTCTGAAGTTAGAAAGCGTGGCATAGGCTCCTTGCACAATATTCTTTATGTGGTCCTCAGGTGATAGTTTTCTATCTAGAGCCACCAGGGAGCCGGTCGGCCGAGCGGACAGCACGCTGGAATTGTGATCCTGTGGTCCTGGGTTCGATCCCAGGCGCCGGCGAGAAACAATGGGCAGAGTTTCTTTCACCCTATGCCCCTGTTACCTAGCAGTAAATAGGTACCTGGGTGTTAGTCAGCTGTCATGGGCTGCTTCCTGGGGGTGGAGGCCTGGTCGGGGACCGGGCCGCGGGGACACTAAAGCCCCGAAATCATCTCAAGATAACCTCAAGATAACCACCCCTAGATCTCTTTCTTTATCAGAATTCTTTAAAGATTTCTCACATAATATATAGGTTGTGTGGGGTCTGTGTTCTCCTATTCCACATTCCATAACATGGCATTTATTAACATTAAATTCCATTTGCCAAGTGGTGCTCCATATACTGATTTTGTCCAGGTCATCTTGAAGGGCATGACAATCATCTAAGTTTCTTATCCTTCCTACTATCTTAGCATCATCAGCAAACATGTTCCATCTTTCGTGTGCTGTACTCTTTGTCATATAACACTTTGAAACTACTGACGGTTTTAGCCTCCACCTTCTCACTTGGCTTGTTATAAACGTCTACCACTTTGTTTGGAAAAGAAAACTTTCTCATATTTTTTGGGCAACTTTGTTTCCTTAGCTTGAACCTGTATCCTCATGTTCGTGAAGTTCGTGACACTCAAGGCAATCAGTCTCCGTGGTGTAGTGGTAAGGCACTCGCCTGGCGTTCCGCGAGCGCTGTCATGGGTTCGTATCCTGGCCGGGGAGGATTTACTGGGCGCAATTCCTTAACTGTAGCCTCTGTTTAACGCAACAGTAAAATGTGTGCTTGGATGAAAAAACGATTCTTCGCGGCAGGGGATCGTATTCCAGGGACCTGCCCGAAACGCTACGCGTACTAGTGGCTGTACAAGAATATAACAACTCTTGTATATATCTCAAAAAAAAAAGGTGCTGGTTTCATGAATTCCCCTTTGTCAATTTGGTCGATTCCTGTTAGTATTCTGTAAGTGGTGATCATATATCCTCTTTTTCTTCTATCTTCTAGTTTTGGAAAGTTTTAATGTCTCTAGTCTCTCCTCATAACTCTTGTTTATCTGTTCCGGAAGCCATTTTTGTAGCATCCCATTGCACCTTTTCCAGTATATTTATATGCTTCTTGAGATTTGGGCACAATACAACTGCTGCATATTACAATTTTGGTTTCACAAAAGACGTGAACAGTTTCTTTAGTATTTCACCATCCATATAATTACTGTAAAAGCAAGTCTGAAGTTTTAAAGGGTACATATGCTCCTCTCACAATGTTCTTTGCGTGTTCTTCTGACGGCAGCTCACTATCCAAAACCACCCCTAGGTGGTTCTTTATTAGAGTTCTGTAATTCTTTTCCATATACTGTAGTTTGAAAGTTGTGTGTGGTCTCCTTTCTCCAATTCCACATTCCATAACATGGCATTTAATAAATAAATAAATAAATGTTTATTTAGGTAAGGTACATACATACTAGAGATTTTACAAAGATTGATGGATTTATACATAGAGCTAGTACATACAATTCCTAAAGCCACTATTACGCAAAGTGTTTCGGGCAAGAAAAACATTAATGACTAAAGCTTAATACTAATTGAGTATAAAGAATAAAAAGTGTTGAGAACAAATAAAAATAGATAAAAAAGGGGGAACATGGCTGAAAAAATAGCACAAATGCAATTAGGTCGACAAACAGCGTTGTTTAAAAAAACAGACATGGATTGACAATAGAGGGGTAAGGTAGGTTACAGGGAATTTATTAGGTAGTGCTTCATTTATATCTTAAACTGGTTGAGAGAGGTACAGTCTTTAACATGGTTGGGAAGGTCATTCCACATTCTGGGTCCCTTGATTTGTAGAGCATTTCTAGTTTGATTAAGTCGTACTCTTGAAATATCAAAAGTGTATTTATTTACATTACATTTATTCACATTGAATTCCATTTGCCACTTGACGCAACAAGCACATCATTTTATCTAGATCAATTTGAAGAGCATTACAATACAGTGGTACCTCGGAATACGAGTGTCCCTGTATACGAGTTTTTCGGAATACGAGCAGGATTTCCTCGGAAAATGTGTCTCGGAATGCGAGGGTTACCTCGGGACACGAGTTTGTTGATACGCGTCCAGGCTGACCTAGCGCGTGGTGGCCGCGTGGTGGCTGGGCGATCGTCGCCCCTCCGCCCGTCCGCCCCTCAGTTTACCATTGTCTCGCGCTCAGTGACTACCTCTCATCAATTCTTCGCGTGGATTTTCAGTGTATTGTTGGATTTTTGGTGATTTGACTATACAATTTGTTATTATATATCTCACCATGAGTCCCAAGAAAGCCAGTGGTAAGGATAAAGGCCAGAAATCCCATGTGAGGATGACAATAGAGGAGAAACAAGAGATAATTCGGAAGCATGAGAACGGTACACGTGTTATTGAACTTTGTAGGCAGTACAACAAAGCCACATCAACAATATGCACTATACTTAAGAAGAAAAATGAGATTATGAGTGCTAAAGTGGCAAAAGGAGTAAGAACAATAACGAAACAAAGACCACAAATACTTGAAGAAGTGGAAAAGTTGTTATTAATTTGGATACACGACAAGGAGTTAAGGGGAGATAGTGTTTCGGAGGCCATTATTTGTGAGAAAGCCAGGGTATTGCACGAAGACCTTCTAAAGAAAACCCCTGGAACGAGTGATGCAGAGACGAAAGAGTTTAAGGCAAGCAGGGGCTGGTTTGAAAAATTTAGGAGGAGGAGTGGTATCCATAGTGTTACAAGGCATGGGGAGGCAGCCAGCGCAGACAAACCAGCCGCTGGACGATTTATTGAGGAATTTAAAGAGTTTGCAGAGGCTGAGGGATACCTACCGCAACAAGTGTTTAATTGTGACGAAACAGGACTGTTTTGGAAAAGAATGCCTAAGAGGACATACATTACCAAGGAGGAAAAATCCTTGCCCGGACACAAGCCTATGAAAGATAGGTTTACGCTTATGTTGTGTTCAAATGCGAGTGGCGATTTGAAAATTAAACCCTTACTAGTGTATCATTCTGAAAATCCAAGGGTTTTCAAACAGTATAAAGTGCAGAAAACCCATTTGTGTGTGATGTGGAGGTCTAATAAAAAAGCATGGGTGACTAGGCTTATTTTTTCGGAGTGGGTGAATGAAGTGCTGTGCCCTACCATAGAAAAATATCTGCAGGAGAAACATTTGCCACTCAAAGCCGTGCTTCTCCTCGACAATGCTCCTGCTCATCCTCGAGGCTTGCAAGATGATGTGTTGCCCCGATACAATAAATTCCTCACAGTTAAATTCCTTCCTCCTAACACCACTTCTTTAATTCAGCCTATGGACCAGAAAATCATAGCGAATTTTAAGAAACTTTATGAAAGGGCACTTTTCCGAAAATGTTTTGAAGTGACTGAAGCCACAAACCTCACCCTCAAAGAGTTCTGGAAAGACCATTTTAACATTTGTAGTGCTTTAAAACTCGTTGACAAAGCCTGGCAAGAACTGACTCAAAGAACCCTGATCTCTGGCTGGAGAAAATTGTGGCCTGAATGTGTGAGAGAATTAGACTTTGAGGGGTTTGAGCCTATAAATGATGCGCCTATTGTTGAGGAAATTGTTACTCTAGGCCAGCAAATGGGCTTGGAATTGGATAGTGATGATGTGGAGGAGTTGGTGGAAGAACACAACGAAGAACTGACCACCGAAGAACTCCAAGCCCTTCAACAGGAACAGCAAGACAACGCAGATGAAGATTCTTCAGTGGAGGAGGAGGAGGCAGCAGCGGATGTCCCTTCTGCAGTATTGAAGAAGGTGTGTCAGATGTGGGAAGAGATTCAAACAATTGTTGAAAAGACTCACCCAGAGAAAGCTGTAGTAGGCCGTTGCCTTAATCTTTTCAATGACAATGTGTTGCCTTACTACAGAGAGAGCTTGCGAAGAAGGGAAAAGCAAGCTTCCATGGACAGATATCTGGTGAGAAAATCGAGCAGTGAGCCTCAGCCAGGACCTAGTGGCACTCAGATAAAACGTCCCAGGGAGTGCACACCTGAAAGGTCCTCATTGCCTGATGTGATAATGGAAGGGGACTCCCCTTCCAAACAGTAACTCCTCTCCTCCTCCCCTCTCCTCACCATCTTCCATACGCCTACAGCATTCATCAGCAAGGTAAGTAATAACTTGAACATAGTTTTGTAGGTTTATTTAGATGAATTAGGTATAAAAATTTAGTTTGATATGGGGTTTCTGGGGTAGTCAGGAACGGATTAATTCATTTCCCATTATTTCTTATGGGGAAATTCGCTTCAGAATACGAGTTTTCGGAATACGAGGCGTCTCCAGGAACCAATTAAACTCTTAAACTGAGGTACCACTGTATTCTGCATCTCCTATCTTCCCCAGTATTTTAGCATCATCCACAAACATGTACAAATAATTCTGTATTCCTTCTGGTAGATCGTTTATGTAGACGATGAACATTACTGACGCAAGAACTGTTGGCATTCTTTCTAAGATCAGATATTATGTACCTCGCCCTGCCCTAGTGACACGCTATTACTCTCTCAACTATCCGTATCCCAATTATGGTATTTGTGCTTGGGGGTTCTACTACCCAAAATCATCTACGTCCTCTAATTACTCAATACAAAGCTGTTATTAGAACAATATCAAACGCTGGCTCCAGACAGCACTCGGTATCCTTACTTAAATCTTTGAATATTTTAGATATTAAGTCACTGCACATCCTCTCAACTGTACTGCATATATTTAAAACTCTGAACTGTAATGCTAATCCTGACCTTAAATGCTTCCTATAAGGTTGTAACACAACCCATGGGCACCACACCAGAAACAAATACCTATTTGATATTCCAAGAGTGCGACTTAACCAATTAAGAAATGCTCTACAAATCAAGGGATCCAGAATGTGGAATGACCTTCCAATCATGTCAAAGGCTGTACCTCTCTCAACCAGTTTAAGAGGAAAACTAAGTACTATCTAATAAACTCCATGTAACCTACCTTACCCCCTAAATGTCAACCCATGTCTTGCTACTTTCAAACAATACTGTTTGTTGACCAAGTTATTAAATTGCTGATTTCTGCCATGTCATCCCCCCCCCCTTCTACACAATTTATACTTTAATCTCAATTAGTATTAAGTTTCAGTCTAAGTGTTTTTTTTCCCATACCTTGTCCGAAATGCTGTGCGTATTAGTGGCTTTAGGTATTGTATGTACTAGCTCTATCTATAAATCCAACATTATGTTTGTAATTCATCTTTTATGTATGTACTTGTACCTGAATAAACATTTGAATTTGAACTGAACCTGGTGATAATCTGCTAGAAACACTCCTCCAGTCATAGATACATTATCTCTGTTTACTTCCTTTATCTCTCTGTCAGTTAGAAAATTTTTCATCCATGTCAGAATTCTTCCTGTCACCCTTCCAGCATGTTCCAGTTTCTAGAACAGCCTCTTGTGTAGGACTCAATCAAAAGCCCTTTTTAGGTCTAGATAGACACAGTCAACCCAACCACCTCTTTCCTGTAGTATCTCTGGCTCTATCATAAAACTAAGAAGATTTGTTACACAGGATCTTCCTGTTCAAAAACCATACTGACTGTTCTTTATTATGTCATTATGCTCTAGGTGTTCAACCCATTTGGCTTTAACTATTTTGTCTAGTGTTTTAACTCCCACGCTTGTTAATGATACTGTACTGGTCTATAATTTAAAGGTTCCTCTCAACTACCATTTTTATAGATTGGTACTATGTTTGCCTTTTGCCATTTTGCTTTTTGCCATTCGCAGTCTCCGTGGTGTAGTGGTAAGACGCTCACTTGGCGTTCCGCGAGCACTTTGTCCTGGGTTCATATCCTGGCCGGAGAGAATTTACTGGGTGCAAATCCTTAACTGTAGCCTCTGTTTAACTCAACAATAAAATGGGTACTTAGTTAACACAGATATCACAATAACGTGATGCATCAAATGAACAAATCCACAAGGGCTGTGACGAGGATTTGAACATGCGTCCGAGAGCATCCCAGACGCTGCCATAATCGATTGAGCTACGGCATGGTCAAAAGAGTTGAAACCGAAGTTCTACTGAACTTACTGGATCCTGCAGCCTCTCCGAGACACAAACCACAGATATTGTGATATCTACACACAGATATTGTGATATCTGTGTGTAATGGGTACTTAGTTGTAAAAACGATTCTTTGTGGGGGTCGTATTCCAGGGAACATAGGATTAAGGACTTGCCCGAAATGCTACGTATACTAGTGGCTGTACAAGAATGTAACAACTCTTGTATATATAAATATATCTGCTAAGATTCCCGTGCACAAGGATGTCTGGAATATTAATTGGATTGCAATGCTCAGCTCGGTTGCACATTATCGCAGCATGTTTCACCCAAGGTGAAACTCCGTCAGGTCCATCCGCTTTATTTCTTCCTAGCCCCATGAGTAATTTTCCACTTCATCTTGGAATACCTCTATGCATTCCATGGCGTGCTCTGGAATTGGTATTTGGTCTGGCTCTCTGAAATCCTAATTTTGTACACACTTTAGAACTGTTCATTTAGCATTTCACACAATTCTTTTACATTCTCAGTAGTCCTATTCCCCATTCTCAAACTCTGGATTTTATCATTTACATGCAGCTTGTTTTAATGAATGCTTTGCAACAAGTCTGTCCAATTAAACTCATTAAAAAAATCTAAGTTCCACATAGTGTCCTCTCTTGAAATCGAGTTGATCAACTGTTCTATGTCCCCATTCTCTTCTAGATTATATCACAAAGCATATTTAATTTCCAACAGGTCCAGCTGTTGTTTTACTAATTTCACTCCATTAAATGTCACTCTTTCCGAAGGGAGGAAGGTACTGGATATCAAATATCTCTTCTTTTCTGGTGAATATTAGATCCAGTATTGATAGAACATACCCTTCCCTCATTGTGGCCTGCTTGATGTATTAATACATGAATGTCTCCAGAATGAGGTTTACAAATCTGCCTGTCCAAATGTCCTCCGTTCTTGCTTCGTACTCCTCCCAGTCTACTGCTTTCTAGTTGAAATCCCCCCAGTACCAACAATCGTGATTTATTTTTATCTGCTTTTACTATAATCTCTCTCATGATCATTATGAGGCCCTCTCATTTGTCATTAGTTCCTTGTTTGTCCATGTGTTGCTTGCTGGGTGGGCTGTAGGCATTTACGATTATCAGTTCATCATCCTGATTCCAGATCTGCAATGCCATTATATTAACTTCTCGAGGGTTTTTGATTATTAACTCTCTTACCTTCATGTGTACCACCTTGGCGTACTAGTGGCTTTACAAGATTGTAAATACTATGCTATGTATTCTCACAAACCCAATGTACCTTCTTGTATATACAGTAAATAAATAAATGTGTTCTTTCACTAGCACAGTCACTCCTCCCCCCTTCATAGTTTTCCCTGTCACGTCTTCAAACTGATTAGTCTCCAAACTGAGTAGCCGCTTGGGAATACAACCTCATTTAAAATATTTTCAAGTTTCGTTTAGTAGTGCAACTATATCTGGGACCTTAAGCTGAATTATATTGTTTAGCTTCTGTATTTGTTTTATCTCACTCCATCTATGTTGGTATACACAATTTTCAGGAACCTGTTCCCTCTCCCTTTTTTCTTTACTCCCTATCCCTCTAATGATTTTGTTATTTTATTTTTTTACGTACCATTTCACTAGCTTTCCAGTCCCTAACACGTAGGAAAAAGAATATCTTTCTTCTTCATTTCTATTCCCATTTATACATTTCGCTTCATCGAGGTTTGTTTTCAGCTTTTCTGTCTTCTTTTGAGAGGTCTTGTCTTATTGACCAAGGTTTGACATCCTCATCACTGCAATTTCCTGGCATTTATAAGCACTACTGTCATTTGTTTCACTCCATTAAATGTCATCTTTAAGAGGCAATCTTTATCTTTCTCCTATTTTCCTATCCTAAATGACTAACATTTTCCCTTGAATTGAGGCCTTCTCCTAAACCTACTATTTTCTCAATTATTTTAATCTCATTTGCTGCTTTGTCCACCCTAGATGATATTTCTAAGCTTTCTAAGGTTTAAGCTTTCTTCTTACTCTGCACTAAATGCCTTTAGAGACCATGTGGAGGATCATGGATGCTGCATTCCCCCCGAGATTTACACCCATTACGGAGCTGTTAACAAGTCATTCCTATGCTAACGAAATAAGTCACAACTAAAAGGCTAAACAATCCATGGCTTACAAAGGAGATACTGTACTTAAATCTATTAATAAAAAACATGACCTTGAGAAGAAGTATAGATTAGGAGTCGTCTCCAAAGAATTTCCAAAGGTTTACTCATCAATGCTGTCTAAAATAATTAGGAGTCAAAATAAAATACTACGAAAACAAATTCACCCAAATTAAGGGCAACATTAAGAAAACATGGAACACTATTTCCCAAATATTGGGATCAAAAAAGATTTTAAATAAAAAATCAATACTCCTATCCAATAACGATATTTTGCTTTCAGTCTCTGATACTGCTATTGAATTCAATAGGTTCTTTTCATCCATTGGGACATCCCTTGCTAATGATATTCCATCCACCCGTACTAATGTCAAGGACTACCTTGCAGGTATCTATCCAGAGTCTCTGTACGTAACGCTGCTAACTCCACTGATGTTAATGAGATAATCCTTTCCCTTAAAACAAAGTCTAGTGCCCTTGCTGTGTCACCAACTCTAATTTACAAAATAGCCTCCAGATTTTTAGCTCCTGCCATTGCATTGCTCTACAACAAGTCACTTGAACTCCAAACCTTTCAAGATATTCTAAAAAAAAAGCGAGAGTAACCCCAGTCCATAAATGTGGTGATCTCACTGATGTCAACAACTTCAGACCTATATTAATTCTGCCAAACTTGTCAAAAAAAATTTAAAAACTAACCTATAAGCAGCTTTACTCTTATCTAGCCAAACTCCTGCCTTTTTCTAGCCTTGGCTTATCTAGCCTTGGCTCTTGCCAAAATGGCTTCAGACCCCCAAAAAGCACTAACGATGCACTTATTTGTATGATTAACTTGATACATGCCGCTCTTGATAAAAATGAGTTCCCTGTTGGGTTATTTGTTGACCTATGTAATGCTTTTGACACTGTCAACCACCAAAACCTTCTTAAATTACAGCATTATGGAGTCAGAGGTCACTCCCTCCAATATCTTCAGTCTTACCTTACTGACAGGCTTCAGTATGTTTCTGTGAATAATTCCATTTTTCCCACCCTACCCATCAACATTGGTGTTCCTCAGAGCAGCATACTTGGCCCTCTCCTCTTTCTCATCTATATTAATGACCTAAATGCCTCTCAACACCTCAAACCCATTCTATTTGCTGATGACACAACCTTCATTTTCTCTAGTCCTTACCCTCTTGACTCACCCTTAACACTGACAAAACTTTCTATATTTGTTTGGTAATAAATCCTCAATTCAAATTAATCTAAGAATAAATAATATCCAAATTAGTAATAACGTAGATGGCAAATTCCTTGGGGTTCTCATCAATAACAAGCTGAATTCCCATGGACATTCTGAATTATAGCAAAAAATTAAGTTACTAAAACTGTTGGCATTCATTCTAAGTTCAGATATTATGTACCTCCCTTTGCCCTGGTGACGCTCTATTACTCTCTCATCTATCCTAATCTCAATTATGGTATTTGTGCTTGGGGTTCTACTACACAAAATCATTTACGTCCTCTAATTACTCAACACAAAGCTGCTATTAGGACAATATCCTACTCTAGCCCCAGACATCACTCGGTACCCTTACTCAAATCTTTGAATGTTAGATATTAAGTCACTGCACATCCTCTCATGTGTACTCTATATATATTTAAAACTCTGAACTGTAATGTCAATCCTGACCTTAGAAGCTTCCTTAGAGATTGTGACAGAACTCATGGGCATCACACCAGAAACAAATACCTATTTGATATTCTAAGAGTGCGCCTTAACCAAACTAGAAATGCTCTACAAATCAAAGGACCCAGAATGTGGAAGGACCTTCCCAATCATGTACAGTGCTTCTCTCAACCAGTTTAAGAGTAGAACTAAGTACTACCTAATTAACTCTATGTAACTTACCTTACCCCCAAAATGTCAACCCATGTCTTGCTTCTAAACAATGCTGTTTGTGACCAACTTGTACAATTGCTGATTTCTGCCAGTTCCTCCCCTCCCCACGATTTTTTTTATTCCGTATTAGTGGCTTTAGGTATTGTATGTACTGTACTAGCTCTATTTATAAATCCAAGTTCAAGTTCAAGTATGTTTATTGAGATACTCCGTATCTTTATTATCTAAAGATACTCAGTATCTTTATTGAGATATCTCTTATTGAGATAGATATTGTACAGTCTCCGTGGTGTAGTGGTAAGACACTCGCCTGGCGTTCCGCGAGCGCTATGTCATGGGTTCGTATCCTGGCCGGGGAGGATTTACTGGGCGCAATTCCTTAACTGTAGCCTCTGTTTAACGCAACAGTAAAATGTGTACTTGGATGAAAAAACGATTCTTCGCGGCGGGGATCGTATTCCAGGGACCTGCCCGAAACGCTACGCGTACTAGTGGCTGTACAAGAATGTAACAACTCTTGTATATATCTCAAAAAAAAAAAAAAGATAAGCAAGAAATACATCTCAAAGGGATAGAGTAGCTTAGGCTATTTCTACCTCCATAAATCCAACATTATGTTTGTAACTCTGCATCTATGTATGTACTTTTCCTGAATAAAATAGTATTATTATTATTATTATCATTATTGCTGAATGTGAGAGGGAATTCAGTAACATGAACCTGATAATAATTACACCACGCTCAAGAATTATCACAAATCATGTACCAGCACTTATGTTTGTGCTACATAGACCGCTATTGATTTTTTATGTTGCCGCCGGAGGCGGCTAGTTTATTGTGCACCCCATACCCATCCTGTGAGCGGTAGCGCAAAAAGCATTACAGAGAGCACAAAAGTTCTTTATCAGACCTCATCTTAGATTATTACATAAACGATTTCATCTATCCTTCACACCTTATAGTTACAATGTCAAGACCTCCTCTAGTCAGTGGACTCTTGAGCCATATGCCATATATCATGGCTGCGGTACCACAGGTCGGCACATGACACCAGGACAAGAGTTGCTTCAAGCCCACGAAAACATCTCACACCTGACCCTTTGTGGAAAACTTTCGTGAAACTTCTCANGCCTGCAACCCTCTTGTAAAATGCTTAGTCTTGTGTCGACTCTCTGTTTACTAATGTTCCGCTCGATGACGTTTCTCTCTTTCCTTAGACAGAAGGCGTCAGAGGGTCTTCTTCCTCTCCCTCTTCCCACTGACGTTTTCCTCGATCTCATTAGACTCTGTGTTGACTCTAACTCTTTCTCTTTAACGGTAAATATTACACTCAAACTTTCGGGTTGCGTGGGTTCCCCTCTCTCCCTGTTCTTGCTAATTTCTACATGGAATACTTCGAAACTGTTCTTCTTCCTTCTATTGATACTCGTCCCTCTCTTTGGCTTCGCTATGTTGATGACATTTTTGCTTTATGGCCTCGTGACCTTAATCTTTTCCAGCCTTTCCTCGCCTCTCTTAACAATCTGACTCCTTCTATCCATTTCAAAGTTGAGTGGGAATCTAATTCCCTCCTTCCTTTTCTTGACGTTCATGTTCACAGCTCTGTATCTGGGTTCTCTTTCTCTGTCTACCGTAAACCCATGCATAGTGGCATGTACATTCACTTCTTTCCCTACCATCCTCCTTCTGTTAAGAAAAGTGTCCTCGTCTCTCTCTTCCTCCGCGCTCTACGCATCAGCGACCCTCAGTTTCTTGATTCTGAAATTGCCTTTATCTACAAATCATTCTCTCGCCTTGGTTACCCTTTGCATTTCATCAACTGTGCCTACTCTCAAGCTAAACGAAATTTCTTTCATCCTAAACCTGCTTCCAACACTAGTAGCACTGTACTATGCCTTCCCTTCATATCTGAACTCAAAACTTTTACCAATACCTTTGTCCTCTTGACATTAAACTCGCCTTTCGACAAACTAACACACTTCGTAGCAATCTAGTTCACACTGCTCCTCCTGCTTCTAATGCTGCTGGTGTCTATTCTGTTTCCTGTTCGTCTTGTCCTCTCCAATACTTTGCCAAAACTGGCCATACATGAATACACTTAAAGAACACAAGAGAAGTGTAAGTCTGCAGACACTAACAATGCTCTCTTCTGCCATGTGAGGGATTCTAATCATCCCATTGATTGGTCTTCCTCCAAAATAATCTTTCCTGCCTCTACTCTACACAGACGCCGTCTTGTGGAATCGGCTCTAATACACAATGTACCCAACATGAACTTGAGTCCAGGCTTTGTTGCTGTGGATTCTTCCCTTTCACAGTATATACTCAAATGCTCTAATCTTTCTAACAAACGTGACCTAACATAAGCCTAGCCCTTCTATTTCTTTCTTTCTCTTTCCTTTTCTTTCTCTCTTCTCCTACACTCCCTTGCTATCCTCTTCTTATTCTTATCTCCTTCTCTTTCGGTGGTTTATAGGAGCTGCCTCATATGGGCCAATAGGCCTTCTGCAGCTCCTATTATTATTACTATCCCCTCTACTACACCTTACTTTGCTCCTCAGCTCTCTCTAGCCTATTTATTTGCCTGTCTCTACTTCCTCATCACAATCGACTTGAGAATGGTCCAGGACAGACCGAAACGTCGTCGTTCCTTCCCCTTCTAGTGTGTGGTCTGGTCAACATACTTTAGCCACGTTATTGTGACTCATCGCCTGCATGTGGATTCTGTCCTGCAACAAGAACAACACAAATCCTGCAATGCCTGAATGGCAGAAAAACAGGATTGAGGTAGCCTGCAAAGAGTGAGATCATTAGAGCTCTCCATGGGCAAATAAACTGCATCAAAAATCAAGGATATCACAATGAACCGAGGAAGAAATAAAACAGTTCCCGCAACACTGAGGTGATCTTGATCACCATCATACCTAGGAACTATCGGGGCCATATTTGTAATACATATTAAGAATTCCAGGGGAAATTGGGATCTTTCATTTGTCATTTGCATAGGGTTAAGGCAATAACTTGATTTGCTCAGTATTCATATTAGTAACTCAAAAATATTTCCAGTGTAATAAGTGTAAAATTTAAAAAATGTAGAGTATCAAAACTCAAATGAAACAAGGAATCAAAGCTACATTGGAGGCAGTAAAAATTTAATGTCCGTGCAGCTCCAGATTGTATTTTTATATTTGTTATTATGGTGAAAAGCTAATAAGATAATTTTAAGTCTGGTGACATAATTTAACAAAACATCTCTTTCAGTTGATCTGCTGTGTGACTTGTATGAAGTTGATGAGGGAACTTTTGATGGCTATTAAAGGATGATTGTTCAACTGGAAAGCAAGATACCTTTGACTACTTCAGTGCTTCATAATGCATTTGTGTATATTAAGCTTGCTGATGGTTACTGAACCTTCATTATGTATGAAGGACATGTGTATCATATTGACTTCCATTATGGTTTATCTTTAAAGACATAACTACATGAAGTGTCAGTAGTTTTATTTTAAAACACATCTCAAAAAATCTAATACATATAATTTCAAGTAATTAAAATGTGCAATCAATAAAAGATTTTATAATAATTGTTTGATTAGTTTCATGGTTTTTATTTCACCAGTGCAAATATTTATGAAATGTTATTTATATTTATTGTAGTAGTGTATCTAGAGAGCAGCATTATTACTTTCTCGTAAAGTGTGTAGACTAATATACAGTATTCATGTTTGCAGCACTGGGCCTGCAGTAAGCCAAATTTATTAAATAACTGAAAATAAGGTGAGCTTCATTCTTGAAGTTATCTTGAGATGATTTTGGGGCTTAGCATCCCTGCTTGATGGGGTTTTGGGAGTTCTACTCCCCAAACCCGGCACAAGGCCAGGCATGACTTGTGAAAGTTTGGTCCACCAGGCTGTTGCTTGGAGTGGCCCGCAGGCCCACATACCTACCACAGCCCGGCTGGTCCGGAACTTATTTTAGAAAACAGTCTAGTTTTCTCTGAAGATGTCCACAGTTGAACAAATCCACAAGGGTCGTGATGAGGATTCGAACCTGCGTCCAAGAGCATCCCAGACGCTGCCTTAGTCGACTGAGCTACAACATGGTCAAAACCCTGGTTTGTGCCTCGGAGAGACTGCAGGATCCATTAAGTTCAGTAGAACTTCGGTTTCAACTCCTTTTGACCATGTCGTAGCTCAGTCAGTTAAGGCAGCATTTGGGATGCTCTCAGACGCAGGTTCGAATCCTCGTCACGGCCCTTGTGGATTTGTTCATTTGATGCATCACACAATTGTGATTTCTATGTGTAATAAGGTAAGGGGGGAGAGGGAGAATGGCCTATTGATATAGCTAGAGTGCAAGGGGGGAGTTGTGTAAAACCCTGGTTTGTTCCTCGGAGAGGCTACAGGATCCAGTAAGTTCAGTAGAACTTCGGTTTCAACTCCTTTTGACCATGTCGTAGCTCAGTTGATTAAGGCTGCGTTTGGGATGCTCTCGGACACAGATTTGAATCCTCGTCACAACCCTTGTGGATTTGTTCATTTGATGCATCATGCAATTGTGATTTCTGTGTAATGTCCACGGTTGTTCCGGCAATATTTCTTAGTCGCTGGGAGGACGTTGAACAACTGCGGACCTCTGATGTTTATACAGTGTTCTCTTATTGTGCCTATGGCACCTCTGCTCTTCACTGGTTCTATCCTGTATTTTCTTCCATGTCGTTCACTCCAGTACGTTGTTATTTTACTGTGTAGATTAGGGACCTGGCCCTCCAGTATTTTCCATGTGTATATTATTTGGTATCTCTCTCGTCTCCTTTCTAGTGAGTACATTTGGAGAACTCTGAGACGATCCCCAATAATTTAGGTGCTTTATTGTGTCTATGCATGCCATATATGTTCTCTGTATTTCCTCTATTTCAGCAATCTCTCCTGCTCTGAAGGGGAAAGTGAGTACTGAGCAGTGCTAGAGATGGGACAACACAAGTGACTTGAAGAGAACAACCATTGTGATGGGATCCCTGGATTTTAAAGTTCTTGTAATCCATCCTATCATTTTTCTGGCTGACAGTCTCCGTGGTGTAGTGGTAAGACACTCGCCTGGCGTTCCGCGAGCGCTATGTCATGGGTTCGTATCCTGGCCAGGGAGGATTTACTGGGTTCAAATCCTTAACTGTAGCCTCTGTTTTAAGGGAGCCGGTCGGCCGAGCGGACAGCACGCTGGACTTGTGATCCTGTGGTCCCGGGTTCGATTCCAGGTGCCGGCGAGAAACAATGGGCAGAGTTTCTTTCACCCTATGCCCGTGTTACCTAGCAGTAAAATAGGTACCTGGGTGTTAGTCAGCTGTCATGGGCTGCTTCCTGGGGGTGGAGGCCTGGTCGAGGACCAGGCCGCGGGGACACTAAAAGCCCCGAAATCATCTCAAGATAACCTCAAGATAACCTGACACAATATTTGCTTGCTCATGCTCCCTAAACGTTAGATCGTCGGACATCATTATTCCCAAATCCTTGACATGCTGTTTTCTGACTATGGGCAGATTCGATTGCATTTGGATGCATTATGTTTCAGATCCTCATTTTTGCCGTACCCGAGTACCTGGAATTTATCACTGTTAAACCTCATGTTATTTTCTGCTGCCCTATCAAAAACTTTGTTGATATCTGCCTGTAATTCTTCAATGTCTTCAGCAGAGGTAATTTTCATGCTGATTTTGTCATCTGCAAAGGATGACATGAAGCTGTGACTTTTTGTCTATATCTAATATGAGAATAAAGAACAGCAGTGGTGCAAGGACTGTACCTTGAGGTACAGAGCTTTTAACTGTGCTTGGACTTGATTTTATTTGATTGACTGTTACTCTGTGTTCTGTTCGACAAGAAATTGAGTAACCAGCGTCCTACTTTACCAGTTATTCCCATTGACCTCATTTTGTGTGCTATCACTCCATGGTCACATTTGTCGAATGCCATTGCAAAGTCTGTGTATAAAACGTCTGCATTTTGCTTTTCTTCTAGAGCTTCTGTGATTTTGTCATAGTGGTTTAGTAACTGTGACAGCCAGGATCTGCCCGCTCTAAATCTATGTTGTCATGGGTTGTGTAGCTAATTATTTTTCCATAAAACTAGAAATCTCTTTCAAAAACTTTTATTGTGTGTGATGTTAGTGCAACTGGTCTATAATTTTTTGCCAGGGCTTTACTACTACCCTTGTGCAGAGGAGCTATATCTGCAGATTTAAGTGCAGCTGGTATCTCCCCCTGTATCCAGGCTCTTTCTCCATATTACGCCGAGTGCTTGCACTACTGGTACTTTACATTTCTTTATGAATATTGAATTCCATGAGTCAGGCCCAGGAGCTGAGTGCATGGGCATATTGTCAATTTCTCTTTCAAAGTCTTCCAAGTTCGTGTTAATATCAGTTACATTATCTGCAGCTTGAATGTCATTCATAAAGAAGCTGTCCGAGTCATCAACTTTCATGTTGTTTATTGGTGTGCTAAACATAGCCTCATACTAGCTTCTTTGAATTTCACTAATTTCTTTGTTGTCCTCTGTGTACATACCTTCAGTTGTAATTAATGGTCCAATACTGGTCGAGGTTTTTGGATTTTGATCCTGCGTATGTGATAAAATATTTTGGATTTTTCTTTATCTCTTGTATAGCTTTGTTCCAATTCCATTTCCTCACTCGTATGATCGCTTTAACGTTTCTTCTATTTCTTCGATCTCCCTGTTTAGGTTTATTTTCCTTTCTTGTGATAGTCGTATCTGCCAAAGCATTTGCGTTATTGTTTTCCTTCTCCTGTACAGTTGTCTGCGTTCTCTTTCTAGAGTGGTCCTCTTTCTGACCCTCCTCACAGGCACGTGCTTCAAGCAGACCTTGTCTGCTTCAGTTGTCGGGGCCCATCCCCGTGACCCAGTCCTCGACCAGGCCTCCTTTTTGTTACACACCCCCAGGAAGCAGCCCATAGCAACTGTCTAACTCTCGGGTGCCTATTTTACTGCTAGGTGAACAGTCGCATCAGGGTGAAAGAATATCTGCCCGTATTTTTTTCCGCCTCGACTGGGGATCGAACCCGGAATTTCAGGACTATGAATCCAGAGTGCTGTCCACTCGGCTGTCAGGCCTAGTGCAAGTTGCTTCATGATCTAATTATAAAAAATTCTAATGCAATTGGGAACTGGGAATTAGTTCTATTAGTGAAATATCCCAGTGTTGGATGTAATGAAGCGCCTCTTTCTGAGGGCCCCCTCGGTGGCTTCCTGGTGCTAGCGACATGGATAGCTCTACACGTCGCACCAGGCCCTTGGAAGACAGAATGTCACCTACTACAGACTAGATAACAGATATCAACTTGACTGCAGATTTTGAAAGAGAAATTGACATGCCCATGCACTCAGCCCCAGGTCTAGGCTCATAGAATTCAATATTTATAAAGAAATGCAAACTGCCAGTAGTACAAGCACTCAATGTAATGTGGAGAAAAAGCTTAGACACGGGGGAGATACCAAAACCACTTAAATCAGCAGATATAACCCCCCCTACACAAGGGAGGGAGCAAAGCATTGTCTAAGAATTATAGACCAGTTGCACTAATGTCCTGCATAATACAAAATTTTGAGTGATAAGGCGTCGGATTTCTAGTTTTATGGAGGCTAATGACCTCAACCCAGACCAACATGAATTTAGAGCCAGAAGATCCTGCCTTTCACAGCTACTTGACCATTATGACAAAATCACTGATGCATTAGAAGAACAAAAGAATGTAGCTGTGGTATACACAAACTTTGCAAAAGTATTTGATAAATGTGACCATGGAGTGATAGTCCATAAAACGAGGTCAGTAGGAATGACAGCTAAAGTAGGGCGATGGATATTAAATTTTGTCAAAACATAATTCAAAAAGTAAGTCAATCAAATAAAATTGAGTCTAGGCACATGAAAAACTCTGTACCTCAGGTACAGTCCTTGCAACACTGCTTTTCCAAATTCTCAGATCAGATATAGACAAAAATATGAGTCGCAGATTTGTCATCTTTTGAAGACATTGAAAACTATAAGCCGATATTAATAAAATTTTTGATTGGGAAGCAGAAAATAACATATTTAACAATGATAAATTCCAGGTACAGTATGGTAAAAATTAAGACCTTAAACAAAATACAGGTACAAGACACAATCAAATCACGCACGCACGCACGCGCGCACACCGCGCGCGCCGCGCGCACACACACACACACACACACACACACACACACACACACACACACACACACACACACACACACACACACACACACCACACACACACCACACACACACACACACACACACACCACACACACACCACACACACACACACCACACACCACACACACACACACACACACACACATACACACACATACACACACATACACACACATACACACACATACACACACATACACACACATACACACACATACACACACATACACACATACACACACATACACACACATACACACACATACACACACATACACACATACACACACACACACATACACACCACACACACATACACACACACACACATACATACACATGTATTGAACATGTGTGTCTCAAAAAGACATGGTCACTTTTACCCAAGGGAGGAAGGTACACATGTATTGTTGCACTCACGGAGACAAAACTTGAAGATGTTATTTTAAATGAGGTCATATTCCCAAGGGGCTACTCAATTTGGAGACGGGACAGAAGATTGTACAATACAACACACAATACATAAAATACAATACGTGGGAAAAAATAATTAAAACTAAATGGGTAGCACACCTGGAGAGAAATGATATAATATCAGACAGACAGTATGGTTTTCGATCTGGTAGATCCTGTGTATCGAATTTACTCAGTTTTTATGATCGAGCAACAGAGATATTACAGGAAAGAGATGGTTGGGCTGACTGCATCTATCTGGACCTAAAAAAGGCTTTCGACAGAGTTCCACATAAGAGGTTGTTCTGGAAACTGGAAATATTGGAGGAGTGACAGGTACGCTTCTAACATGGATGAAAAACTTTCTGACTGATAGAAAAATGAGGGCTGTGATCAGAGGCAATGTATCGGACTGGAGAAATGTCACAAGTGGAGTACCACAGGGTTCAGTTCTTGCACCAGTGATGTTTATTGTCTACATAAATGATCTACCAGTTGGTATACAGAATTATATGAACATGTTTGCTGATGATGCTAAGATAATAGGAAGGATAAGAAATTTAGATGATTGTCATGCCCTTCAAGAAGACCTGGATAAAATAAGTATATGGAGCACCACTTGGCAAATGGAATTTAATGTTAATAAATGTCATGTTATGGAATGTGGAATAGGAGAACATAGACCCCACACAACCTATATATTATGTGAGAAATCTTTAAAGAACTCTGATAAAGAAAGAGATCTAGGGGTGGTTCTAGATAGAAAACTATCACCTGAAGACCACATAAAGAATATTGTGCAAGGAGCCTATGCTATGCTTTCTAACTTCAGAATTGCTTTTAAATACATGGATGGGGATATACTAAAGAAATTGTTCATGACTTTTGTTAGGCCAAAGCTAGAATATGCAGCTGTTGTTTGGTGCCCATATCTTAAGAAGCACATCAACAAACTGGAAAAGGTGCAAAGACATGCTACTAAGTGGCTCCCAGAACTGAAGGGTAAGAGCTACGAGGAAAGGTTAGAAGCATTAAATATGCCAAAACTAGAAGACAGAAGAAAAGAGGTGATATGATCACTACATACAAAATAGTAACAGGAATTGATAAAATCGACAGGAAAGATTTCCTGAGACCTGGAACTTCAAGAACAAGAGGTCATAGATATAAACTGGCTAAACACAGATGCCGAAGAAATATAAGAAAATTCACTTTCGCAAACAGAGTGGTAGACGGTTGGAACAAGTTGGGGGAGAAGGTGGTGGAGGCCAAGACCGTCAGTAGTTTCAAAGCGTTATATGACAAAGAGTGCTGGGAAGACGGGACACCACGAGCGTAGCTCTCATCCTGTAACTACACTTAGGTAATTACACTTAGGTAATTACACACACACACACACACACACACTAGGGATTTTGAGGGATTCAATGAAGAAAGCATTGATATTAGCAGTCTACACAACAAGTTGGTAAAATTAGATACTATAGTGAACTCTCATGTAGAAATAATTAGTAAATTGAAAGAAAGTAATGATCATTTGAATAGCAAAGTTTTAGTCTTGAGGGTTTAGTGAAAGACTTGCGCAACGAAAAGAGTCAATTGGAAACAAATTGCAAAGCCATGGAAGAAGAAAATATACTCTTAAAAATAGCTTTGGAAGAAGTTAGAGCAAATTTAAACATAAATGATTACAATAGGCTAGGCAAGGAAATTCAAGAGGAGAAACAGCTTTTGTCAGCACAGATGGAGGAAGTTACACAGGGAATAGAACAGTGCAAGAAAGATATGCAACTCACTTATGCACAAGTGGCCAAGGAGAAGGAAAAAATGGAAGCAGCAGTAAAGGAAGCCCAAAATGCAGCAACCAAGATAAAACAAACATTAGGCTAGAAGTGAGAAAGGAATTGGCATCTAACCCGCGGTTGGTGCAAAACACAGTTGATCGGAGTAAGTCCCTGATAATTTTTGGCTGCAAAGAAAAGGAGATAACATCTAGGTCAGAAAGAGCTGTAGAAGAAGCAAAAGTAGTAGATAAAATGTTGGCCTCGTGGAAGGTCTTACAACCAAAGAGAATGTGTGTGACTACAGGAGAATAGGCAGATATGTAAAAGGAAAGATCGACCTTTGAGGATCACCCTAAACGGTGCCAAGCAGATGGAAGAAGTACTAAGGAATGCTAGAAAGTTACAAAGCGTTGAGGATGGGAAAATGTGGTCATTAAGACGAGATCTTTCAAGAGAAGACAGAGAGAAGCTGAAACTGAACCTCGCTGAGGCAAAACGTTTAAATGAGAGCAGGAATGAAGAAGAAATCAAATCTTTTTTCTACAAAGTATTAGGGGTAGGCAGACCAGTAAAGGGTACNTATATTGGTAACTTATTGCCATCTTAATTGGAATACGTGTTTAATTGGGCCCATGATTATTAAATAAATATTGTATAACAAATTCATATGTTCTTAATGTAAAACATGTAATAAAAGTTTCTCTTATCAAATTCTATTCAGTTCATGTTTGGTTGGAAAGTTATGTAGCACCATTGACAAAATATGCATAAGTGAAGTGACCACTGTCAGCGAGTTGTGAAGTGGGTTATGGTATTAGTGGAAGATCCACCACCATGGTACAATCCAACTGTATCTGCCCATCCCTGTTGTTGGCTACACTTCTCAAGCAGGTTTATCAAGCATTGCTTACACACATTCAGAGAGACGTAAGGATGAGATTCTCTTAATAATTTAGTTCGTGTAAATATCATTCATATAATAATAATCAATAAATGATGATATTCGTGTAAATATCATCATTCGTGTAAATGTGTTATTGTATTATGAGCAATATATTTTACCTTTCTTTAGGTACATTCCAGTTTTAACATAATAGTTGCTTCAAATATACTCTTGATATTTCATCCTTAAAGAATCTATTTTGATAGTGTGATAATATTTGATAAAGGTTATGAAAAGACGGTGTATAGGCTGTTGCTGTCTAGTGTGAGAGTGTTGCACCGTTGGTCCACAGTAGACCCAGAGTGGTGGGAGAAAGTGCTCATCTGCCTCACTATACAGCCTTGATGGGCACCATCATTACTAGTGCAAGGGATATACAACCTGACAGACAGACAGGTATGTATCACAAGCTACCTCACTCTTTTCTTGTAGTTAGTCACAACTTCTCACTGTTAATATTTATATTAATAGTAACTGGAATATTATGCCAATAGCTAATGGTGTGTAAAATAATTATTACCAAAGTTCTAACTGGAAGTTCACCAGTTATAGCTAATTAATCCCTAAAAGTAGTAGTTTTAATTACCTCATTGTACATTTTAATTTAATAAATGTGGCTTTAACAACATAGTTTTGGTCCTGGAATCCAACTTTGAATTCATTTTCACCACTATTAGTTGAAGAGAGATTAATATGGTATTTATTGATTAATAATAGTAAAACGTAACCTTTGTGTATATTAATTTTATACACAACATTGAATAAAATTTTGCACTTCACATCTAATAATGTCTATAATAAAATAAAATATTCAGATGGTGAGAAGTAAGAGAATTTCTAAGATTTTGGCTTCATATAACTGCTAAACAGAGTATGGCAGTCTCCAATTCTCAACAAATAAATTGGTGTCATGTTTGCAAATGGAAGACCTGTTATGCATGTCTATATTGATATTTCTATCTTTAGTACTTTCACCATAGAACTATGTTGTAGTTTCAAGAAACAGAACACAAATGGGTTTTTCTCTTCCCTCATCCTTTCAATGAAGTTTTTTCAAGTTTTATTTTTCCTTTATCTGTTTAATATTTTTTTGGGGGGGGGGGGATCCGGTTTGTTCGGTTGATAGCTCCATGGAGCCCCTACGGGCTCCATGGAGCATAGGCTGATGTGGATATCCCTAACTTTGGCATCAGTCGATGTGGTGGAGTTCTAGCCTACCGGGGACCACGAGCCAGAAGCTGCACCCCCTCAGAGACAGGCCGAGGAGCAATGGCCTATAGGCATGCAGGTGTGATTTTGGAGCATTATATCTGCCATCGACCGAGACAGGCACCCAGAAAGGTAAGCGCCCCAAAACAAACCACTATTGGTTAAAATGACAAAAATAGACAAACAAGTAGACAGAACACCCCAATGAAAACGAGCAAACAAGCATGATGTCACATAAGACGCACCACACGTCTGCCCAGCTCCCCTCTCCCCGGGAGGGGGAAGGGGGGCGCCCAGAACTGGCTGGTGTGGGCTCCCAACTGGTCCGCTTGTCTACCGCGACAAGCGAGTCTTGCAGGGGGTGTGGTCTTTCCACCTCGCCGGTTTCGGGTTCCTGGTGAAATAGAGGAAGTCCAATCTGGTTCCATCCTAGGTTCGGACCTGGCTGGGTGTTGGGGATTCTCGGACTGCTTCCATGTGTCTCCCTCTGGAGACATTGCTGCGGCTGCGATCCCACCTTCAGCTGTTTCTGGGGGTCCTGGGTCACTCAGCGGTTGCTTGAGCAGTTGTGCGGGAGTCTGAACTTCACAGTACATAAATTAGACTAAAATGAGTGTACATTTGTGAAATAATCCCTACAGTCAAGAGACAGGAAGGGGTACTGGTTTACCCGTTGGGTCGGGTTTGGCTTAGACGTCTGTTCTGGTTCCATTGGAATGCCCCTTCTGCCCCTCTCACAATTGCTGGGTTCGGCCTCCAGGGGACCTTGCATTGGTTGCTGTGTCGCCGGCAACCTTTTCCGTTTTTTTGGGTTACAGTGCTTTGGTGCCTACCCACGCCCTCGCTCGATGTGTTTACGGACGTCGTCTCTCGGCTTGGACTTTGCGACCAGTGCTCTCCAGGCCGACTAGGGGTGGTGGGGTCCGTTCTTCGATCAGCCTCACAGTTCGGTATGGGAATTTGCGGCAGCATGGCTGTTGCTTCGGAGGTTCGACCGTTCTTTTGTCGGGGTCACAGCTCGGGCGGAGTTTGCGGTAGTCTGCCTGTCGCTCGGAAGGTTCGGGTCGCTTGGGATCGACCGTTCATCTCCATTCGGACTGTTCTCGGTGGTTCATTGCATGAACGCAGGGGTTCTCTTCAGTCCTTACCTCTTTGGGCTAGTCGCTTCGAGTAGCTCATATGCTTTGGTTTCTTGGAGTTTGGCTCTTGGTTAAGTCATAATCGGGGTGTGTTCAACATTCTGGCAGACGGCCTGTCTCTGTTCATTCCCCTGTCCATGAAATGGACGATCGACACAGACTCCTTCAGTTGGCTCTACCAGACGTACGGACTCCAGAGGTGGACCTCTTCGCGACAGCTTGGTCGATGGGTGTCTCGATATATGTGTGGCGCCCTTCTCCGACCGTATATTGTTCGTGGTGGATGCCTTTCGGCAGGACTGGTAGAGATCAGGTTACCTGTACTTCTTTCCCCTGGTCCAGCTGTTGCTTCAGGTTGTGGCTCAGTTGGAGTCTTACCATGAAAGTCGTCCTAGTGGCCCCTTGGTGGCTGGGCTAGTCTTGGTTTATGTGCTGCTTGCTCAACGTCCGAACACAGGGCATTTCCACGGCTTCGCCTCTTCCAGCAGATCGGACGGTCCGTTGCATGCTAGTTGGTCTTCTCCGCTCTCATGTCTGGTCTCTTTATGCGGATTTATCACCATTTGTATGGTGATCAGGTGGTTTTGTGATGATATCCCAACTGAGAGCTTCGTCTCGGTGGCAGTATGAAGTTTCATGGCGGTCTTTCCGTATTTTCTCTCTTGGTAGGTTGTATCTCTTCATCTTGAAATCTTGAAATCTTCATAGGTTGTCATCTATTTCTGATCGGGCTGTCTTGGCTATTTCAGGACCTACATTAATGCCTAATCGCCTCATATTGTGCGGCTCTGGCGGAGTCGCTGCAGCTTGCGTTCGGGGGGCTGATGCTTCTGCCCTGTCCACAAGCTTTCTCATGCTTTGTTTCACCTCCGGCCTGCTGATGTGCTGTCTGAGCCGTCCTGGTCCTTGGACAGGGTGCTCTCCTATCTTCTCCTTCTCGATTCTTGGTGGCCCATTCGGTTCAAGATTGTTTTTTCAAGACTCCTATTTCTGTTGACATCGGCTTCTGGGGGTCAGGTTGGCGCAAGCTTCATGCTCAACCCTGGTGCAGGGGTTTTTGCTCCTTTGGTCCTGGTAGTCGGTTTGTTCGGTTGCAGCCTTCTCCTTCTTTTTGGCGAAGAATGAGACGGCTGATTTCCAGAGAGAGGTCCTTGGGTCATGATTGGTCAGGCATCATGTGTTGCGGGTTGCAGCTTTTTGCAGGAAGTCACCTGTGCACCTCGGCTTCAGTAGCTGGGAACACTGGGTGATCCGGTTTCCCGCATTCCCTGTTACAGGGCTCGGGTCTCCCAGGTCATCCGCAGGGTTAAGTCTAGTCAGCCTGCAATCTATCCTCGTGCCCATGACGTTTGGAAGTTTGCGGCTTTGGCTGCCATCTTCGGCAACATGTCTTGGGCTGATATTCGGGCACGGGGATTTTTGAGGCCGAACAGGGTCCTGGCCTCCTGTTATTTGGTCAACATTCCTGGTTCTGGGCATTGGGCGTTCGTGTGTGGCTTTGGTTGCTGGTTGCAGCCAGTTGTTTTCCCTTCGATTTAAGGATCTTATGGCAGCCGCCTCCCAGGTTTTACTCCGTGAATTACTTCTGGCTCGCACACCACAACACAGCAGAACAACACCCCAAGAGTATAGCACTGCACAGAGACAGGAGCCAGAGTCGAACGACTGCCACTCAACACATCAGCTCAGAACTGGGGTTGGATGGCCGGTACGGGGGTCTTGGGCTCCCCTATCTCCCTCCCAGGGAGGGGGGGGGGCTGCGCAGACAGTAGCAAGAAGGCGGTTGTGACGTTGTGCTTGTTTTCTTATTTTCAGACTGTAGAGTTCTGCTTGATAGTTCGACTTTCGATAGCAATTTTTAACCAGGTGGAGTTTGTTTTGGGACTCTTCCTTTCTGGATACCTAACCCAGTCGATGGCAGACATTGAATCCAACACATGGGTTTTCTATAGGCCATTGCTCCTCGTGCCTCTCTGAGGGGGCCAGGTTCTGGCTCGTGGTCCGTGGTAGGCAAGAACTCCAATCAAATTGACTGATGCCATGGTCTAATACTGTATATACATATCAGCTCGGTAAGCTCTGGGGAACCTCCGGAACTCACCCAGAAAATGGCAATTCATTACATTCAACTCTGTTTTTTTTTTACTTTCCCATGTTCAGGAAATGCATTTTAACTATCGGAAAGGAAAAAAAATTTGGAAATAATTTTTTTCTTGTACACCACGGAAGGGGCTTGTGTCCAGGCATTTGGCACTAGACACATTTTGATACAGAGCAATGCCAAATGAAACCTTTGTCTATTGAGAGACATGTTAAGTTGGTGACTGAGGCATTAGCATAAGTTGTTGGTTTTGAAAGAAGAGATGTCCTGATTAGTTGAAAAATTACATCCTGAAAACTTATGAAAATATTTGACACCAAAATGCAATTTTCCTAAGCACCAGTCAATGGAAGGGTGACCAGACATGGCCAGACATCCATAAAGATTGTAAAGGGAGAATGAACTTTTTGCAAGTTAACAGCCATCTTGCTACCAGTTTGTAGGCCTCCTGGGAATGGTTCTGGTAAAACAAAAACCAACACACTATGAGGGAATATCCAATTTTACATTGTATTCTCCACAAAATGTAAATACTGTAGTGGTGAGGAAATGTTACTCAATAAATATTAGGTGAATAAAGTTATGATGGATGATAAATTGTCTACTGACAGACGGTGATTTTTGCCATTTTTACAAATACTGGTATCCCCCAAAATGGATTTTTTGCCAATAACTTCTTTTCTTGCACAAATAGAGAAAGTTCCTCATAAGACATAACAAAACTCAAGAATTCTGCAAATTTTGAGCCATAAATCATGTGTCTAGCCCCAGTGGTTAGTGAGTTATGTCCATATATTCATTTCTCCCTCCCCCCCCCCCCTAGACACATTTCAAGTGGTTGCCAGCCCAAAATTATGGTAATCACCCAAAATCAACTTTATTTTTACTTTTAGCATATTTATCTGGGATTAAAGAACTACACATTTTATTTCAGGAAAACTTTTTTTTTTTTTTAATTCTACCCAAATGGAGAGCATTGAAGGTGTCCCCACATCACAAAGTATATGTGCAACAATTTTGGCAAGGCAACATCCATCAAGAAGGTAGGCAATGAGTTTGCTGAAAGAAGAGTTCCTGGCAGGAAAAGAACTGAACCATATCTGGCAGACAATTGAGAACCTTTAAATTGGCAAAAATATACTTCCCTATAAGGAAAACCTGGATGTGGTGTAAATTAGCAAGATTATATGGAAAAAAAATCTGGTTAATGATATTAAAGGGATCCAGAAATCATGCCAGTCAGTAAAACTGTGTACAATCAACACTGGGAACCTGCAAAACGGTTTCCCCAGTTCCTCTCAGAAAATTGAGAACTGTCTGCTAACCAAGAGGAAGCAGTAACCCGATGCTAAAATAAAGGAAGCAAAATGATAACCAAACTCAAACTGTGGATTCTGTTGACCAGACCACACACTAGAAGGTGAAGGGACGACGACGTTTCGGTCCGTCCTGGACCATACTCAAGTCGATTGTGATGAGGAAGTAGACAGGCAAATAAATAGGCTAGAGAGAGCTGAGGAGCAAAGTAAGGTGTAGTAGAGGGGATAGTAATAATAATAGGAGCTGCAGAAGGCCTATTGGCCCATACGAGGCAGCTCCTATTATAACCACCAAAAGAGAAGGAGATAGGAATAAGAAGAGGATAGCAAGGGAGCGTAGGAGAAGAAAGAAAATTCAACCAATTCGGTGGTTGTCCTTGACCGTGAGGACTACCTCCGAAAAGCAGATGGCTTGCTCTCTGACTCTCGCACTTATGCTCCTCTGACTTCTAACCCTTTGGATCGCCTCAAAACTTCCTTTAACTGCAAACTAAGACAGCTCTCTAGCCTTTGTCCTCCCGACTTTGATCTCGTTAAACGTTTCCGTGTCATCTGCCCTTCTCTTCCTTATTTCTATGGTCTTCCTAAGACTCATAAACCTGGTGTTCCTCTTCGTCCTATCATTTCTTCACGGGGCTCTGTCAGCTATCCTCTTGCCTCCTGGCTCGCTAAAACCCTGACGCCTTACCTTGGCACTTTTTCCCCTGCCCACCTTCGTCACTCTCAGGACTTCATAGAAAGACTGCGCCTGCAACCCTCTTGTAAAATGCTTAGTCTTGATGTCGACTCTCTGTTTACTAATGTTCCGCTCGATGACGTTCTCTCTTTCCTTAGACAGAAGGCGTCAGAGGGTCTTCTTCCTCTCCCTCTTCCCACTGACGTTTTCCTCGATCTCATTAGACTCTGTGTTGACTCTAACTCTTTCTCTTTTAACGGTAAATATTACACTCAAACTTTCGGGGTTGCTGTGGGTTCCCCTCTCTTCCCTGTTCTTGCTAATTTCTACATGGAATACTTCGAAACTGTTCTTCTTCCTTCTATTGATACTCGTCCCTCTCTTTGGCTTCGCTATGTTGATGACATTTTTGCTTTATGGCCTCGTGACCTTAATCTTTTCCAGCCTTTCCTCGCCTCTCTTAACAATCTGACTCCTTCTATCCATTTCAAAGTTGAGTGGGAATCTAATTCCCTCCTTCCTTTTCTTGACGTTCATGTTCACAGCTCTGTATCTGGGTTCTCTTTCTCTGTCTACCGTAAACCCATGCATAGTGGCATGTACATTCACTTCTTTCCCTACCATCCTCCTTCTGTTAAGAAAAGTGTCCTCGTCTCTCTCTTCCTCCGCGCTCTACGCATCAGCGACCCTCAGTTTCTTGATTCTGAAATTGCCTTTATCTACAAATCATTCTCTCGCCTTGGTTACCCTTTGCATTTCATCAACTGTGCCTACTCTCAAGCTAAACGAAATTTCTTTCATCCTAAACCTGCTTCCAACACTAGTAGCACTGTACTATGCCTTCCCTTCATATCTGAACTCAAAACTTTTACCAATACCTTTTGTCCTCTTGACATTAAACTCGCCTTTCGACAAACTAACACACTTCGTAGCAATCTAGTTCACACTGCTCCTCCTGCTTCTAATGCTGCTGGTGTCTATTCTGTTTCCTGTTCGTCTTGTCCTCTCCAATACTTTGCCAAAACTGGCCAGACACTGAATGACACTTAAAGAACACAAGAGAAGTGTTAAGTCTGCAGACACTAACAATGCTCTCTTCTGCCATGTGAGGGATTCTAATCATCCCATTGATTGGTCTTCCTCCAAAATAATCTTTCCTGCCTCTACTCTACACAGACGCCGTCTTGTGGAATCGGCTCTAATACACAATGTACCCAACATGAACTTGAGTCCAGGCTTTGTTGCTGTGGATTCTTCCCTTTCACAGTATATACTCAAATGCTCTAATCTTTCTAACAAACGTGACCTAACATAAGCCTAGCCCTTCTATTTTCTTTCTTTCTCTTTCCTTTTCTTTCTCTTCTCCTACACTCCCTTGCTATCCTCTTCTTATTCTTATCTCCTTCTCTTTCGGTGGTTATGATAGGAGCTGCCTCATATGGGCCAATAGGCCTTCTGCAGCTCCTATTATTATTACTATCCCCTCTACTACACCTTACTTTGCTCCTCAGCTCTCTCTAGCCTATTTATTTGCCTGTCTCTACTTCCTCATCACAATCGACTTGAGAATGGTCCAGGACAGACCGAAACGTCGTCGTTCCTTCCCCTTCTAGTGTGTGGTCTGGTCAACATACTTTAGCCACGTTATTGTGACTCATCGCCTGCATGTGGATTCTGTCCTGCAACAAGAACAAACACAAATCCTGCAATGCCTGAATGGCAGAAAAACAGGATTGAGGTAGCCTGCAAAGAGTGAGATCATTAGAGCTCTCCATGGGCAAATAAACTGCATCAAAAATCAAGGATATCACAATGAACCGAGGAAGAGAATAAACAGTTCCCGCAACACTGAGGTGATCTTGATCACCATCATACCTAGGAACTATCGGGGCCATATTTGTAATACATATTAAGAATTCCAGGGGGAAATTGGGATCTTTCATTTGTCATTTGCATAGGGTTAAGGCAATAACTTGATTTGCTCAGTATTCATATTAGTAACTCAAAATATTTCCAGTGTAATAACAGTGTAAAATTTAAAAATGTAGAGTATCAAAACTCAAATGAAACAAGGAATCAAAGCTACATTGGAGGCAGTAAAAATTAATGTCCGTGCAGCTCCAGATTGTATTTTTATATTTGTTATTATGGTGAAAAGCTAATAAGATAATTTTAAGTCTGGTGACATAATTTAACAAAACATCTCTTTCAGTTGATCTGCTGTGTGACTTGTATGAAGTTGATGAGGGAACTTTTGATGGCTATTAAGGATGATTGTTCAACTGGAAAGCAAGATACCTTTGACTACTTCAGTGCTTCATAATGCATTTGTGTATATTAAGCTTGCTGATGGTTACTGAACCTTCATTATGTATGAAGGACATGTGTATCATATTGACTTCCATTATGGTTTATCTTTAAAGACATAAACTACATGAAGTGTCAGTAGTTTTATTTTAAAACACATCTCAAAAAATCTAATACATATAATTTTCAAGTAATTAAAATGTGCAATCAATAAAAGATTTTATAATAATTGTTTGATTAGTTTCATGGTTTGTTATTTCACCAGTGCAAATATTTATGAAATGTTATTTATATTTATTGTAGTAGTGTATCTAGAGAGCAGCATTATTACTTTCTCGTAAAGTGTGTAGACTAATATACAGTATTCATGTTTGCAGCACTGGGCCTGCAGTAAGCCAAATGTTATTAAATAACTGAAAATAAGGTGAGCTTCATTCTTGAAGTTATCTTGAGATGATTTTGGGGCTTAGCATCCCTGCTTGATGGGGTTTTGGGAGTTCTACTCCCCAAACCCGGCACAAGGCCAGGCATGACTTGTGAAAGTTTGGTCCACCAGGCTGTTGCTTGGAGTGGCCCGCAGGCCCACATACCTACCACAGCCCGGCTGGTCCGGAACTTATTTTAGAAAACAGTCTAGTTTTCTCTTGAAGATGTCCACAGTTGAACAAATCCACAAGGGCCGTGATGAGATTCGAACCTGCGTCCAAGAGCATCCCAGGCGCTGCCTTAGTCGACTGAGCTACAACATGGTCAAAACCCTGGTTTGTGCCTCGGAGAGACTGCAGGATCCATTAAGTTCAGTAGAACTTCGGTTTCAACTCCTTTTGACCATGTCGTAGCTCAGTCAGTTAAGGCAGCATTTGGGATGCTCTCAGACGCAGGTTCGAATCCTCGTCACGGCCCTTGTGGATTTGTTCATTTGATGCATCACACAATTGTGATTTCTATGTGTAATAAGGTAAGGGGGGAGAGGGAGAATGGCCTATTGATATAGCTAGAGTGCATGGGGGGAGTTGTGTAAAACCCTGGTTTGTTCCTCGGAGAGGCTACAGGATCCAGTAAGTTCAGTAGAACTTCGGTTTCAACTCCTTTTGACCATGTCGTAGCTCAGTTGATTAAGGCTGCGTTTGGGATGCTCTCGGACACAGATTTGAATCCTCGTCACAACCCTTGTGGATTTGTTCATTTGATGCATCATGCAATTGTGATTTCTGTGTAATGTCCACGGTTGTTCCGGCAATATTTCTTAGTCGCTGGGAGGACGTTGAACAACTGCGGACCTCTGATGTTTATACAGTGTCTCTTATTGTGCCTATGGCACCTCTGCTCTTCACTGGTTCTATCCTGTATTTTCTTCCATGTCGTTCACTCCAGTACGTTGTTATTTTACTGTGTAGATGAGGGACCTGGCCCTCCAGTATTTTCCATGTGTATATTATTTGGTATCTCTCTCGTCTCCTTTCTAGTGAGTACATTGGAGAACTCTGAGACGATCCCCAATAATTAGGTGCTTTATTGTGTCTATGCATGCCATTATGTTCTCTGTATTTCTCTATTTCAGCAATCTCTCCTGGCTCTGAAGGGGAAAGTAAGTACTGAGCAGTGCTNACATGCTCTGGGTCTAATATCCTGCCATCGCACAGGCGCATGTCATTTTGAAAAAAAAAAAAAATTTTTTTTCCTAACTGTTAATTTGTGTCACTGATCACAGGAAAATAATAAAAAAATCGTAAGTGCCATATATTGCCGCTATAGGGCGGGGAAGTCTGACAAATTATGGCGCTGACTCAGCATGCGTCCAGGCGGTCTGTGCTCGCCAGCTGTCAGGCCAGAGTTGCCACAAAGAGATAATTACCTAATTATTTCAATGTCTGATAATGTTTCATAGTTTTTTTGCTGTAATATATTCAATAGTGTGTAGTTGGATATATTTATAATAAATGAGGGAATCATTGCTGTACTCAAAAATATGGTGTGCATATTGTTGATTCAGTTATGTTCATCAATCAGTGAACAAATACTTGTCGGTTATTACACTATAAGCACAGGTTATATATAAGTATCTGCATGTTTTGTTCACTATAATGAACCACTAAGTAGCTATTATGAGTCAAAAAGTAACAAGGAGTGACCGCCGTGTACCAGCCAGCCACTCCTGCCCTCCCTCCAGTCATCTGACTTGCCCACATTCTCCTCCCACAATACTGTTTTTGCTATAATTCTCTATATACAGACGTTATATATAAGTATCTACATGTTTGTTCACCATAACTGTACATCTAAGCTTGTATGGTGAGTAAAGTCACAAAGACATAGGACCTAACACAGTCAGCTGATGGCTGCCTCCCTCAAGGCCAGACGCACTAATATTTCTCCTCCAACAATACTGTGTGGTGTTATTACGCTATATACACACATTATAAATAAATATCTACCTGTTTTATTCACCATACTTGTACAAATAAACTGGTATGGTGCCCAAAGACCATCGTGGTAACCAGTAAACAACACCGTCATCTGCACGGTGGCGTCGTGCAGACGACGCCACCGCCCTCACCAAAATGGCGGCTCCAAACCTTCTCTTGCTGTTTATACCCTCTATACACACGTTATATATAAGTATCTACATTTGTGTTCACTATAGCGAACCACTAAGCTGGTATGCTGAGTGCAGTCAATAAAAGGTGGCCACACACAGTCAGAAAACATCGCCACCACCCTCCCTCCCACAGCATTACTCCTCCCTCCATGGCGCACAGCGCTAAATATCATCGCAATCCTGCTATTATCAGAACCCTGGTCACTTTTATCACAGTCAGGGGTCTTCTGTAATAATATCATCGCTACATAATAGCATGAACAAGTATATTATGGCATTTTTAGGCGATGCTGTGGTCACAAGCTGAACAGCAGTGCTGTGAGCTCATGCTGCGTGCGTCAGGCTTGGTAGCTTACGCGATACTGAGGCCCCTAACACCCGGGAGTTTGGCCCACGATTTGTTTAAAAATGGCGTCTGTTTACAAGAGCCCTGACGAAGGTGTGGTGAACCCCGTGTATCCGCGGGCCGTTTAAATCTTGCGTAGTGCTCCAACACTTCATTTGAAGTGAAGCGCAGTCGACTGGTAAAACGCCTAGCACTTCATATGAAGTGATGCGCACTTTAAGGGTTAATAAAATTTCACTAATTGCATGGCACTGTGGTATAACATGAGGGTCGAGAGCACATGGCTTGATAAGTCATGGATGGGTCCAGTCGGGGCAAGGAGGCATGTTACGTAGGCCGCCAGCAGGAAAAAAAAAAACTATTTTTGAAGGAAACTTCAGCCTGTGTAACAAGTTTTTAGGAAACTTGTATGGTATTTTTTATTACATAATTACTAGTATTTTTTTTATTTTGGCTATGATGAACTGTTCTGAAATTAATGGTAATTCCTGTACTGTAGTGTATAGGCCGCTCCTTATCCCCCAGGTGGTCCCTCCCAACGCTCCCTTCTACCCCGACACCAACCACCCACCCACCCCACCCCCGCTCCACCATGCGCCTCGAGCCACAGGCAGACAGGATTAATATGGTACGGCCTGCCCATGGCTTTCATAACCAGACAATTCAAAGATTATCTGGCCGACTGTCCGGATAGTGTAACATCGGCAGCAAGTTAACTGGCTCACATTGTTTTATCCGGCTAAACCAGCTTTTATCTGGCTCTCATGGCCATTTTGGCAAGATATTGAGAACTTTATCCGGTCACGATTTTGGCCGTATAAGGACGTTTTCCGGATGTTCGAATCCCAGATAATAGTGGTTACAGTACTAAACTCTCAAGCACTTTACCATAAAATTTCCAAGTCCAGCTGCTGCTACTCTGGCCTTCAGAGGATAAATGGTAACCTCCCAGAGACTCGATCCACACTGACTGGCCGTCCTCAAGCTAAAACTGACCTAGGCTAGTATCACTCCGCCAACTCTGGCTACCAACATTATCAGGCAAGGTCAAATTGAACAAACTAAACTTATTTACTGAACAACCCAGATTGTTGAACTCTTATTAAACTGATGATAATTGTACAGGCATCTTGGGGAAAGGCTATTCCAATTACAATATTTACTAGTGGACTTTATTTAAGATGAATTCCTAATATGGAGGGTTTTCTTTGTAGCAGACTACGAACCTTGGTCTTTTACTCTACAATCATGGTAGCCTACCATACCTACTTAAACCAGGTTGGATATTACTGTAATTGCTGTATTTAGTTGAAATGTTCATTACTTGACGAATTAATGAGGCAGCCATTTTGTCTTCTACGTGCTAATCCTTTAATCCCTGGCTAGTGACCTTCCACAGCTTCTCGGGTAAAAACTCTCTCTCGTCTCCAAATTTTGTGAGACATCATCTGGGATTCCAGAACTTGTTTTAAAACAAGCTTAATTTGTTAGAGGCCCAATCACTGGGATGGAGTCCTAGGGTATTTCAAGGGTCTTTTGATCCCACTGTTGATGCCCATGGTTAGGGCATTCCACAGAGGGGGTTGACCGTTTGTGTTGGAGTGCACTTGGGGCTTGTGTACTTTGTTTATTCAGCACACCACATTTACCATTTGCAGCCCTAGTTCATTGGGTTGATTTTGGTTCACGTTCTTTCGGCGAGCATCCCCAGTGCCTGGTATCGCCTGTCTACCATATTATCAACATGCCCTGGTATTCCCCTGCAGGTCTCTGGCAAGGTCAATTATGCATAAAGGATGGCCTGTTAAACCCACTCTTGCCATTTGCAAGTTTGAAGGGTGTTTGTCACCTTTGCTACATGACAACCATTCCTTCTGCCTCTGCTATGTTGCCTGTTGAGTCAGTGATACTTACAACCCTGAATCCTTGGGGGTTTGTTCCCCATGGGAACAAACCTACCCAACCTACCCATTTTCCCTACCCAACTAGGGACCGGCCGGCCGAGCGGACAGCACGCTGGACTTGTGATCCTGTGGTCCTGGGTTCGATCCCTGGCGCCGGCGAGAAACAATGGGCAGTTTTGTTTCCCATGGACAAACCTACCCAACTACCCATGTTCCCTACCCAACTAGGGAGCCGCCGCCGAGTGGACAGCACGCTGGACTTGTGATCCTGTGGTCCTGGGTTCGATCCCTGGCGCCGGCGAGAAACAATGGGCAGTTTGTTTCCCATGGGAACAAACCTACCCAACCTACCCATGTTCCCTACCCAGCTAGGGAGCCGGCCGGCCGAGCGGACAGCACGCTGGACTTGTGATCCTGTGGTCCTGGGTTCGATCCTAGGCGCCGGCGAGAAACAATGGGCAGAGTTTTTCACCTTATGCCCCTGTTACCTAGCAGTGAAATAGGTACCTGGGTGTTAGTCAGCTGTCACAGGCTGCTTCCTGGGGGTGGAGGCCTGGTCGAGGACCGGGCCACGGGACACTAAATGCCCCGAAATCGTCTCGAGATAACCTCAAGATGGGTTCTGATCCTGCTTCTGAAGTGGAAATGTTTCAGGCAGTTGCTGCCATTCAGGCTGGGTTTGCCTGGGTTCAGCATTCATGGCTTTGTGCTCGGATGGATTCCCTGGTATTGCCCCATATGGTGTTTAGGGATCTAGAATTGGAAGTGTTGGGGGTCCGGCTACATCTTCTCTTCTGTCCTCATCAGGTGTGGTGCATCCTGCTTAGGTTCCTTCACCCTTGGTTCCAGCTCTGAAACATCTGAAGGGTTGAGTCAGAGTAGGGTTTAGTTTGGGGTGTACCTTGGCAAGTTCCAGGGGTTGCTTCTTCCTTGCGCATGGAGGTAATTGAGCTCTCTAGTCCCTCCATGGTTACAAAGTTTTCTTATTCACACCTGCAAGCTTCCTCCATGCCTTCTCTTTGGGAGGATGCCTTTCTTTTCCAGGCAGTGGTCAAAGACTTTGGCTATGCCTGTGCCTCAAAACCTTCATGGCAGGCTCCTAAGGCTGAGGGGGAGCCCAAATTGATGTCCTTTGATTCCTCTTGGTATTTTGTTACTCTCCAGAAGGGTTGTATGCGTATAAGGAGGAGTTTTCTTAACGTCCTAAAGTTATATATCCATGGCTCGCCTAGTTGTGCTTGCGGGGGTTGAACGTCGGCTCTATGGTCCCACCTCTCGGCTGTCAATCAACTGGTGTACAGATTCCTGAGCCTATAGGGCTCTTATCATATCTAAATATAAAACTTTGTATGTAGTCTGCCACCACCACATCACTGCATAATGCATTCCATTTGTTAACTACCCTGACACGGACCAAATTCTTTCTAATGTTTCTGTGGCTTATAGGGGTATTTAGTTTCCACCTGCAATTACCAAAGTGTAGTTACAGGATGAGAGCTACGCTCGTGGTGTCCCGTCCTACCAGCACTCTGTCATATAACACTTTGAAACCTGTGTCCCTTGTTTGTGTTCCACCCATGGTAAATAGTTTGTCCATGTCAATTCCTCTTACAATTTAGTAGGTGGCGTGTCTTGTTTCCATGTGTCATTTGGTCCTATGGATTTGTCTTTTAAGAGGTTCCCTCTTCCTGAGTTTTCCCTTTGATAGCCTGTGAGGACCTTAGCAGTGCCTCTTATAGATTTTGACCCTCGCTTCCATGATGGACCCTGCTTCCTGTGAGTTTGGGTCATTACCAAGTTAAGGTCATTAAACTGATAATGAAAACAGATGAACAAAGCAATTGTTGAAATGTTAAACAAATAATTATTATTTTTAATGATTAAAAATGTATATTTTATACTTTTCATCATATGAAAGCTATACTAAAATGTTTCTCTTGAGATATTTTGTGCTGTGTGTTCCATCATGATTCTAACATTTTGAATTGTTGTATTTTTCTTCAGAATGGTAATGTGGATGTGGAGAAAAGAGTGATGACACTAGCAATAGAGAGACTGCAGGAGGTACGCACACTGGTATCGTCCAAAGAAACTGAAGATAACAGGTGCGATAACAAAATTCAGAGGCATAGAATATAGTGCCTCCGAATACCAGTAATATTTTAAATTTGCACTGAAAAGTAATGAGAAGATATACAATAGTGTGAATTTAGTTAAATAAGAATAAATAAATGCACAATGAATTCATATTAATGTGATGTATCAGAAGAAAATCAGTAGGAGCCATGAGGAGGATTCAAACCTATGCTCCGAGTGCTCCCAAGCAAACACCTTAGACAACTAGGCCACGAGATGTCAAAAGAATTTCCCCATATTAGGTGCCTTACGAGGTTCCGAAGTCATCCTGGCCAACTAAACCTTTTGTTCTCGCTGAGAACTTGGTGGTTTTTACCGTATCCGTGCGCTTGATTGGCGGGAAGTGTCTTGTGTTGCAGGTTTTTCTGGGGGGCTCTCTGAATACCTCATTCTTGCCTCTTTGCTCCTGCCCTTTTCTATGATGCTGGTCTGGTGCAATTGCATACTCACTTCTCTCAGCAGCTTTGGTCGCTGATGATTTTGGACTCTGTCGCTATTGGCTTTTGTTGTGCGATTCATGTCTCCACATGTTATCTTCTGATTGTCTTGCAGAGGATGTGAAGGCATCAGAAAGGCGCCTCTTTGGGGGTTTTTTTTTTGTTGCAGTGGCTTCAGCTTCATCTGCTTTGCTTAAGCTGTATGCTCTGATCCTCTGGGAGGCGTTTCATTGTTTTTTCACCTCCCGTGTCGGCAGGGTATGCTGGTTCATGCTTTGGATTCAGCGTGGGTCCTGGCTTTTTTTCAGCTTATCTTTTTTGTCCTCTGCTTTTTTCTAAGGACCAAGTTGCTCAGTTTTTGTCGGCAGCTCTGGTGAGGTGTTGTCTGGTCACTGACTTGTGTGTCCGGGGGGGGGGGCTGTTTCGTCTGTCCTCTCAGAGGAGTTGAGCCTAGGGTTCACCTGCTGTTGGTCGAGGTGACTCCTCTGTGGAGCTGGCGGCTGGGCTGTTGTGCCCCCCCCCCCCCCCATCTTCTTCTCGATTGGGAGATGTTGGGAAGGCTGGTACTCGAGGTACCTGTTAACCCTTTCATAGGTTGGGGGGAGGCTGGCTATCTTTGCACAGCTGTGCTTGGTCCCACAATTCACGGGCATTTGGGTCTGTCATGTGGCCTGTAATGGCATTAGGTAGTCTCTCCTTCAGGGGGTTCGAGCCTGATGGAGCTCTTCTC
>WNGS01165339.1:20929297-20989672 GCA_020271785.1 Procambarus virginalis | reverse complement strand
ATATGTATAAAGTACAGTAGACATGATTATAAATATTTTCATCAGTGATGTTGATACTTGGTAATTTTCATGAATACGTACATATACACCCTTACGGTATTTCAAACTACCACTAATTATCAAGTATAGTTACTGATGAAGACAAAATTAATTTTTATAATTCTCCCTGGGCTCCTTAGAGTGCTCATTTTAACAGGCAAATGCTTATCACTAGCTGAATTACTTTCTAGAATCGTGAGATAGAAGAACTGATAAGAAGATGCCACAAGTTAGAACAGCAAACAAGACAGAATGTTCCATCCCAGTTGCATGGATCCCTAATTAAACGATGTCATTCAGAAGTACTTTCACCTAAAGTATCTCCAAGCAAATTACACTCAAACTTTACTTCGAGGTAAGGAATAGAATATAGTGTATAAATAATGAGGACCCATAGCTTTGGAGGAAAAACCAGCATTGAATGTAATAAAATGCCGGTTTTTGGTAGAGCCCAGGTGGCTCTCTAAAGTTAACTCATTGAGATTGCTCCTATCTCCCAGGTCACATCAGTCACAGGAATTCTGTTTGACCTACCTGGCCCCTTCACAGAAATGCAGGTATTTTGACATTGTGACATTTTGCACTCCTCCAAGAAAGTATCCAAAAAGTCGGCAAGCATTACAGACAACTGCAAGAGTCACAGGAACGGAAGCCTTGAAACCCGTCAAACCAACTTCTCAAACCATTCAAACAAAATAATTGAATCATTCGAAACTAGCTCGAGCCCTTGGTACCAACAGACTGCTACCATAATGCCTAGAACCCTGGCCCTTTGCCAACTCTCCCAAGTCAGTTCTGGAGCAGATGAACTCCACATCCACCAACCAACCACCTGGAAGGGAGGGAGGGTGTCGAGAAGCCACCTGGGCTCTACCAGAAAGAGGTGTTTTATTTCATTCAACATTGGTTTTCTGGAAGAGCCCCTTGGTTGCTCCTTGCAGCTAACTAACCAAGAAAATGAAAGACAAAGTACTCACCAGGAGGAGGAGGAGAGATGGCAAGTACAGTACTAAGGCAAAGCATACATGAAGATGGGAAACACGGCCTAAAGCAACAACTCTGGAAGAGGTCCCAGTTGGTTCCGTTCCAAATTCAAACCTGGTTGTGCTTATTTGGGATTCTCAGGTGTTGCTTTCACCTTTCCCTCTGCGGCCTTGCTCTGGTTGCAGTCCTGCCGTTGGCTGCTGCTGAGGAGAACCTCTGCATTTGCTCAAGCAGCTCTGCAGGCGTCTCCAGAGGGTTTGGCTCTGGAGGCTGTTCTGGTATTTTTGGAGCAACCCCTGTTGCCACTGTAACACTGTAAAGGTATTTGGTTTAATTTTATTTAATACATAAATGGAGATATATGAGTCACAGACAAGGATTTGACAGACGCCAACTTGTCTGGCCTAGATCTCACACCTCTAAGTGTTAATTGACAACCAAGTGACCTGAGGTCAGCCAGGCGAATCTCACCTGGCTCTCGCTAATCTTATAATTGAGCCGGGTAGCCTTCAAACATGCCGACGTTTAAGGAGTGGCTTGGTAGAGTGCCCCAGGCTATCTAACTTGTGGGCGGAGTTAGCCACTAGGTTTCCCAATATATACTCGGAGAGATATCGATTCAGGATCAGGAGAAGGACAGAAGAAGCAGAGGAATAGACAGAAGAACAGACAGCAGCGGCCAGCCGTCCACACAGGCGGTCTGGACGGCCCCCTGCAACCCTTATACTGGGTTCTTTTCTTCTGCTCGATTTACCATGGGCCCCTTTGGTCGAGGATTGTTTTTGGAAGGCTCTGTTTTTATTGCCTTGCTCTCTGGTTGTCAGGTTGGTGAGCTTCATGCCCTCCTCCGGCGCTTCTTTTTTTTTTTTTTTTTTTTTTTTTATCCTGATGGTCATTTTATTCATTTGCAGCCTGCTCTTTCTTTTCTGGCGAAAAATGAGACGGGAGGCTTCTGGAGGGGTCCTATGGTTGTGGAAGCTTTGTTCAGCCGGGGCAAGTATGCATTGTGTACGGTTCAGCTTTGCACTGCTACTTGCAAGTCACCGATTCTGTTTCGGTGGATTCATTGGTGTTGGATCTGATTTCTCTGGTTCCCTGTTCCAGGGGTTGTGTGTCTCGGGTTGTTTGCAGTGTTGTGAAAGCTAGCCAGCTCGTGATGTTCGGAATTTCACTGCCTTGTCAGCAGTTTTTGGTAACATGTCTTGGGCCAATATTTGGGCATGGGGGTTTTGTAGGTCTAACAGGGTCTTGGCTGCCAACATATCTTGTCAATATTCATGGTCGTATATAACCTTCTGTTGCTCTGGGTCATCTGCCGCACCCGTCAGACTCTTCTTCGTGTTGATACTTGCGGTGTCTCTGCCTCCTTAGTAAGTTCCCCTGTTTTGTCCTGCTCTTTGGGTAGTTAGCATCAGGGAGCCGATGGGGCTTCCGCCAGAAAACCAGTTTTGAATGTGATGAAACGGCAGTTTCTGGATGAGCCCCAAATACTCCGACACCCTTTCTCCCAATGGTCGGCAGCTTTTCATCATTTCAAAACTGACCGGCTCCCTCCTTTTCCGAATGAGGGGGGAGGTGGAGGTAACGAGCTGGTTCTAGTTTGACGAAGTATTCGTCCTTTGTTTTTAGCAGAGTTCTTTTGATACTGTATTATGGTTTTGTGTTTTGCAATAAACCATGCAGTAGTTTGCTTAGAGATGACCGGCTCCGACCGGGGAGCCGGTCGGCAGAGCGGACAGCACGCTGGACTGTGATCCTGTGGTCCCGGGTTCGATCCCGGGTGCTGGCGAGAAACAATGGGCAGAGTTTCTTTCACCCTATGCCCCTGTTACCTAGCAGTAAATAGGTACCTGGGTGTTAGTCAGCTATCACGGGCTGCTTCCTGGGGGTGGAGGCCTGGTCGAGGACCGGGCCGCGGGGACACTAAATCCCCGAAATCATATCAAGATAACCATCTGCTTGCTCAAGATTGCCTACCTTTCTGTATGTCTTCCCTAGTTGATGGCAAGATGATAAACTTTAAATGTAAAGTGTTCACGAGCCATTGCTACCTGCGCCTCTCTGAGGGGGGGGGGGGCAAATTCTGGCTCATGGTCCATAGTAGGCAACAAGTACTCTGAGACTGATGACACAAAGTAGTATGGCACTTAATCAGTAAGTCGGGAAAACTCCGGGGCTCACCCAGAAACTGCTGTTTCATCACATTCAATGCTGGATTCTTCTAAACATACAAAGATTATTATAGACTTCTATGAAAAGTATTGTACTGTACTAATATACTTTTGATAACCAGTTTTTTGCTAACTCTTGTCTGATGTCAGTTCCTGACTGCTCATTTCAGTTTTTGTCTTCCAAATATACTACTTTGATTCTTTAACTTGATAACTTTTCCAGTCCTTTAGTAACTTTTTCCATTTGAGTTATCTAAGTTAATCCTGATTTTTGCTAACTTTTATACTTGCACTGAATTCTTATCCAGATTTGTGTCAGATAATTTGTTCAAATTCATCCCCCTCTTGGTTTTGTGTGTTAATTTTTCTTTTACAAAAAACCAGTTAATGTTTACATTATATATACAAAGTATTAGTTTCATAAAAAGAATATATTTTTTAAGGTTCGATTTTGGAGGAAGCAGAGTCAGCGTACGCAGTGTGGAAATTCAAACTGAATCATATTCTAAAACTAAAGTGCGAAGACAGCTTATTGCTGCTGCTGCCGGAGGTGAGGATGTTACTTCAGAAGTTGTTTTTTTATTTGATTTACTGGGTACAATATCTCGGAAACTGTTGTGGTTTCTAGTCAAGACTTGATAACTGCTGCCTGCTTGTCTTGTGTGCCTTGTTCATCGTGCATCTCAGAGGCCTCCTATAGCAGGAGTGTATTTACAGTACAATTTGTCCCCACAAATTAAATCCAAGTTTCAAAGATTTTTGGACATGCATTTCATTTCCAAGAATGTAAGGCTATTTAATTGATCGATAGAACAGAGAACTTGGTTAATGCAAGGTAACCATTTTGTTGCGGCACTTTGATTTAAACCCTGTTCAAACACTTGGATTTAAACACTGATTTCAAAATATTGCCATAAATCTAATTTTTAATATTCCTGATTTTATTACATTTCTAGTAGAAAATTACCTGCTTTTTCCAGCTGTTTCATTGAAGCAAAATTATACAGTATTAACAAAAATATTAAATAGCAAAAATGAATCAAATTTTGTTATCCTGGATGATAAGCATCCACAAGATGTATAATATCATTATGAATACAATTGTTAAGGCTTAATTGCAACAACATACAGTATTTTAATTTTATTTTTATTGGCAGGGGTGGTTGTTTATACATTTTGATTGTTCAGTATTTTCTGGATGGGGTGAGGTAGCCCTGTCATCTTCCTGACACGGGACCAGCCTCCGTGCCTGGAGGATGAGCAGGGGCATTGTCCACAAGAAGGAAGGGCCTTCAGAGGCAATTGTTTCTCTTCGAAGTATTCCTTGACATTAGGACCAAACACTTTATTAGTCCATTCAACAAAAAAATGCCTGGTTACCCAAGCTTTGCTGTTAGCTCTCCACATTACCTGTAACTTACTTTTCATCACATTGTTTTTCTTAAACAACACTAGGTTCTCTGAGTGGTAGACTAGCAAAGGTTTTAGCTTAAGATCCACACTTGTATTCCCACAACAAGAGTCAGTCTGTCCTTCATTGACTTGAGTCCTGCCAATGACTTCTCCTCTTGATTGATATAGATAATGAAAATGCGTAACAGAACCTGTGAAGAGCAGGGGTACCATAGGCACAATCAGAGAACACTGTATAAACATCAGAGGTCCACGGTTGTTCAATATACTCCCAGCAGGCCCAAGAATTATTGCCGAAACAACCGTGGACATCTTCAATAGAAAACTAGATCATTTTCTCCAAGGAGTGCTGGACCAACTGGGCTGTGGTGGATATGTGGGCCTGCGGGCCGCTCCAAGCAACAGCCTAGTGGACTAAACTCTCACAAGTCAAGTCTGGCCTAAGGCCGGGCTTGGAGTAGAATAACTCCCAGAACCCCATCAATCAGATCCTCTTTGATATCATTTTCCAGAACAAGCCTGTCTCATCACAGTTAAATACATACAGTACTTGGTTGGGAATAAAACCCTTGGCCTCTACAAAGTCCCGAAACTTGAAAACTAATTTCTCGGCAGTGTCCGTGTTAAAACTGGCATCTTTCCCGTGCCTCACCATACAGTATTATGAGTGACACTTCTCTTAAATATTTCAAACCACCCATGACTGGCTTTGAACACTTCCCAATCGGCCTTTTTTTTTTCTTGTAAGCGATCACCATGCAGTTGTTTAGTTTTTCACAAATGATGACCTCGGATATACATTACGAATACCAACCAACTGTTGTTAATTATCCAATCCATGTAAACAACAATTTCTCAACCTCTTCAATTGTTTGCGATGTCTGCGATCTTTATTTTGTAACTGCTTTCACTTTTTTGCAACATCAGCTTTGATGGCTTCTTTATTTTTAAGTACAATACCTATATTGTAGATATCATCGATTTAGACATTCCAAACTCGGTAGCAAGAGCAGACACCACTTTCATATTTTGCTATTACAGTACAGTAGTTCTTTCTGTGGGGATCCCCCCGGCTCCTGGAGCTATCGGACTGATACATGCTATATTAGTGGAGCATCAGTCAATGGAGTTCTCCTATCGGGGTCCATGAACCAGAACCTGGCCCCCCCCCCCACTCAGAGAGGCACAGGGAGCAATGGTCTATGGAAACACCAATGTGTTTAGCAGCATTCTGTCTGCCATTGGCTGGGGTTAGGCACCTAGAAAGTAGGCATAACAAAATAAACCCCACTTAGTAAGAAATTGCAACCAGCGCAGTGTGCTGCATTGCACGCTTACCTACGAGGCGGCTGTGTTCCTGTTTTTTGGTGGGTTGTATTTTGCGGGGGTTTTCTTTAATTGTATTTTCCTTGCCTGGAGGGGGGTCTGCCTTGATTGAATATTAGTCAACCTAGGGGATATTGGTGATCCTCCTCTACGCTCCCTGTGCTTGTACACATCACGGGTCCAGTTTATAGCCCTTCCTCTGTTTACATTCGGGTTCCACTGGCTTGGCAGCACCTTGCCCGGGCTTCCCGTAGGCAAAAACCCCTATGGGCCCTGCAAAATCCGTCGAGGCTTAGTTGACCAATGGATGCATCTTCTTAGTCACCATGCCTTGTGTGAGTGTAAAGGTCATACTGTGCCCTTGTCCCAGGGTGATGGTCACCTGTTTTGCCTCAGTCATGCTGCCTGTTGGGTCACTGGCACCTTTGACCGGGTCTTGCGAAACGTGTCTCTGCTCATGCTCCAGGTTAGTTGCCAGTTCGGATGCCCCGGGCTTGCTCATTTTGGTTTTGGGGACCGGACTTTGGGGTATTAATCGCTTCGACTCTGGTACAGTCTGCGCCCGCAAGTACTTTCCCGGTTGGCAGTTTTCGCCCTGCTCTCCTAACCCCCTTCCCCTTGCTTCTGGCTCCTGAACGTCTGAGGGTTTCCGAGTCAGGGCTGGGTTTAGTTGGTGATGAGACTCGGGCGCTTCGGGGGGCTGCCCCATTCAAGTTGGATACGGAGGCATTCAAGCCTGCTCTTCCTGAGGCTCTTAGTCCTACCAGTGGATCTTTCTTTGTTACATTTGTTACCTCCACGTCCTCTACCGAGGGGTAGAGGGCGTGGATGGTGGCTCTGGCCTGGATCCTGGCTTGAAGGCTTCTGGGGCTGGGGAGGAGAACCCTGGGGGGCTTGGGGCCCCCTTTGATCGCACTTGAGTTTTGGTGCCCTCGTCGTGGGGGTTTGTTGTTACAGGGGAAGAAGTTTTCTTAATCCCCTTCCTGTACGAGTTTGATTGAGGTTGGCTCCTCCCCAGGTTCAGTTCTGGGTTCCCTTGGGATCCTCGGCTCCCTCTTCCGGAGATTTTCTCCCTCTCGAATCCTGCATAGGAGGTTTGAGAGGCTCTTGCAGTTTACNCACGTGACGGGAGATGTCTCCCCCGTGTGGCCAAATGATATACTTAATTTGTTGTTGTTATAGATTCAGCTACTCGGAACAAGTTCCAAGTAGCACGGGCTATGGTGAGCACGTAACTTACCTGGCACAGGAGCTGGGCAAGAAGCACGGGCTATGGTTAGCCTCGTGGACAGGATGTTGTTGTTATATATTCAGCTACTCGGAACAAGTTCCAAGTAGCACGAGCTATGGTGAGCCCGTAACTTACCTGGCACAGGAGCTGGGCAAGAAGCACGGGCTATGGTTAGCCTCGTGGACAGATGTCTCCCGTCCGTGGACAGGATGTGTTGTTGTTATAGATTCAGCTACTCGGAACAAGTTCCAAGTAGCACGGGCTATGGTGAGCCCGTAACTTACCAGGCACAGGAGCTGGGCAAGAAGCACGGGCTATGGTTAGCCTCGTGGACAGGAGATGTCTCCCGTCCGTGGACAGGATTGATTGATAAAGATTAAGCCACCCAAGAGGTGGCACGGGCATGAATAGCCCGTAATGGACAGGAGATGTCTCCCGTCATATATACTTAATTGCTTATATGATTGGACTACACCTCACCTTCCTCCAGTAGGTTGGAAGGATTTTTTTTATTTTTTTTTATTTTTTTTTATTTTTTTTTATTTTTTTTATTGTTTTCTACCACAGACGTGGCCACACATTTACAATGCTAACAGCATATATACATTTTCTTCTGTCCTCCATGGACAGGGTTAGAGATGTGTTAAACATATATTTTAAGGGTTTATTGAACAATCAATCACTGAAGGTGAGTTGGTGCTTTAAAAATGCTAAGCTAACCTATATACGTAAATACATAGATACACAGATTTATGTATGCTTTACATAAAGTGTTCGATGTGTCATCTACACAGTGTCATTAATGTACATTTACAAAGGTGAAATGTAATTGATTGATTGATTTGATTGATAAAGATTAAGCCACCCAAAGGTGGCACGGGCATGACTAGCCCGTAAGTGGTGGCGCTTTTGAGCCATTACCAGTATCAAGAGCTGATACTGGAGATCTGCGGAGGTGCGACTGCACCCTGCGTGACGGGAGATGTCTCCCGTGAAATGTAATTCTGATCAGCTTCCATATATACTTTATACCCATACATACACATGGTTGGAAGGATGGAAGGAATGTTACCTGTAATTAGGAAAACGATTATAGCTTCGTAATTAGTGAACAAATAATTCGTAATTAGTGCTAATGAGGTTTGCCATTAAGCTAATAAGAGGTTGGAGCGAGTATATTGTTTAACTCGCTACAATTATGTTTATATTGAAGTATTTAAAAGGACTCGAAAGCGGTGATGAATAGGTTGTTTTCGTGAGCATTTGCAATTACTTGACCGAATTTAATTTATATTTGTTGATATTTAGTATTATTTTTAATAAATAATAAATTAGATGGTGTGTTTTATAGCTTTAGTGACTTTAAATGAGTGAAACACTATGGGGTAAAGGGCGTTGTTGAGTGAGGTGAATCAGCTGATTACTGTCGTCACAGTGGGTGGCGGGAAGCAGCAGTTTGACTGGTGTTACCTCCACGAAGCTGCACTTGTCATAAGAAGACACCGTTGTTTGTGACTGACGCTCACACCTCATACCTCACGCCTCATACTTCACCCCTGGATACATGGTCAGTTACTTAGGAGGATATATATTAACAGGAGTATGAGGTGCGACGCCAGGACTGACTAGTGAGCCAGTGTGTGGCACAGTCCCCGCTACACCCATATATGTGTGTGTGTGTGTTAGATTTTACTCAGATATGTTGAAGTACTGGGAAAGTTTACATTAATAGAACTCATAATACTAGCAGAGTTTACAAGTTATATGATCCTTAAGAGCCGTGAATCATAGTAGGCAAGACAAACTAACCTACTACCGTCTATGGTCTGAGAAAAGTTTGAAATTACTATTCATTGCTACTCTTAAGCCAGCCTGGCCCTCTAACCAACAAGCTAACCTAATCTTTTCTAAACTAATAAAAGTAACATATAAATGTTTGTAATTACCTAAGTGTAATTACCTAAGTGTAGTTACAGGATGAGAGCTACGCTCGTGGTGTCCCGTCTTCCCAGCACTCTGTCATATAACGCTTTGAAACTACTGACGGTCTTGGCCTCCACCACCTTCTCCCTAACTTGTTCCAACCGTCTACCACTCTGTTTGCGAAAGTGAATTTTCTTATATTTCTTCGGCATCTGTGTTTAGCTAGTTTATATCTATGACCTCTTGTTCTTGGTTCCAGGTCTCAGGAAATCTTCCCTATCGATTTTATCAATTCCTGTTACTATTTTGTATGTAGTGATCATATCACCTCTTTTTCTTGTCTTCTAGTTTTGGCATATTTAATGCCTCTAACCTCTCCTCGTAGCTCTTGCCCTTCAGTTCTGGGAGCCACTTAGTAGCATGTCTTTGCACCTTTCCAGTTTGTTGATGTGCTTCTTAAGATATGGGCACCACACAACCGCTGCATATTCTAGCTTTGGCCTAACAAAAGTCGTGAACAATTTCTTTAGTATATCGCCATCCATGTATTTAAACGCAATTCTGAAGTTAGAAAGCGTGGCATAGGCTCCTCGCACAATATTCTTTATGTGGTCCTCAGGTGATAGTTTTCTATCTAGAACCACCCTAGATCTCTTTCTTTATCAGAATTCTTTAAAGATTTCTCACATAATATATAGGTTGTGTGGGGTCTGTTCTCCTATTCCACATTCCATAACATGGCATTTATTAACATTAAATTCCATTTGCCAAGTGGCGCTCCATGTACTTATTTTGTCCAGGTCATCTTGAAGGGCATGACAATCATCTAAGTTTCTTATCCTTCCTATTATCTTAGCATCATCAGCAAACATGTTCATATAATTCTGTATACCAACTGGTAGATCATTTATGTAGACAATAAACATCACTGGTGCAAGAACTGAACCCTGTGGTACTCCACTTGTGACATTTCTCCAGTCCGATACATTGCCTCTGATCACTGCCCTCATTTTCTATCAGTCAGAAAATTTTTCATCCATGTTAGAAGCTTACCTGTCACCCCTCCAATATTTTCCAGTTTCCAGAACAACCTCTTATGTGGAACTCTGTCGAAAGCCTTTTTTAGGTCCAGATAGATGCAGTCAACCCAACCATCTCTTTCCTGTAATATCTCTGTTGCTCGATCATAGAAACTGAGTAAATTCGATACACAGGATCTTCCAGATCGAAAACCATACTGTCTGTCTGATATTATATCATTTCTCTCCAGGTGTTCTACCCATTTAGTTTTAATTATTTTTTCCAATATTTTGACTATTACACTTGTCAATGATACCGGTCTATAATTAAGGGGGTCTTCCCTGCTTCCACTTTTGTAGATTGGAACTATGTTAGCCTTTTTCCACACATCAGCTACAACTCCTGTAAACAGGGATGCCTGAAAATCAGTTGAAGAGGAATGCTGAGCTCAGGTGCACATTCTCTCAGAACCCATGGTGAAACTCCATCTGGACCAACTGCTTTGTTCTTATTTAGCTCCTTGAGCATTTTTTCCACTTCGTCTCTAGACACCTCTATGTGCTCTATGTTGTTCTCTGGAATTCTTATTGTATCTGGTTCCCTGAAGATTTCATTTTGTACAAACACACTTTGGAACTTTTCGTTTAATGTTTCACACATTTCCTTTTCATTTTCCGTGAATCTATTTCCCATTTTCAACCTCTGAATATTATCCTTTACCTGCAATTTGTTGTGTATGAATTTATAGAATAGACCTGGTTTTGTTTTACATTTGTCTGCAATCCCTTTTTCAAAATTTCTTTCTGCCTCTCTCCTCACTGCCGTGTAGTTGTTTCTCGCTTCTTTGTATCGCAGGTATGTTTGGGGGTTTGGCCTCTTCCTGTATTGATTCCATTTTTGTGACTTTTGGTCTCTGGCCCTCTCGCACTTTCTGTTGAACCAATCCTGTTTCCTAGTTCTGCTTCTCTGTTTTGGTATAAATTTTTTTGTTCCTTTATCATATATTTCACAAAACTTGACATAATCTCATTCACTTCCTTGCCTAGCAACAAGTCTGTCCAATTATACTCACTAAAAAATTTTCTAAGGTTGCCATAATGTCCTCTCCTAAAATCAGGTTTTTCAATTGCCTCGACTGTCATATTTTCTTCCAGGTTATATCGCATTGCATACTTATTCCCAAAAAGACATGGTCACTTTTACCCAAGGGAGGAAGGTACTGAATGTCAAATATTTCTTCCTCCTTCCTGGTAAATATCAAATCTAGCATGGAGGGAACGTCCCCTTCCCTCATCCTCGTAGCTTGTTTAACATGTTGATACAAGAATGTTTCCAGGATGAGGTCTACAAATTTACAGGTCCAGAAATCTTCTGTTTTAGCTTCATATGCCTCCCAGTCTATGGATTTCAAGTTGAAGTCGCCGACTATCAACAGCCGTGAACTATCGTTATCCGCTCTTGCTATGATCTCTCTCATTATTGTTATAAGACCTTCTCGTTTACTATCTAGCTCCTCTTTGACCATGTGCTGCTTAGCGGTGGACTATATGCATTTATGATCATTAGTTTATCATCCTCATGGCAGATCTCTAGTGCTATTATATCAACTTCTTGTGGATTGGCAGTCATTATTTCGTTCACCTTTAGGTGTTCTTTCGCCAGCACAGCAACGCCACCGCCTTTCTTGATTTTCTGTCCCGTCTCCAAATTGAGTAGCCCCTTGGGAATATGACCTCATTTAAAATAACATCTTCAAGTTTGTCTCCGTGAGTGCAACAATGTCTGGTGTCTGCAGCTGTATTATATCATTTAACTCCAGTATCTTTGACCTTACTCCATCTATGTTGGTGTATGCAATCTTCAGGAACTTGTTCCCCCTCTTCTTATTTTTCACTCCCCCTTTCTCTAATGATTTTGTTGGTTTGCCTTTATGTACCACTTCACTGGTCTGCCTACTCCTATCACTTTGTAGAAAAAAGAATTGATATCTTGTGTTGTATGTAGAGTGTGCACGAGGTGTGCGACTTCACTATTATGTTGTTGTTATGCTGAGCACAAATCATTTTATCGGGATAATTATGGATGGATTGGATTTGGTTAAAGAGTATCAATGACATATCTAGTTCAAACTTTCCGTGTGTATTAGACCATGCTGCAACTAGTTATTATGGTTCACTTTATGGTGTCTCATTGTGTAAGAAATGGAAGTTGGAATTTGTCTTTACAGAGCATTGTGCTCTGTACGAATCGGCAGTGATTCGTTAGTCTGTACATAAAGTATGTTTATTTAAGAATAAACTAAATTTGTTTACTGTTTAGTACTTATCATTTGAAAAACAGGAATTAGTGAATATATATAGTTTTATAAAAAATTAGGATAATTGTCTTCCAGAGAATCGGACCCAGAAGGAATGGACGATGATTGGGAAGACCTCGATGACAGTGCTGTGGAAGAGTGCATGGTACTTGCTACCCAGATGTTTTCGGAGCTTCCTCAAGAGGAATGTTCATCGAATCAGAGAGTAGATGAAAGCCATGAAACAGCTGGGCAGAACTTTACAAATAGTGTTACTATCCAAACAAACTCTGATGCCCAAAATCCCGTTAACAAAAAACCCAGACTTGAGGAACCCCCTCACAATAATGCTGCCAGTAACTTAGATGACGGTGGATTTTTCAGTGTTCAGAGCAATAGTTTAAATACAGCTAATTCAAGGCTCCCTTCTAAAAATACAAGAACAGTTTGTAATCAACCAAGTAGTTTACCCAAAAATAGCTATTCTAACAGATTCAACGATTTTGCCATTCCTAGTGATAATTCGCATAAATCATCATCGGGAACTTTAAAACCAGTGCATGGTTCAGGTAAAGTGTACAACTCTATTCCTATGAAAGGAGCTGGAGGCATTGTTAACTCTGGGAAAGGCTGTATTCAACCTTCATGTTCATCAGGAAGAGCAGTAAATGAAGATAATAAAGAATTACTGAGAAGGATACAGATAGAGAAAAGCAAGCTTGAAGATGATGTTCTACTCAAACAAGGAGAGGTTAGATATGTATTTGTTTGTCATTTTCAAAGTTTGCAGCATATGAACTGGAGGATTTTTTCAGTAACTATGTTGCATTTACAGTAAACATAAATATATTTAAGGTTTGTGCATTATGTGTAATGTTCATAAATTGTATAGAAAGAATACTAGAAAAGTAAAAAATTCAAATGGTATATATATATAATTTTTTCTACAGATATCTCTATTACGAGCAGAGCTGAAAAGGAAAGAGGCAGCTTTGGAAACCGAGAGATTGGATCGTTGTGCTGCAATAGAAGCTGCTGAAAAGAGAGGCAAGGAAAAGGTGCCTAAAAATCCTCATGTCTAATTCTCTAAGGCATTTTGATATATATATATGGTATATTTTGTAGCTTCAGTAATATTGAGTGCTGAGAAGAATATAAAATGGAGGCAAGAGGAGCCAGAGGACATGGTCAGTCAGTGGAAGGTTTCTCACCAACTCCATAGCTTGTACACTACCCCCCCTTTTCCCCAATGGCACCCACCTCATTTCGGTGGTGGGCCTTGAATGCTTTGTTTAACCCTTCCACTATCCATCCCAAGTGAAGCCATGGTGGCTAATTATCCGCAAACTGTGCATCTGAGCTGGGGCCTTACTTTGTTACAGCATAAGATTTAAAAATCCTGCAGGGATACAAAGCTCACATTGGCTTTCTCAGGCCTCCAGTAAGTAGATGCCATTTTCAAAAAAATTGTGGCCACTGTTCCTGGGTGTACTCGCCTAGTTGTACTCGCCTAATTGTTTGCGAGGGTTGAGCTCTGGCTCTTTGGTCCTGCCTCTCAACCGTCAATCAATAGGTGTACAGGTTCCTGAGCCTATTGGGCTCTATCATATCTACACTTGAAACTGTGTATGGAGTCAGCCTCCACCACATCACTTCCTAATGCATTCCATTTGTCAACCACTCTGACACTAAAAAAGTTCTTTCTAATATCTCTGTGACTCATTTGGGCACTCAGTGTCCATCTGTGTCCCCTTGTATGTGTGCCCCTTGTGTTAAATAGCCTGTCTTTATCTACCCTATCAATTCCCTTCAGAATCTTAAATGTGGTGATCATGTCCCCCCTAACTATTCTGTTTTCCAGTGAAGCGAGGTTTAATTCCCGTAGTCTCTCCTCGTAGCTCATACCTCTCAGCTCGGGTACTAGTCTAGTGGCAAACCTTTGAACCTTTTCAAGTTTAGTCTTATCCTTGACTAGATATGGACTCCATGCTGGGGCTGCATACTCGAGGATTGGCTTGACATATGTGGTATACAAAGTTCTGAATGATTCTTTACACAAGTTTCTGAATGCCATTCGTATGTTGGCCAGCCTGGCATATGCCGCTGATGTTGTCCTCTTGATATGTGCTGCAGGAGACAGGTCTGGCATGATATCAACCCCCAAGTCTTTTTCTTTCTAAAGTGTGAAGGCCTTGGTGAGCAACCAAAGCTAACAAATGCAGCACAGGCTAACAGCACCCACTGTTCAGCTATGTCAACAGCATCACTTAAAAAATGAAAAATATACTGTACGAGTAACTGCAGTTATTTGGCAATATCATCATAGACGTTCCTGACTGTGATAAAGACTATATACAATGTTCAGATATCGGTGAACACAAAGCTGTTTATGGTGTTCACAGTACTATGCATACAGCTGCAGCACTCTGCCATTGTTTTGTGCATCTAAACATCTTGAAATGACAGTTCATGTTCATTTAGAAAAAAAAAGTTGTGGAAAATTATTAAATTTCAGGATTCTGGTAACCGCAGCATTGTGCCCCAAATTAGTGTTGTATGTAGTGTCTTGGGAGGAGGAATATTGTCAGGTGGCATCATCAGCTGACTAGCATGTAATTACCCAAGTGTAGTTATAGCATGAGAGTTATGCTCGTGGTGTATGTGGTGGTGTAGTGCTGTTTAGATTAGACAGACCAGCTTAGTGGCTTATGATGCAAAAAATAGATAGTTACATACAAGGTGTGTGTGTATACAGTAGTGTAATAAAAGCAAAAGCCGTCTGTTTTATTCTTCAAGGAATATAATACTGTATTTAACTCATTAGTTAACTAATATGCTGTATCTCTTGGTACCAATATTCTACATATTCTATGACAAATTATATTGACTGCCTTATTAATTGCCAATATAAAGCAGCTCCTGTTTTTATCAGTATAAATATTTACCTGAATATATGTGAGGGCCACTGATACTAGTGGTCTTGACGAGGACAGGAAACTGGCGGCTTGTCAAAGGTTCCCCCATTTGCACTGATCTTTTTCCAGCTGTATTTTAAAACCTAGCAGAGTTTTGGTGTTTACGGCTTTGGCGGGTAGGCAAAATAGGAGCTGTCTTATATGGGTCAATCAAATGCAACTCCTACTCATAGTGATATAAATTGGAGTTCCCTCATATGGTCCATTAGGCCCATTTAAAGCATCTCTTATTTATATAAATATGAGCTGCCTCCAATGTGCCATTGGAGACCATGCAGGAACAGTGTTTTGTCTACAGACACAACATTTCTTTTGCGTCTGCAGTCACGAGCAATGCTCTCTTCTGTCATGTCGGGGATCTCTAATCATCCAATAGATTGGTCTTCTAAAATAATCTTCCTGCCTCTACTCTTCACAGATGCTGTCTTATCAAATCGGCTCTTGATATACAACATGCCCAACATGAACTTTAGTTCTAACTTTGTTGCTGTTGCTCTAACTTCCTTAACATATGTGATCTGACTGAAGTTTTGCCCATTTCTCTCTCTTTCTTGCCTCTTTTTCTTACCCCCTTTTATGTGGGGATCCCCGTCGGGTCAGATTTAAGTGTCATACTACCTAGTATCATCAGTTGTGGAGTTCTTTTTACCTACTGGAAACCACAAGCCAGAACCTTGGCCCCTCGCAGAGGTGCAGGGAGTGATTGCCTATGATCACTTTACATTTAAGGTATATAATTTTTGCCTTCACCAGGGAATGCACCCAGAAAGATAGGCGAATCAAAACAAACTAGTACTGCCTGGTTTAAAAAAAGACCAAAGCCTCCCCTGACAAAAGAACTCGCCCCCAAAAGAAAAGAAACAAACAAAACTTAGTTAACTAGGCCCCTGCTAGTTAGCTCCACTCCCCCCCCCCCCCCCACCCTTGCTGTGCTTCTTGTTGGGTCAGCAACACCTAGGACACAGTCATGTGAGTCTTGTTGGTTACCTCATGTGCTCCAAATCACCTGTTCCTATGTGAATGACCAGAGGTTTCCAGCAGCACATGTTTTGTTTCCCCAGTTTTCGGCCCTGCAACGCTCTGTTAGGTGCCCGATTGGTTGTTCTGGATCTGCCCCATATCTGCCCTGTTTATAGTTTAGAGATTTGGAATTGGCTGCGTTGGTCAACTTGACCGTGATTCCATTTACATCCCCTCTTCCCTTCCCAGTTAGTTTGGTTTATTTTTCTCCCCCCCACCCTCTTGTTAGATCCAGGAGTTGCCCCTTCCCATTCGGGTGAGGAGGCGCTCTTTCGAATGAGCAAAAGAGCGGCTCTTTCTTTGAGCCGCTCTTTCCACCAAAGTTTGTCTTCCCAGCCGACTCCCTCTCTTGAATCTTTTCCCTTGGACTCTGTCTTCCCTTCCCAGGCAAAGGGCATGGAAGAGTGCTCTGCTCCAAGGCCCTTGCCTACGGTTCCTGGGCTCGGGGGGAGTCCGATTGAAGTTCTTAAGTTTCTTTGACCCTTTGTGGGGCCCTTGTGCTTGCTCTGGTGAGTCTGAACCCAGGTGGTTTTTCTGCAGTTCCGCCTCTATTAGAAGGCTGGGCTGATGACGTACCTTGCTTGTTCGGGCTTCTCTTCCCCATTTCACATCTGTTCTTTCTGATGAGTATGTATCATCATTTGTATGGTGATCAGGTGGCAGGTTTGGTGGTGTCCCCACCTGCGCTCTTCTTCTCAGTGACGGTATACGTTTTCTTGGTGGTCTTTTCATAATTTTTCTCCATTCATCATTGTCCTTCTGTTTTTGACTGGGTTCTGTCCTTTCTCTCTTGGCTGTTCTTTGATAAGCATCTAATAACTAAATCTGTCGCTGCTTGTGTGGCATTGGTGGAGCTTTTTCTGCTTGCATTCTGGGTGGACGTTTCGCAAGTTTTTTTGTGCTTTGTTTCACCTCCCACCTGTTTATGCACTGCCTGAGCCTGCCTGGGTCTTTGGTCCCGGATCTTTCTTTTCTTCCTTCACCTTGGTTTACTGTGGCCCCTTCGGGCTGGGATTGTTTTTGGATGTGTCTGTTTTATTATTGTCTATTATTTCCTTGGCCTCCTGTTGTCGGGTGGGTGAGTTTCATGCTCTCCTCCAGTGCAGGGGTTTTTGTTCCTTTGGTCCTGGGGAAGGTTTGTTCGTTTGCAGCCTGCTCCTTCTTTTTTGGCAAAGAATGAGATGGCAGGCTTCTGGAGAGGGGGGGTCCCTTGGTTGAGGAAGCTTGGTTGGTTCGGCCTGAGGTGCATCATGCACTTTATCCGATCGCGGCTTTACACTGCTTCCTTTGTGCCACCAGTTCTGTTTCAGTGAACTTGTTGTTGATTGATCCGGTTTCTCTGGTTCCTTGTTAAAGAGCTCGTGTTTCATAGGTTGTCCGCAGTGTCTTTAAAGCTAGCCAGCCTGTGGTCTCCCCTTGTGTTCATGATGTTCGCATATACTGTACTGTACTGTACGCTGCCTTGTCGGCTGTTTTGGTAATATGTCTTGGGCTGATATTTGAGCACAGGTTTTGGAGATCTAACAGGGTTTTGGCTGCTGGGTGTTTTGTAACCATTCCTGGTCATTCCTGTAGTCATGTGTTGCTCTGTGGCATCTGTTGCGGCCTTTGGTCTCTCCTTCGAGTTCCCACTTTCCTGGTAGGTTTCCTGTTTTTTTCTTATCTGTGGGTAGTTGGCTTCAGGGAGCCGACGAAGCTCTCCACAGGAAACCAGTGTTGGATGTAATGTAATGCCAATTTTTAGGATACCGACTCCCTCTCCCAGATTAGCAGTGTAATTCTCATTAATGAACTGAAAGCCGGCCAGAGGGCCGGCTCCCCCCCCTCCCGCAATAAAGGAGTGATGTGGAGTTAACTAGCTGGGAAGGGGGCAATAATTTCACTAAGTTTTGGTTGTTTCTTATTGGGGCGAGTTCTTTTGGCATTTCAGGGGCTTCAGTCACATTTTTAAACCAGGCAGTGGTTTGTTTTGATTCCCCTATCTTTCTGGGTGAGCCCCTGTGGCTCACTGATTTCCACTGCCCCCTCCTCCCCCTCCCTTCTAAGTTGTTGGTAGGAGTTTCTTCTGTTTGTGCATCTGCTCCTAAACTGATGGCATTAGACAGTGGACAGCGTGAGCCCTGGTCCCCCTCCCCAACTAGTTGGAGGGGTGGGGTGAAGCATTGCATGCTTGTTTTGAGAGATTTGATAGCTTGTTTGCATTGTTGAGGGAGTTAATTTGGCGGCTTTGGTCTCTTAGAGCCCAGCAGTAGTCTGTATTGGTTCACTGACTTTTCTGAATGCTTTCTCTGCGAGGTAGCGGAATGTCATCTGCTCCTTGTATCTTTGTGAGGGGAGGGTGCCAGGTTCCGTCTCTGGTACTCAGTAGGCCAAACAGAACTCCATGACTGATGTGATCTGGAAGTTGGAGCCTCTCGGAGAACTGCCTTCAACAGCCTGGATGACCAGACCACCAGCCAGGAGGCCTGGTCAGAGACTGGGCCGCAGGGACAGTGATCTTCGGAATAACCACAAGGTAACCAAGCTCTTTACCTTGTGGTTACAAGGTAAACAGCTTGATTATCAAGAAAGTGGCATTTCATTTACTTTTTACGCTGGGTTTTTGTTATCATAGGTTTTCTCAAATGTATTTTTTTTAATTTAAGAAAACTTATGACTGGGTGATGCATCATCATATAGAAGCCTCTTCTCATGCTGGATTGTGTGTATGTACTTGTCCACAATCTTTCCAATTGTTACATTGTATGAAACTGGTCAGGACACCACTGTTAACAGCAATTACTATAAGAAGAGTAATAATAATAATTTTATTCATTAAATATACCTAAGAACCTATTACAATGGTCTATTTGTAGGTAGAGGTTGCATGTGCTGAAATGCATTTTCCTTACAAATCATGTGATTTAGATTTTCATACAGTATTGCTATGCTATTGTATAGTTGTAAATACAGTTCATGTAATTGTGATTTATTCTAAGATGATATGCAATGCAAATTTGTAGCGTTAATGAATAACATTTATTTCACAGGTAGCCAATGTTGCTGCTGAAGCTGAGACAAGGACAAAGGAGAGTGTGAGAAGTGTGGAGAAGCTAGAAGGAGAGCTTCTCTTTAAGGTACTTTACTTGCTGCTTTGTTTTCATTTGTTAAAAAAATATAAAAAAAATTGAGTGCAGACATGAGTAACAGTAACGTGGTCGACAATATAATGTCCAACCCACACATTAGTTAAATGAGAAAACAATGTTTCAGTTCATCTTTGACTGTTAAGCTGACTAATGGTCCAGGACGGACTGAAATGTTTTTTTTTTTCTGATGTGTGGTTTAGACATAAAGATAGCAAGTACTATACCTATTTTGTAGGCATTTCAAGAACATTTCCTATTTGCAAGTTGTTCTCTTAACATGTGAATCAGTTGAGTCTGCAACTGACTTCCCCTTTGTTTGGGGGAGGAGGCGGCAGACTGGGTCAGCCGGCTGCTCCACCTTCAGTTCTTTGCTGATGTAGACATGGTACTGTATACTGGTCACCCTCTCTGACTGCTCTGGTTCCAATCTTCTGTATTAGTTAAGTGGTGTTTGTCTTTGAGGCTCTTCCTTGTGTGTTTTGTGCAGCATGAGCAAGAAGTTTTTGTGCACTTGCAGCTGCATGTGCTCAGGGTTCCCATTCACTGGGTGTTACATGTGCATTGTGTGGTGGGGCACCACCAGACATGATGAATGTTGGTACTGTACTGTATATCATGAGATTCAAAACTCCCAAGGGTACACGGGGGTTGCATCCTGTTCTCCGGAATCCAGTAAATTGGCCATCTTGAAAAAAAAATTTGCATTCCTCCTGGCTGCGAGAGCCAGGAGCCATCCAAGGTCTGGAGGATTTCTTGGTAGTTTGGGGTGATGCCAAGGGACCAACCAGAAAGATTTGTTTCATGACACTACTAGATTTTATATTGATCCGGTTCCTTTTGTGCAGAGTAGGACAATACATGTAATTTCACTTTAATGCTTTTTTTCTACTGACTGTTGTGCCTAATATGGAGGAGGCATGCATGTTGAAATTAAGAAAAAAAAATTTCCAGTCCTTTAACCATGTCTGGAGCTTAGATTAATTTTCCATCTGTATATGTATAAAGTACAGTAGACACGATTATAAATATTTTCATCAGTGATGTTGATACTTGGTAATTTTTCATGAATACGGTACATATACACCCTTACGGTATTTCAAACTACCACTAATTATCAAGTATAGTTACTGATGAAGACAAAATTAATTTTTTATGATTCTCCCTGGGCTCCTTCGAGTGCTCATTTTAACAGGCAAATGCTTATCACTAGCTGTAATTACTTTCTAGAATCGTGAGATAGAAGAACTGATAAGAAGATGCCACAAGTTAGAACAGCAAACAAGACAGCATGTTCCATCCCAGTTGCATGGATCCCTAATTAAACGATGTCATTCAGAAGTACTTTCACCTAAAGTATCTCCAAGCAAATTACACTCAAACTTTACTTCGAGGTAAGGAATAGAATATAGTGTATAAATAATGAGGACCCATAGCTTTGGAGGAAAAACCAGCATTGAATGTAATAAAATGCCGGTTTTTGGTAGAGCCCAGGTGGCTCTCTAAAGTTAACTCATTGAGATTGCTCCTATCTCCCAGGTCACATCAGTCACAGGAATTCTGTTTGACCTACCTGGCCCCTTCACAGAAATGCAGGTATTTTGACATTGTGACATTTTGCACTCCTCCAAGAAAGTATCCAAAAAGTCGGCAAGCATTACAGACAACTGCAAGAGTCACAGGAACGGAAGCCTTGAAACCCGTCAAACCAACTTCTCAAACCATTCAAACAAAATAATTGAATCATTCGAAACTAGCTCGAGCCCTTGGTACCAACAGACTGCTACCATAATGCCTAGAACCCTGGCCCTTTGCCAACTCTCCCAAGTCAGTTCTGGAGCAGATGAACTCCACATCCACCAACCAACCACCTGGAAGGGAGGGAGGGTGTCGAGAAGCCACCTGGGCTCTACCAGAAAGAGGTGTTTCATTTCATTCAACATTGGTTTTCTGGAAGAGCCCCTTGGTTGCTCCTTGCAGCTAACTAACCAAGAAAATGAAAGACAAAGTACTCACCAGGAGGAGGAGGAGAGATGGCAAGTACAGTACTAAGGCAAAGCATACATGAAGATGGGAAACACGGCCTAAAGCAACAACTCTGGAAGAGGTCCCAGTTGGTTCTGTTCCAAATTCAAACCTGGTTGTGCTTATTTGGGATTCTCAGGTGTTGCTTTCACCTTTCCCTCTGCGGTCTTGCTCTGGTTGCAGTCCTGCCGTTGGCTGCTGCTGAGGAGAACCTCTGCATTTGCTCAAGCAGCTCTGCAGGCGTCTCCAGAGGGTTTGGCTCTGGAGGCTGTTCTGGTATTTTTGGAGCAACCCCTGTTGCCACTCTCGTGATCGCTGGGTCTGGCCCCTGGTGTCCCTGTAGCGGTTGCTCTGTCATTGGCTTCCTCTTCAGGTTTTTTAGGGTTCGATGCCATGGTGCCTTCCTCCTCCCTTGCTTGATGTTTTCACAGATTTCTTGGCTGTAGGTTGGGGGTTTTGTGACCAGTGCTCACTAGCACAGCCAGGGTTGTTGGCAACCGCACCTTCATCGGTCTCGTAGCACGGTGCGGGAGTTTTTCACAGTGTGGCAGGCGGTGCGGAGGTTTCAGATTGTTGGGGCTCGGTAATCCGGCTCTGTTCAGACTGTTTCCCTGTGGTTCATTGTCTCAACCAGGGGAAGGGGGGAGGGATGTCTCTTCTGTCTGTGCCTCTTTGAAACTGGTCACCTCGGGTAGCTCTTTTGTTCAGTTCTTGGGGTTTGGCTCTCCACGCTGTTCACGTTCAGTGTCCAATGTCTTGGCCGACAGTCTGTCTCGCTTCATTTCCCTCTCCACTGCAGCCCATCCTCTAAACAAAGACCTAAAGTATATTTCATGCACCTGCCAAACCCCCTGTTTATGAATGAAAAATGGTTTACACACACGACTCAACAGATAATGTCTGAATATCTCCAGAGCAAGTGCTTCGCTGATGACTTTTGTTTTGAACTCTAATGCTGTAAATGCTTCATCCACGTACTACAAATACAAATAATTGGCAACAGAACCTAAACACCTAACCTAACCAGTGCCTAAATATGCACGATATACAATACTATAATAATAATTTATATTTGAAAAAAAGTGATGTTTTGAATGAACGGAAAGTTAAAATTGATGAATGTGTCTTTGGGGTCGACTGCTGGATAGAATGGACTTAGTCTGAGGACAGGTTGCTCCACTGAGTGGACCGTCGATGCCGATTCCTTACGCTGGCTCTGCCAGACATATTGGCGCCCGGATGTGGACCTCTTCACGTCGGCATGGTCTTGGCGTCTGCCTTTGTGGCGCTATTCCCTGACTGTGAGGCTCTCGCGTGCCCAGTCTTGATTTCCAAACTTGGGTGTTTTTTCCGCAGCTCTGCCTTTATCAAAAGGTCAGGCAAGTGACGTATCTCGCTGGTTCGACCTCCTCCACGTTTCATGTCTGGGTTTTTTGAAGTATCTTTATTGCCATTTGTATGGCAAAAAGGTGGGTGTGTTGGTGTCCCACATACAGTTGTCTTCTCTGTGGCAGTACAAGGTTTCTTGGCGGTCTTTTTGCCATTTTCTGTCTTTTTCTTCAGTTTGACAGGGTTTTGTTCTTTCTCTCTCTGCTTTTTCTTGATTGGCGTCTTATGCCAAATACTCTCTTCTTATCGTGCGGCATTGGCAGAGCTGCTTCAACTCGTGTTCAGGGTTAACATTTCTTTGGCCCCATTCTGCAAGCTTCCTTGTGCTTCGTTTCATCTGCCTGTTCGTGTGCTGCCCGAGATTGCCTGGTCCTTATACTGGGTTCTTTTCTTTCTTCTGCTCGATTTACCATGGGCCCCTTTGGTCGAGGATTGTTTTTGGAAGGCTCTGTTTTTATTGCCTTGCTCTCTGGTTGTCAGGTTGGTGAGCTTCATGCCCTCCTCCGGCGCTTTTTTTTTTTTTTTTTTTTTTTTTTTATCCTGATGGTCATTTTATTCATTTGCAGCCTGCTCTTTCTTTTCTGGCGAAAAATGAGACGGGAGGCTTCTGGAGGGGTCCTATGGTTGTGGAAGCTTTGTTCAGCCGGGGCAAGTATGCATTGTGTACGGTTCAGCTTTGCACTGCTACTTGCAAGTCACCGATTCTGTTTCGGTGGATTCATTGGTGTTGGATCTGATTTCTCTGGTTCCCTGTTCCAGGGGTTGTGTGTCTCGGCATGTTTGCAGTGTTGTGAAAGCTAGCCAGCTCGTGATGTTCGGAATTTCACTGCCTTGTCAGCAGTTTTTGGTAACATGTCTTGGGCCAATATTTGGGCATGGGGGTTTTGTAGGTCTAACAGGGTCTTGGCTGCCAACATATCTTGTCAATATTCATGGTCGTATATAACCTTCTGTTGCTCTGGGTCATCTGCCGCACCCGTCAGACTCTTCTTCGTGTTGATACTTGCGGTGTCTCTGCCTCCTTAGTAAGTTCCCCTGTTTTGTCCTGCTCTTTGGGTAGTTAGCATCAGGGAGCCGATGGGGCTTCCCCCAGAAAACCAGTTTTGAATGTGATGAAACGGCAGTTTCTGGATGAGCCCCAAATACTCCGACACCCTTTCTCCCAATGGTCGGCAGCTTTTCATCATTTCAAAACTGACCGGCTCCCTCCTTTTCCGAATGAGGGGGGAGGTGGAGGTAACGAGCTGGTTCTAGTTTGACGAAGTATTCGTCCTTTGTTTTTAGCAGAGTTCTTTTGATACTGTATTATGGTTTTGTGTTTTGCAATAAACCATGCAGTAGTTTGCTTAGAGATGACCGGCTCCGACCGGGGAGCCGGTCGGCCGAGCGGACAGCACGCTGGACTGTGATCCTGTGGTCCCGGGTTCGATCCCGGGTGCTGGCGAGAAACAATGGGCAGAGTTTCTTTCACCCTATGCCCCTGTTACCTAGCAGTAAATAGGTACCTGGGTGTTAGTCAGCTATCACGGGCTGCTTCCTGGGGGTGGAGGCCTGGTCGAGGACCGGGCCGCGGGGACACTAAATCCCCGAAATCATATCAAGATAACCATCTGCTTGCTCAAGATTGCCTACCTTTCTGTATGTCTTCCCTAGTTGATGGCAAGATGATAAACTTTAAATGTAAAGTGTTCACGAGCCATTGCTACCTGCGCCTCTCTGAGGGGGGGGGGGCAAATTCTGGCTCATGGTCCATAGTAGGCAACAAGTACTCTGAGACTGATGACACAAAGTAGTATGGCACTTAATCAGTAAGTCGGGAAAACTCCGGGGCTCACCCAGAAACTGCTGTTTCATCACATTCAATGCTGGATTCTTCTAAACATACAAAGATTATTATAGACTTCTATGAAAAGTATTGTACTGTACTAATATACTTTTGATAACCAGTTCTTTGCTAACTCTTGTCTGATGTCAGTTCCTGACTGCTCATTTCAGTTTTTGTCTTCCAAATATACTACTTTGATTCTTTAACTTGATAACTTTTCCAGTCCTTTAGTAACTTTTTCCATTTGAGTTATCTAAGTTAATCCTGATTTTTGCTAACTTTTATACTTGCACTGAATTCTTATCCAGATTTGTCTGATAATTTGTTCAAATTCATCCCCCTCTTGGTTTTGTGTGTTAATTTTTCTTTTACAAAAAACCAGTTAATGTTTACATTATATATACAAAGTATTAGTTTCATAAAAAGAATATATTTTTTAAGGTTCGATTTTGGAGGAAGCAGAGTCAGCGTACGCAGTGTGGAAATTCAAACTGAATCATATTCTAAAACTAAAGTGCGAAGACAGCTTATTGCTGCTGCTGCCGGAGGTGAGGATGTTACTTCAGAAGTTGTTTTTTTATTTGATTTACTGGGTACAATATCTCGGAAACTGTTGTGGTTTCTAGTCAAGACTTGATAACTGCTGCCTGCTTGTCTTGTGTGCCTTGTTCATCGTGCATCTCAGAGGCCTCCTATAGCAGGAGTGTATTTACAGTACAATTTGTCCCCACAAATTAAATCCAAGTTTCAAAGATTTTTGGACATGCATTTCATTTCCAAGAATGTAAGGCTATTTAATTGATCGATAGAACAGAGAACTTGGTTAATGCAAGGTAACCATTTTGTTGCGGCACTTTGATTTAAACCCTGTTCAAACACTTGGATTTAAACACTGATTTCAAAATATTGCCATAAATCTAATTTTTAATATTCCTGATTTTATTACATTTCTAGTAGAAAATTACCTGCTTTTTCCAGCTGTTTCATTGAAGCAAAAATTATACAGTATTAACAAAAATATTAAATAGCAAAAATGAATCAAATTTTGTTATCCTGGATGATAAGCATCCACAAGATGTATAATATCATTATGAATACAATTGTTAAGGCTTAATTGCAACAACATACAGTATTTTAATTTTATTTTTATTGGCAGGGGTGGTTGTTTATACATTTTGATTGTTCAGTATTTTCTGGATGGGGTGAGGTAGCCCTGTCATCTTCCTGACACGGGACCAGCCTCCGTGCCTGGAGGATGAGCAGGGGCATTGTCCACAAGAAGGAAGGGCCTTCAGAGGCAATTGTTTCTCTTCGAAGTATTCCTTGACATTAGGACCAAACACTTTATTAGTCCATTCAACAAAAAAATGCCTGGTTACCAAAGCTTTGCTGTTAGCTCTCCACATTACCTGTAACTTACTTTTCATCACATTGTTTTTCTTAAACAACACTAGGTTCTCTGAGTGGTAGACTAGCAAAGGTTTTAGCTTAAGATCCACACTTGTATTCCCACAACAAGAGTCAGTCTGTCCTTCATTGACTTGAGTCCTGCCAATGACTTCTCCTCTTGATTGATATAGATAATGAAAATGCGTAACAGAACCTGTGAAGAGCAGGGGTACCATAGGCACAATCAGAGAACACTGTATAAACATCAGAGGTCCACGGTTGTTCAATATACTCCCAGCAGGCCCAAGAATTATTGCCGAAACAACCGTGGACATCTTCAAGAGAAAACTAGATCATTTTCTCCAAGGAGTGCTGGACCAACTGGGCTGTGGTGGATATGTGGGCCTGCGGGCCGCTCCAAGCAACAGCCTAGTGGACTAAACTCTCACAAGTAAAGTCTGGCCTAAGGCCGGGCTTGGAGTAGAATAACTCCCAGAACCCCATCAATCAGATCCTCTTTGATATCATTTTCCAGAACAAGCCTGTCTCATCACAGTTAAATACATACAGTACTTGGTTGGGAATAAAACCCTTGGCCTCTACAAAGTCCCGAAACTTGAAAACTAATTTCTCGGCAGTGTCCGTGTTAAAACTGGCATCTTTCCCGTGCCTCACCATACAGTATTATGAGTGACACTTCTCTTAAATATTTCAAACCACCCATGACTGGCTTTGAACACTTCCCAATCGGCCTTTTTTTTTTCTTTGTAAGCGATCACCATGCAGTTGTTTAGTTTTTCACAAATGATGACCTCGGATATACATTACGAATACCAACCAACTGTTGTTAATTTATCCAATCCATGTAAACAACAATTTCTCAACCTCTTCAATTGTTTGCGATGTCTGCGATCTTTATTTTGTAACTGCTTTCACTTTTTTGCAACATCAGCTTTGATGGCTTCTTTATTTTTAAGTACAATACCTGTATTGTAGATATCATCGATTTAGACATTCCAAACTCGGTAGCAAGAGCAGACACCACTTTCATATTTTGCTATTACAGTACAGTAGTTCTTTCTGTGGGGATCCCCTCCGGCTCCCTGGAGCTATCGGACTGATACATGCTATATTAGTCTGGAGCATCAGTCAATGGAGTTCTTCCTATCGGGGTCCATGAACCAGAACCTGGCCCCCCCCCCACCTCAGAGAGGCACAGGGAGCAATGGTCTATGGAAACACCAATGTGTTTAGCAGCATTCTGTCTGCCATTGGCTGGGGTTAGGCACCTAGAAAGGTAGGCATAACAAAATAAACCCCACTTAGTAAGAAATTGCAACTGGCGCAGTGTGCTGCATTGCACGCTTACCTACGAGGCGGCTGTGTTCCTGTTTCTTTTGGTGGCGTTGTATTTTTGCGGGGGTTTTCTTTAATTGTATTTTCCTTGCCTGGAGGGGGGTCTGCCTTGATTGAATATTAGTCAACCTAGGGGGATATTGGTGATCCTCCTCTACGCTCCCTGTGCTTGTACACATCACATGGGGTCCAGTTTATAGCCCATTCCCTCTGTTTACATTCGGGTTCCACTGGCTTGGCAGCACCTTGCCCGGGCTTCCCGTAGGCAAAACCTCCTATGGGCCCTGCAAAATCCCGTCGAGGCTTAGTTGACCAATGGATGCATCTTCTTAGTCCCACCATGCCTTGTGTGAGTGTAAAGGTCATACTGTGCCCTTGTCCCAGGGTGATGGTCACCTGTTTTGCCTCAGTCATGCTGCCTGTTGGGTCACTGGCACCTTTGACCCGGAGTCTTGCGAAACGTGTTCTCTGCTCATGCTCCAGGTTAGTTGCCAGTTCGGATGCCCCGGGCTTGCTCCATTTTGGTTTTGGGGACCCGGACTTTGGGGTATTAATCGCTTCGACTCTGGTACAGTCTGCGCCCGCAAGTACTTTCCCGGTTGGCAGTTTTCGCCCTGCTCTCCCTAACCCCCCTTCCCCTTTGCTTCTGGCTCCTGAACGTCTGAGGGTTTCCGAGTCAGGGCTGGGTTTAGTTGGTGATGAGACTCGGGCGGCTTCGGGGGGCTGCCCCATTCAAGTTGGATACGGAGGCATTCAAGCCTGCTCTTCCTGAGGCTTCTTAGTCCTACCAGTGGATCCCTTTCTTTGTTACATTTGTTACCTCCACGTCCTCTACCGAGGGGTAGAGGGCGTGGATGGTGGCTCTGGCCTGGATCCTGGCTTGAAGGCTTCTGGGGCTGGGGAGGAGTCACCCCTGGGGGGCTTGGGGCCCCCTTTGATCGCACTTGAGTTTTGGTGCCCTCGTCGTGGGGGTTTGTTGTTACAGGGAAGAAGTTTTCTTAATCCCCTTCCCTGTACGAGTTTGATTTGAGGTTGGCTCCTCCCCAGGTTCAGTTCTGGGTTCCCTTGGGATCCTCGGCTCCCTCTTCCGGAGATTTTCTCCCTCTCGAATCCTGCCATAGGAGGTTTGAGAGGCTCTTGCAGTTTACCTCCTGTGAGACCTGGATTTTGCCTCTGTGATGGATCGATCTTTTGGGTACGGCTCTTCTTCCCCGTATTGGTGCATTGAGGTTCTAGCATCTTCCTGGCTGGCAGACTGTCCATTCTATTCGTTGGGGGCATGGCATGGGTTCTCTCGAATCCACACGCTTGAGTTGCGGGAAACTTCTTCCGTCCTGCAGGTTTACCTGGGGGCGAGTTTGAGTACCTTAATGTGTGCTTGTTCGCCCCTGATCATACTCTGGATGTTGGCCTTGTGCAGCTGCATGTCCAGGTTCCCACCTTTTCGGTGTTTTTGGTTGCCGAGGATTTGCACATCCGTGGGTGTTTGGCTTCGATTTTGCACTTCTTTTCCCTTCTCGAGCTGTCCTCAGACTGGCTTGAGGAGGATGTGGAGGCTTTGAGTGCCGGGCCTTCATCTGGTGTGCTGGCCTTGGCGGCCAAGGTGTTGGCCGTGCTGTTGAAGCTGTTTACGCCAGTTCTCAAGGAGGCGGTGACTCCTCTTTGCTTCTCGCCTTGTGTGCCAGCAGGCTGTGCTCGCTCTCTTTGGAATCCACTTGGGGCCCCCTGGCTCTTGGGTTTTCGTCGCCGTTTTGTCTGATATTTGCGGAGACTGCTGTCACGCGTTTCTGCAGGCAGCTTCATCTAGTTGTCCTCTGTTGGACTTGTTGGTTATCCATGGTGGCCGGGGGTCTCTGGCTTATGTAGCCGGGAGATTCGCTTTGGGTTGATCGTTTCCCTTGTTCCCTGTTCCAGGGCTCTGGTCTCCCAGGTCGTCTGCAGAATTATTAAGTCTAGCCAGCCTGCAGTCTATCCTCGTGCCCATGACGTTCGTAATTTTGCCGCTTTGACTGTTGTCTTTGGCAACATGTCTTGGGCTGACATTCAAGCTCGGAAGTTTTAGAGGTCAAACAGGGTCCTGGCCGCTCGTTATCTAGTCGCCATTCCCGATCCTTGTCGTCCATGTGTGGCTTTGGGTTGCAGGTTGCAGCCTGTTGTCTCGACTTTGAGTTGAGAGAATGGCATCAGCCTCCCGGGTTAGTCCCTCTTTTACTTGTCTTTGGTTAGGCAGCTCCAGGGAGCTGAAGGGGCTCCCCTCAGAAAATCAGCGTTGAATGTAATGAAATGCCATTTTCTGGGTGAGGCCCAGAGGCTTCCTCCCTCCCTCCCTCCAGTCGGCAGTTTTTCGTGTGGGTTTTGATACTCGGCCTCCGAACTGGGGCTGTTGGGTAGCCAGCGCAGAGGGTCCGAGGTTTCCCCCACTCCCTCCCTGGGAGGGGAGGGCTGCGCGGACCAGCAGCACGGCAGTAGAGCGTGACGTTTGCTTGTTTAAGTAGAGGGAGTTCTACCTCTCTATTCGGTCTTCGGATGCAATTTCTTACCATGTGGGGGTCTGTTTTGTTATGCCTACCTTTCTGGGTGCCAACCCTGGTTGATGGCAGACATGGAATGCCTCCAAATTCATTAGGGGTTTCCATAGGCCATTGCTCTCTGTCTCTCTGAGGAGACCAGGTTCTGGTTAGTGGTCCCCAGTAGGCTGAACTTCAATTGGCTGATGCCCCAGACTAATGTAACGCGCATCAGCCTGATAACTCCAGGGAGCCTCCAAGGCTCGCCCAGTAAAAGGCGTTTCATTACATTCAGCGTTTTTTTTTTCTATAGTGGTTCTAATTAATTAGCATTTTGCTTTTCTCCTACTACTAACTTTCTTAGGTGCTATGGTGACTAATTAAATTAATTATTGTGTCGGGGGACACGAAGCCAGATTGTATTCATACACGTTTTGATTTTTATCCAGGGACCCCTCCCAAAGCCGAATTACTGATCTCGTCCAAGGTGCAACCCCACAAGAAGCTGACTAACTCCTGAGTACCTTCTCACTTCTAGGTGAATTAAGGCATTAGGTGAAATGAAATGTGCCCAACTATTTCTGTCCCGCCTGGGATTCGGACCCGGAATTCTCAATTGTGCGTCGAGAACGAATCCGACAGTTCAACCTAGATTTCTTACTTTACTACGGGACTTTTTTTTACTGTACTACTGGGACTTATTTACTGTACTACCAGGACATATTTACACTATGAATATAAACAATTATCAAAGATAACATGAGAAAGTTTAGAGATGTTTAGTGGTGGTGTGCACTGAATGACAGGTACTGGACTCGGCTACTCGGGGGGGGGGGGGGGGGGCTGATACCTGAGTGGACAACGCTCTGAACTCGTAATCCTAGGGTCTGGTTTCGATCCCCGGCGATGGCAGAAACAAAATTGGCAGAGTTTCTTTAACCCTGATGCACCTGTTACCTAGCAGTAAATAGGTACAGTACCTGGGAGTTAGATAGCTGTTACAGGCTCCTTCCTGGGTGTGTAATTACCTAAGTGTAATTACCTAAGTGTAGTTACAGGATGAGAGCTACGCTCGTGGTGTCCCGTCTTCCCAGCACTCTTTGTCATATAACGCTTTGAAACTACTGACGGTCTTGGCCTCCACCACCTTCTCCCCTAACTTGTTCCAACCGTCTACCACTCTGTTTGCGAAAGTGAATTTTCTTGTATTTCTTCGGCATCTGTGTTTAGCTAGTTTATATCTATGACCTCTTGTTCTTAAAGTTCCAGGTCTCGGGAAATCTTCCCTATTGATTTTATCAATTCCATACTATTTTGTATGTAGTGATCATATTGCCTCTTTTTCTTCTGTCTTCTAGTTTTGGCATATTTAATGCCTCTAACCTCTCCTCGTAGCTCTTGCCCTTCAGTTCTGGGAGCCACTTAGTAGCATGTCTTTGCACCTTTTCCAGTTTGGTGTGTGTGTGGGGGGAAGAAAAAAAGTTAGTAGTTAGTAACAGTTGATTGACTGATAGTTGAGAGGTGGGCCGAAAGGCAGAGCTCAACCCCTGCAAGCACAACTATTTGAATACTGTACTATACTCTTACTGTAACACTTTAGTGAGCCAGCCTTGGTATTATTGAACTTTCTTAGTTTCCTGTGCATGAAAGAATCTCTGGAGGTGGTTTAATAATTGGACTTAATAATTTAGCTTGTCTCTCTCCGGTCGCCAGGCGACTGGAGAGAGAATAGTTAGTTATTGGGAGTCGGAGAATAGTTATTGGGAGCCGGTCAGCCGAGCGGACAGCACGCTGGACTTGTGATCCTGTGGTCCTGGGTTCGATCCCAGGCGCCGGCGAGAAACAATGGGCAGAGTTTCTTTCACCCTATGCCCCTGTTACCTAGTAGTAAAATAGGTACCTGGGTGATAGTCAGCTGTCACGGGCTGCTTCCTGGGGGTGGAGGCCTGGTCTAAGATTGGGCCGCGGGGATACTATAAAAGCCCCGAAATCATCTCGAGATAACCTCAAGATAACCTCTCTGATCGAGAATGTTCTGTGTGTGACATCACATTGTTTGCCTCGACAGCCAATTGCCAATACATAAAATTTTCCTATGTTATATCATTTACGTAAAAGGCCAATAAACTCTTAAGCACAAAAGTAGTGCCATCTCCCATTTTCACTAATCTACATATACAGGTATTAATTTTTCTCGCCTGCACCTTATTACAGTTTTGTATATTACAATCCAAGCAAAGGTGGAGCCTTGGTAGAAACTGCAATTTTCCTCTATATTAAATGCTATGTTTAATTTTGAACTTGACACTCCCTCCCCGATGCTGCAATATGCGTTTTTAATCCAAAACACGCAGAGTTCCGGATGACACAAACGTCATGCAAAAATTTTTTGCAATGTCTTATTATTAAGTATAAACATTGTGAGTGAATGAGTTTAACATTGGGTTGTGTGCTCACCGGTAATGCTGAGCTTACCTTTGGGTGCCCCACTGGGCTAGCAAAAATGTTATAGTGAGGCAGATTAGTGTCTAGCCTATTTAAGTTGGCGACTATAAATTTTCATGTTTTATAATCTAAATTCTAGAACAATAGTAGTTCATCTGTTTGATTTTTGTTTATAACTGAATTCAGGTATTACAGTACAGTACTTTCTTTGGCTAATACTGTACATTTATTTGATATTAGAGATAAAATAAAAACAAAATTGATTTCTATGATTCAGAACTACAGTATTATGATAGGTCATAAATGTGGCAGTAGACGTGCTGCTTACCTTCTGTCAGCCATTGGATCAGCACCATCCGTCGAGGGGCAAGCCACCAGTTATGCTGCCAAACAATGGAGCTTACCATGTGAGTGGTCATATTTGACATCACAGATCATAATCCAGGTAAGAATACATGTTATGCTATGCTAGAAAGGTACCAATAAATACAGTAGTGGGTAAATGAATGTTTAGGTGTGATTTTGTGAGGTGTCTATTGTAAGAGAATCGTCAATAGTTATACTGTTCTGTATTTGCATGTACTAATATTGTATCTTTCTGGAAGAGCCCCTTGGTGCATCCCTGTAGTTATCTTGCTAAGATTGCTCCATGTTACAGGTCACATCTGTTGTGAGAGCTCTGTTTGGCCTACTGGGAAGCAGAGCCAGAATCTGGTCCCTTCACAGAGGTGCAGAGAGCAAATTATATTCTGCCATTTCAGTGAAACCATCCAGAAAATCAGCAAAATTCACAGACAACTGCTGGGGTCACAAAACTCAGAGCCTTGAAACTGCCCAACAACTACCCAAACAATTTGATCAAAATAATTTACTCGAAACTAGCATTAACCCATTAATACCAATCACTGTCACCAGGTGACCTGGAGTTTGCTACTCAGTTCTATCACTGATGCATTGCCTTGTGCAACGTATGTGCTCCATGGTCGCCATCTCTTGTGATGGATCCCAGTGCTTCTAAGTTAAGTCCTGGCCATACTAGGACTTATCCTGTGGGATCATTTGCTTGTGTATCATTCTAACATAATATTACCTTTGCAAATACTGTATGTGTTTCTATCTAGTGTTATGTGGACTTCACTTTATGCTTCTAACTGCATGCATACAGCAGTTACCTCATTGGTATGTTTGGGAATTTGCCCTTTCAAGCTGTAACACAGGACAGGGTAGTAGCTCTCTATTGTCCACTATTTTGCCCTGAAAATAAACTTGACTCCAAGACCCCAGAGCTAACTCTCGGCCAAGTCCCACGCCTCGTGACCTTCGACGTTCGATCACCTTGGATAAAACAAACGAGACGTTTTTACTAGGCTCTAGCGCGCTCAAGAGTCTCGGCTTGTCGCCACCACCATATAACAAACAAAGCTTGAAGATTAGTTAATCGGGGTTTGGGCCAATTAATTAACCATTAACATTTGGGGTGGGTTATCCCCAATTACTTGGAAAAGGGGGGGAGATGAAGTTACGTTAAGTGTGGATTTCAAATAGAAAAACAAGGGGATATATCTGCTTTTCAAATGGACTAGGCTTTTTAGGCATATAAGCAGCATTTAGGCAGTCCTGTATAGAGCAGTTGCACTAACGTCCCACGTAATAAAAGTATTTGAGAGAGTGATCAGGAGTCGGGTCACTAGATTCATGGAAACAAATGACCTCCACAATCCAGGCTAGCATGGATTTAGAGCAGGAAGATCATGCCTCTCACAGTTACTTGACCACTATGACAAAATCAGAGGCATTAGAGGAAAAACATAATGCAGATGTCGTGTACACAGATTTTGCAAAGGCATTCGACAAATGTGACCATGAGTGATCGCACACAAAATGAGGTCAGTGGGTATAACTGGTAAAGTAGGACGCGGGATACTCAATTTCCTGTCGAACAGAACACAGAGTAACAGTCAATCGAGTAAAATCAAGTCCGAGCGCAGTTAAAAGCTCTGTACCTCAAGGTACAGTCCTTGCACCACTGCTGTTCCTTATTCTCATATCAGATATAGACAAAAACACAAGTCACAGCTTCGTGTCATCCTTTGCAGATGATACAAAACTCAGCATGAAATTACCTCTGCTGAAGACATTGATAAATTACAAACAGATATTAACAAAGTTTTCGATTGGGCAGCAGAAAATAACATGATGTTTAACGGTGATAAATTCCAGGTACTCGGATACAGCAAAAATGAGGATCTTGAACATAATACAGGGTACAAAACACAATCGAATCTGCCCATAGTAGGAAAGCAGCATGTCAAGGATTTGGGAATAATGATGTCTGACGACCTAACGTTTAGGGAGCATAACCAAGCAAGTATTGCGTCGGTCAGAAAAATGATAGGATGGATTACGTGGACCTTCAAGTCCAGAGATCCCATCACAATGGTTGTACTCTTCAAATCACTTGTGTTGTCCCGTCTTGAGTACTGCTCAGTACTCGCTTCCCCCTTCAGAGCAGGAGAGATTGCTGAAATAGAGGGAATACAGAGAACATATACGGCACACATAGACAAGATAAAGCACCTAAATTATTGGGATCGTCTCAAGGCTCTCCAAATGTACTCGCTAGAAAGGAGACTAGAGAGATACCAAATAATATACACATGGAAAATACTGGAGGGTCAGGTCCCAAATCTGCACAGTAAAATAACAACGTACTGGAGTGAACGACATGGAAGAAAATGCAGAATAGAACCAGTGAACCTGGTTGATACCTGGTTGATGGGGTTCTGGAGTTCTTCTACTCCCCAAGCCCGGCCCGAGGCCAGGCTCGACTTGTGAGAGTTTGATCCACCAGGCTGTTGCTTGGAGCGGCCCGCAGAGCCACATACCCACCACAGCCCGGCTGATCCGGGACTTCTCTTAGGAAACAGTCCGTTTTCTCTTGAAGATGTCCACGGTTGTTCCGGCAATATTTCTTATAGTCGCTGGGAGGACGTTGAACAACCGCGGACCTCTGATGTTTATACAGTGTTCTCTGATTGTGCCTATGGCACCTCTGCTCTTCACTGGATCAATCTTGCATTTTCAGTGAAGAGCAGAGGTGCCATGGGCACAATCAGAGAACCACTGTATGAACATCAGAGGTCCAAGGTTGTTCAACGTCCTACCAGCGAGCATCAGAAATATTACAGGAACAACCGTGGACATCTTCAAGAGGAAACAAGATTGTTTCCTTCAAGGAGTGCCGGACCAACCGGCTGTGGGGGTATGTGGGCCTGCGGGCCGCTCCAAGCAACAGCCTGGTGGACCAAACTCTCACAAGTCAAGTCTGGCCTCGGACCAGGCTTGGGGAGTAGAACAACTCCCAGAACCCCATCAACCAGGTATCAACCAGGTGCCTGCAATATTGGTGCTTATTCACTCAACACTAACCCAGACTCGTGAGGACCATGGTAAAGACAATGTGTAATTATTGGAAATACTCAAAAATACAAAAATGTAAATATTAAAACAGAGTTTATTGATGCAAAGCTATAAAAAAATGTAAATAATGAGACACACTCCCTGAGTGGAACACTTCCTGAACTGAAAGATTTCCTAAAAAGAGGCATGGATGGAAAATAAACTATACTGTCTCCACTTGATTATCCGGACTATATGGGAAGGACCCCCAGCCAGATAATCACGTGTTCTTGATAATGGTACTTTTTCACCTTCGAATTCAAAACTAACCATTTCCAACTATTTTTATACTACAACAGCATAATTTGAATTGGCTTGCCACGTATAATTATTAAATATTCAACTAGAAACCTCAATTTGCCTTGTTGTTTGTCTTCTTGATTGATGCACACATCTTGAAGATAAAATTTTTGACAATTTATGTAACCTATACTAACACAACACTAAAATTAACACTTAAAATTACTGTACAGTTCATTAGGCAAAGTTAGTTTTGACTGCCAGCAACGGAAGCCTCACTGGTTGAAGGCATTTAGCTTGCCTGTGACGCCTCACTTGTTGAAGGCGCTGGGCTTGATTTTTGTACCATATAAGAATAAAGTGTAGCTTGCCTTCTGTGTTCACTGGCCACTTGTATGATCAGCTCTTTTGTTTGCCTCAGTACTGATACACGTTTCCAACTTCTGAATGAGCACAATTGGATGAAAAATTTATTAATCCGTCAATATAGGTCATGAGTACACTGTATTTTGTGGTCATTTGTGTTGGTTCTTCACTGCCTTCTTCATACTCTATCTCTACGTCAACCTCAACGTCAACCTCCAGTAATAGACTGGAGAATCTCGTCTTCACTCATCGTACCATATCCTGGGTCATTGGCATCTGTTTCAAGCCAATCAACCACATCTTGTCTTTCTAAGTTTTTGCCGGAATTTCTGAACATTCCATGGATTTCGTCTATAAATCCTTCAAAATCCATTTCTTCATCCTCTTCATTTCTAACCGTAGACATGAGGAGTTTTTTTCAGGAATTTTTCAAAGTCGATTCCTTTACTTCACTCCACACCTTGGCCTAGTTATTGATGGCTTCCTTGATTGTATAGTTCTTCAAATTCTCAAGTTTTTTTTTTTAGCCCTGTTATCCACACAGTTCAATATCTTCCGGAAGAGGCAAAACCAGCAAAACTTTGTTCAGCATCTTTTTGGTGTACAACCTCTTTGTGGCACAGATAACTCCCTGATCTGGATGAGAGAGGTTGTGTTAGGAAGAAGTGCCATACACATTATCTTGCCATCATGTGAGGTTAATATGTCAATTTTGGGGTGGGGAGGCGCATTATCAAGTAGCAGCAAAGCCCGAACTTCGCTTGGCCTTACTTTGAGTTTCTTAACTTGATAGGCATGAACTTCCCTGCAGAACACGTCATGAAACCAGGAAAGAAAGATCTGTGTAAACCGTGCATTTTGTGAGTTATAATATTTGTCTGGCAGTCTGTCCATGCAATGTTGTAAGGCTCTTGGTTTCTTTGATTTGCCAACAATTGCACACGTGATTGTCTGTGCCGTCGGCATTTGCACACATCATGGCCGACAGCCTGTCCTTGTTGACCTTACGGCCTGGCACCCTCACACTCCTCATTGCTAGTTTTTTTTTCTGGTAAACTCCTCTAATACAGCCCAGTTTCATCAGCATTATAAATTTGATAAGAATATATATTATTTGCTAAAATGTATGCTCTTAATTTGTTTAAATAGTTCTACACTGCTTTCATCTGCACTCAATTTTTCACCGACAATTTTCCTCTTCACAATATTGTGCCTACCTTTGAACTTTGCAATGCATCCTTCACTGGCTTCAAAATCCTTTATTCCAAGGCTTTCTGCAAACCTGCTTGCAGCATTTTGTATTTCTGGGCCACGAATTGTCACGCCAGCTGTGCGGTGCTGAGCAAACCACTTGTACACGGCCTCATCTAACTGTACATGCGTCGAAGTTTTCATAGTCTTTCTACCACACCCTCTGCTAGTGCTTGCACCTTCACTTTCACAGGTTGAAATGTATTTCAGAATTTTATCTTTTTGTTTCCTTGTATCAGAAATAGTACTAGTGCCTATATTAAATTCCTTGGCAACACTTAAAGTCGACCGGCCATTTTCACAAAGTTGTATAACACGTAACTTGTCCTTAATTGTTAGGACAACCTTCTTCCTCTTATCACCTCCAGAATGATTCATGCTGCTACCAGACAGTCTTTGCCAAAAATGTTCAAAGTTACTATGAAAATAAAAAAGTTATTAACCCTTAACATGCTCTGGGTCTAATATCCTGCCATCCGCACAGGCGCATGTCATTTTGAAAAAAAAAAAAAATTTTTTCTTCCTAACCTGTTAATTTGTGTTCACTGATCACGGGAAAAATAATAAAAAAATCGTAAGTGCCATATATTGCCCGCTATAGGGCGGGGAAGTCTGACAAATTATAGGCGCTGACTCAGCATGCGTCCCAGGCGGTCTGTTGCTCGCCAGCTGTCAGGCCAGAGTTGCCACAAAGAGATAATTACCTAATTATTTCAATGTCTCTGATTGATGTTTCATAGTTTTTTTGCTGTAATATTATTCAATAGTGTGTAGTTTGATATATTTATATAATAAAATGAGTGAATCATTGCTGTACTCAAAAATATGGTGTGCATATTGTTGATTCAGTTATGTTCATCAATCAGTGAACAAATACTTTGTCGGTTATTACACTATAAGCACAGGTTATATATAAGTATCTGCATGTTTTGTTCACTATAACGAACCACTAAGTAGCTATTATGAGTCAAAAAGTAACGAGGAGTGACCGCCGTGTACCAGCCAGCCACTCCCGCCCTCCCTCCAGTCATCTGACTCGCCCACATTCTCCTCCCACAATACTGTTTTTGCTATAATTCACTATATACAGACGTTATATATAAGTATCTACATGTTTTGTTCACCATAACTGTACATCTAAGCTTGTATGGTGAGTAAAGTCACAAAGACATAGGACCTAACACAGTCAGCTGATGGCTGCCTCCCTCAAGGCCAGACGCACTAATATTTCTCCTCCAACAATACTGTGTGGTGTTATTACGCTATATACACACATTATAAATAAATATCTACCTGTTTTATTCACCATACTTGTACAAATAAACTGGTATGGTGCCCAAAGACCATCGTGGTAACCAGTAAACAACACCGTCGTCTGCACGGTGGCGTCGTGCAGACGACGCCACCGCCCTCACCAAAATGGCGGCTCCAAACCTTCTCTTGCTGTTTATACCCTCTATACACACGTTATATATAAGTATCTACATTTGTGTTCACTATAGCGAACCACTAAGCTGGTATGCTGAGTGCAGTCAATAAAAGGTGGCCACACACAGTCAGAAAACATCGCCACCACCCTCCCTCCCACAGCATTACTCCTCCCTCCATGGCGCACAGCGCTAAATATCATCGCAATCCTGCTATTATCAGAACCCTGGTCACTTTTATCACAGTCAGGGGTCTTCTGTAATAATATCATCGCTACATAATAGCATGAACAAGTATATTATGGCATTTTTAGGCGATGCTGTGGTCACAAGCTGAACAGCAGTGCTGTGAGCTCATGCTGCGTGCGTCAGGCTTGGTAGCTTACGCGATACTGAGGCCCCTAACACCCGGGAGTTTGGCCCACGATTTTTTTAAAAATGGCGTCTGTTTACAAGAGCCCTGATGAAGGTGTGGTGAACCCCGTGTATCCGCGGGCCGTTTAAATCTTGCGTAGTGCTCCAACACTTCATTTGAAGTGAAGCGCAGTCGACTGGTAAAACGCCTAGCACTTCATATGAAGTGATGCGCACTTTAAGGGTTAATAAAATTTCACTAATTGCATGGCACTGTGGTATAACATGAGGGTCGAGAGCACATGGCTTGATAAGTCATGGATGGGTCCAGTCGGGGCAAGGAGGCATGTTACGTAGGCCGCCAGCAGGAAAAAAAAAACTATTTTTGAAGGAAACTTCAGCCTGTGTAACAAGTTTTAGGAAACTTGTATGGTATTTTTTATTACATAATTACTAGTATTTTTTTTTATTTTGGCTATGATGAACTGTTCTGAAATTAATGGTAATTCCTGTACTGTAGTGTATAGGCCGCTCCTTATCCCCCAGGTGGTCCCTCCCAACGCTCCCTTCTACCCCGACACCAACCACCCACCCACCCCACCCCCCCTCCACCATGCGCCTCGAGCCACAGGCAGACAGGATTAATATGGTACGGCCTGCCCCATGGCTTTCATAACCAGACAATTCAATCATTATCTGGCCGACTGTCCGGATAGTGTAACATCGGCAGCAAGTTAACTGGCTCACATTGTTTTATCCGGCTAAACCAGCTTTTATCTGGCTCTCATGGCCATTTTGGCAAGATATTGAGAACTTTATCCGGTCACGATTTTGGCCGTATAAGGACGTTTTCCGGATGTTCGAATCCCAGATAATAGTGGTTACAGTACTAAACTCTCAAGCACTTTACCATAAAATTTCCAAGTCCAGCTGCTGCTACTCTGGCCTTCAGAGGATAAATGGTAACCTCCCAGAGACTCGATCCACACTGACTGGCCGTCCTCAAGCTAAAACTGACCTAGGCTAGTATCACTCCGCCAACTCTGGCTACCAACATTATCAGGCAAGGTCAAATTGAACAAACTAATCTTATTTACTGAACAACCCAGATTGTTGAACTCTTATTAAACTGATGATAATTGTACAGGCATCTTGGGGAAAGGCTATTTCCAATTACAATATTTACTAGTGGACTTTATTTAAGATGAATTCCTAATATGGAGGGTTTTCTTTGTAGCAGACTACGAACCTTGGTCTTTTACTCTACAATCATGGTAGCCTACCATACCTACTTAAACCAGGTTGGATATTACTGTAATTGCTGTATTTAGTTGAAATATTCATTACTTGACGAATTAATGAGGGCAGCCATTTTGTCTTCTACGTGCTAATCCTTTAATCCCTGGCTAGTGACCTTCCACAGCTTCTCGGGTAAAAACTCTCTCTCGTCTCCAAATTTTGTGAGACATCATCTGGGATTCCAGAACTTGTTTTAAAACAAGCTTAATTTGTTAGAGGCCCAATCACTGGGATGGAGTACCTAGGGTATTTCAAGGGTCTTTTGATCCCACTGTTGATGCCCGTGGTTAGGGGCATTCCACAGAGGGGGTTGACCGTTTGTGTTGGAGTGCACTTGGGGCTTGTGTACTTGTTTATTCAGCACACCACATTTACCATTTGCAGCCCTAGTTCATTGGGTTGATTTTGGTTCACGTTCTTTCGGCGAGCATCCCCAGTGCCTGGTATCGCCTGTCTACCATATTATCAACATGCCCTGGTATTCCCCTGCAGGTCTCTGGCAAGGTCAATTATGCATAAAGGATGGCCTGTTAAACCCACTCTTGCCATTTGCAAGTTTGAAGGGTGTTTGTCACCTTTGCTACATGACAACCATTCCTTCTGCCTCTGATATGTTGCCTGTTGAGTCAGTGATACTGTACTTACAACCCTGAATCCTTTGGGGTTTGTTCCCCATGGGAACAAACCTACCCAACCTACCCATGTTCCCTACCCAACCTACCCATGTTCCCTAACCAACTAGGAGCCGGCCGGCCGAGCGGACAGCACGCTGGACTTGTGATCCTGTGGTCCTGGGTTCGATCCTAGGCGCCGGCAAGAAACAATGGCAGTTTGTTCCCCATGGGAACAAACCTACCCAACCTACCCATGTTCCCTACCCAACTAGGGAGCCGGCCGGCCGAGCGGACAGCACGCTGGACTTGTGATCCTGTGGTCCTGGGTTCGATCCTAGGCGCCGGCGAGAAACAATGGGCAGAGTTTTTCACCTTATGCCCCTGTTACCTAGCAGTAAAATAGGTACCTGGGTGTTAGTCAGCTGTCACGGGCTGCTTCCTGGGGGTGGAGGCCTGGTCGAGGACCGGGCCACGGGACACTAAATGCCCCGAAATCGTCTCAAGATAACCTCAAGATGGGTTCTGATCATGCTTCTGAAGTGGAAATGTTTCAGGCAGTTGCTGCCATTCAGGCTGGGTTTGCCTGGGTTCAGCATTCATGGCTTTGTGCTCGGATGGATTCCCTGGTATTGCCCCATATGGTGTTTAGGGATCTAGAATTGGAAGTGTTGGGGGTCCGGCTACATCTTCTCTTCTGTCCTCATCAGGTGTGGTGCATCCTGCTTGGGTTCCTTCACCCTTGGTTCCAGCTCTGAAACATCTGAAGGGTTGAGTCAGAGTAGGGTTTAGTTTGGGTGTACCTTGGCAAGTTCCAGGGGTTGCTTCTTCCTTGCGCATGGAGGTAATCGAGCTCTCTAGTCCCTCCAAGGTTACAAAGTTTTCTTATTCACACCTGCAAGCTTCCTCCATGCCTTCTCTTTGGGAGGATGCCTTTCTTTTCCAGGCAGTGGTCAAAGACTTTGGCTATGCCTGTGCCTCAAAACCTTCATGGCAGGCTCCTAAGGCTGAGGGGGAGCCCAAATTGGGCCCTGGATGTCCTTTGATTCCTCTTGGTATTTTGTTATTCTCCAGAAGGGTTGTATGCGTATAAGGGAGGAGTTTTCTTAACGTCCTAAAGTTATATATCCATGGCTCGCCTAGTTGTGCTTGCGGGGGTTGAACGTCGGCTCTATGGTCCCACCTCTCGGCTGTCAATCAACTGGTGTACAGATTCCTGAGCCTATAGGGCTCTTATCATATCTAAATATAAAACTGTGTATGTAGTCTGCCACCACCACATCACTGCATAATGCATTCCATTTAACTACCCTGACACGGACCAAATTCTTTCTAATGTTTTTGTGGCTTATAGGGGTATTTAGTTTCCACCTGCAATTACCAAAGTGTAGTTACAGGATGAGAGCTACGCTCGTGGTGTCCCGTCCTACCAGCACTCTGTCATATAACACTTTGAAACCTGTGTCCCTTGTTTGTGTTCCACCCATGGTAAATAGTTTGTCCATGTCAATTCCTCTTACAATTTAGTAGGTGGCGTGTCTTGTTTCCATGTGTCATTTGGTCCTATGGATTTGTCTTTTAAGAGGTTCCCTCTTCCTGAGTTTTCCCTTTGATAGCCTGTGAGGACCTTAGCAGTGCCTCTTATAGATTTTGACCCTCGCTTCCATGATGGACCCTGCTTCCTGTGAGTTTGGGTCATTACCAAGTTAAGGTCATTAAACTGATAATGAAAACAGATGAACAAAGCAATTGTTGAAATGTTAAACAAATAATTATTATTTTTAATGATTAAAAATGTATATTTTATACTTTTCATCATATGAAAGCTATACTAAAATGTTTCTCGAGATATTTTGTGCTGTGTGTTCCATCATGATTCTAACATTTTGAATTGTTGTATTTTTTCTTCAGAATGGTAATGTGGATGTGGAGAAAAGAGTGATGACACTAGCAATAGAGAGACTGCAGGAGGTACGCACACTGGTATCGTCCAAAGAAACTGAAGATAACAGGTGCGATAACAAAATTCAGAGGCATAGAATATAGTGCCTCCGAATACCAGTAATATTTTAAATTTGCACTGAAAAGTAATGAGAAGATATACAATAGTGTGAATTTAGTTAAATAAGAATAAATAAATGCACAATGAATTCATATTAATGTGATGTATCAAGAAGAAAATCAGTAGGAGCCATGAGGAGGGATTCAAACCTATGCTCCGAGTGCTCCCAAGCAAACACCTTCGACAACTAGGCCACGAGATGGTCAAAAGAATTTCCCCATATTAGGTGCCTTACGAGGTTCCGAAGTCATCCTGGCCAACCAAACCTTTTGTTCTCGCTGAGAACTTGGTGTGGTTTTTACCGTATCCGTGCGCTTGATTGGCGGGAAGTGTCTTGTGTTGCAGGTTTTTCTGGGGGGCTCTCTTGAATACCTCAATTCTTGCCTCTTTGCTCCTGCCCTTTTCTATGATGCTGGTCTGGTGCAATTGCATGCTCAACTTCTCTCAGCAGCTTTGGTCGCTGATGATTTTTGGACTCTGTCGCTATTGGCTTTTGTTGTGCGATTCATGTCTCTACATGTTATCTTCTGATTGTCTTGCAGAGGATGTGAAGGCACTCAGAAAGGCGCCTCTTTGGGGGTTTTTTTTTTGTTGCAGTGGCTTCAGCTTCATCTGCTTTGCTTAAGCTGTATGCTCTGATCCTCTGGGAGGCGGTTTCATTGTTTTTTCACCTCCCGTGTCGGCAGGGTATGCTGGTTCATGCTTTGGATTCAGCGTGGGTCCTGGCTTTTCTTTCAGCTTATCTTTTTTGTCCTCTGCTTTTTTCTAAGGACCAAGTTGCTCAGTTTTTGTCGGCAGCTCTGGTGAGGTGTTGTCTGGTCACTGACTTGCGTGTCCGGGGGGGGGGGGCTGTTTCGTCTGTCCTCTCAGAGGAGTTGAGCCTAGGGTTTCACCTGCTGTTGGTCGAGGTGGCTCCTCTGTGGAGCTGGCGGCTGGGGCTGTTGTGCCCCCTCCCCCCCCCATCTTCTTCCTCGATTGGGAGATGTTCGGAAGGCTGGTACTCGAGGTACCTGTTAACCCTTTCATAAGGTTGGGGGGAGGCTGGCTATCTTTGCACAGCTGTGCTTGGTCCCACAATTCACGGGCATTTTGGGTCATGTCATGCGGCCTGTAATGGCATTAGGTAGTCTCTCCTTCAGGGGGTTCGAGCCTGATGGAGCTCTTCTCCTTCCCTTCGTCGAGTTTTCTTGGAGTGGGTGATTCTTGGCGAAGTCGAAACGACCTCGTTTCTTCGGCAGGTTTCCCGCTTTTTTCCGGTTCCAAAAGGGATTGTGCGGATCTCCAGTGCATTCTGGATTTGTCCTGTCTGAACTGGTTGATTCCTTGCTCCTCTTTCTGTGTGCCTACTTTGTCTCAGGTCTGTCAGTCTTGAGCCAGACACATAGATGATTTCCCTGGACCTCAAGGACACCTATTGGCACATCCTTATTCATCCGGGGTTCAGCGATTAGTTAGGTTTTGTTGTGGGGCAAAGTGTGTTTTCAGGCTCTTCTGTTTGGGCTGAATCTGGTACTGTGCTACCTTCACAACTGGCTGGTTTGGGCTCCCAGCTGGTCTGCTTGTCTGCTAGCCAGGGATCTGATTCTTTCCCAGCTTGCCAGGTTCCTGGTGAACCGGAGGAAGTCCCAGTTGGTTCTGTCCCTAGCTTCGGACCTGGTTGGGCCTGACTTGGAATTCTCAGTCTGCGTCGCTTTCGCTGCCTCCTGCAGCTTTGCTTTATCTGCAATCCCGCCGTCTGCTGCTGCTGAGGCGGACCCAGGTTACTCGATGGATGCTTGAGCAGCTGTGTGGGAGTCTAAACTTTGCCCTTCTGGTTTACCCATTGGGCAGTGTTTGGCTCCAGAGGCTGTTCTGGTTACTATTGGGCAGCCCCTTTTGCCCCTCTTGCGATTGAGGGGTTTGGGTCTCGCTGACCCTTCACTGGTTGCTGCTTCAACGGCTTCCTCTTCGGGTTTCTCGGGGTTTGGTGCCATGGCGCCTTCCTCCTTCCTCTCTCGGTGTGTTCACAGATGCCTCTGCTGTAGCGTATATGGAGAAAGAGCCTGGATACAGGGGTGATACCAGCTGCTCTTAAATCGGCACATATTGCTCCACTCCACAAGGGCGGAAGCAAAGCTTTGGCGAAAACTATGGACCAGTTGCACTAACATCACATATAATAAGTTTTCCGTGGCCCCTTCAGCTCCCTGGAACTATTGGATTGATATGCGATATATTAGTCTAGGGCATTAGTCAATGAACTTCAGCCTACCTGGGACCATGCGCCAGAACCTAGCCCCCTCAGAGAGGGGGGGGGGGGCAGGTTCCTCTGGGAGCATTGGCCTCTGGAACCCTCCCCCCCCTGTGGTTGGGGGTATTCCTTGTCTGCCATCAACTGGGGTTAGGCACCCAGAAAGGTAGGCATAACAAAACAAACCTCACTTGGTAAGAAAATTGCAACCGAAGACTGAACAGGGAGGTAGAACTGCAACTCTCGAGGAAACGAGCAAACGTCACACACTGCAGCCGCACAGTGAGTGACATTTGGAGGGCTGTATCTGTGCAGCCCTCCCTTTCCCAGGAGGGAGGGGGGAAACCCAAACCCCCGCACCAGCTACTCGCACCCAATTTCGTTGGCTGATGCAATCTAGGACGATCGTCAACTCTGGCCTCGATTTCTTGGCAGTGTTTTTCCTTGGTGGTGTTCTCTGCTGTTTGTGGTGTGGTGGCCAGGTGTAACATCAGTGTACTGGGGCCGCACTTCTGTAGAGGTTCTTGCTGCTTAGCATTTACCCAGCCCTTGGAGGCCAGTTGGGGTTTTGTGCCCTTTGTTTGGCATTGGTTAGGGAGTGGTTTTGGTTTTTGCTGCTGGTAGAGGTGCAAGGTGCTGTGCAGCTTGCCTACCAACTTGGTGGCCTTGTTTCTGTTCCTTCTGGTGACGACGTACTTTTACGAGGTTTTTCTCTTCTTTTTGTTTTCCTTGCCTGGAGGGGTTCTGCCTTGTTTAGCTATTGTTCCACTTAGATATTTTGGTGGCCTTCTTCTAGGCCCCCGTGATTGTGCACGTTGCAGGAATTTCAGTGTTTTGCTCATACCCCTTTGTTAGCTTTTGGGTTTAACCATTTTTGTAGCACCTTGCCTGGGCTTCCTGTAGCAATCAGCCTACGGGCTGGAAAACCCCTGGAAAACGCCGTTGGGGCTCTGTGGACCGATGGATGTGTCTTCAGAGTTCCAGCTCGTCTCGTGTGAGTTTGAAGGTTGCTCTTGTGTCCTTGTCTCCGAGTGAGTCACCAGTTTTGCCTCAGTCATGCTGCCTGTTGGGTCAATGACACCTTTGACCCAGAGTCTTCCTAGACGTGTTCTTTGCTTGTGCTCCAATTTACCCATTCTACAGATAGTCAGGTTGGGGTACAGGCGGCATCTGCATTGCATGCTCGGTTTAGGTTGCTGCAATGTGCCAGTTTGGTTGCCCACTCGGATGCTCCAAGGCTGCCCCGTTTTGGTTATAGGGACGTGGACTTGGGGACGTTAGTCACTTCGACTTTGGTTCTGTCAGTGTTCCGCAGTCCTTCCCCAGTTGGTAGTGTTTGCCCTGCTCCCCCTTCCCCTGCTCGTGGCTCTGAAACGTATGAGGGTTTTGGAGTCGGGGCGGGTTTAGTTGGTGTTGAGGCTTGGGCGGCTTCGGGGGGTGCCCCATTTGAATTGGGAACGGAGGCATTCGAGCCTGTTCCTCCTACCGAGGCTTCTGGGTCCTACCAGCAGACCCCCTCTTCTTTGCTGCCTTTCCCCCCTGGACTCTGCCTTTTCTTCAGGGGTAGAGGATGTGAAGGACAGCTCTGCCTCGGGTCCTGGTTTGGAGGATCTCAGGGCAGGGGAGGAATTGACCTGGGGGACTTGGGCCCACTTTGATTCCACTTGGGTTTTGGTGCCCTCTTCTTGAGGTTTGTTATGGCAGGGGAGAGGAGTTTTCTTACCCCCCCCTTCCCTGTATGATTTTGGGTCGGCTCCTCCCGTGTTCGGTTCCGGGTTCCCTAGGGTTCTACGGCTCCTTCCTTCCAGAGGTTTTCTACCTCTTGAATCTTGCCTAAGGAGTCGTCCAGGGTTTAGGGACCAGTTAGGTTTCGTGGTGGGGTGGCAGGCTTACCGCTTTCATTGCCATCCTTTTGGCTTGAATCTGGCACCTAGCTCTTCTACCGAGTTTTTACATCTCTGTACTATTGGCTGGCCCAGCCTTAGTTTCAGGCGCTACTTGTTCAATGTACGAACCCGGGAGTCTTTCCATGGCTCTGCCTCTATCAGAGGGTCGGGCAGGTGATGTACCTTGCTGGTTTGACCTTTTTATCACTTTTCACTTCTGGACTTGTGTTTTTACACCATTGTATGGTGATCAGATGGCTGGTTTGGTAGTGTATTTTGTAAATCCTCCATAGCTTTGTGCTGCATTGGGGCATCTGTTGCGACCTTTGGTCTCGACTTCGAGTCGATACCTGAGGTGCTCCTGCCTCCCTGGTAAGTCTCCCATATGTCGTTTTCTATGGGTAGTTAGCTTCAGAAAGCAGACAGGACTCCCCACAGAAAACCAGCGTTGAGTGTAATGAAATGCCAGTTTCTGGGTGAGCCACGGAGGCTCCCTAACAACCTCTTTCCCAGGTTGGTGAAGTGTTTCTCGGTAAAGAACTGAAGCCAGTGACCCAGGCTGGTCCCCCCCTCCCCTCCCCTCAGTGAGGGGGAAGGTGGGGTTAATTAGCGGGGCCTTCTTTCATTACGTTTTGGTTGTTTCTTTTATTATTGGGGAGTTCTTTTGACATTTTTAGGGCTTTAGTTGCATTTTTAACCGGACAATGGTTTGTTTTGATTTGCATATCTTTCTGGGTGTCTTCTCTGTTGATGGGGAAGATGATATCCTATGATTTAAAGATTATAAAAAGTGATCATAGGCCATCACATTCTGCACCTCTCTGAGGGGGGTGGCCCAAGTTTTGGCTCGTGGTCCCTGATAGGCAAAAAGAACTCCGCAACTGATTACACTAGGTAGTATGGCACTTAATCAGTGATGATAGCTTCATGGAGCCTCAGGAAACTACCATTTCATTATATTCAGTGCTGGTTTTTTCATGTGCACAGCTTTGATGTTGGCTAATAATGGATGTGCAGTCCAAGGGTTAATTTGATTTGATTGTGCACTTGAAGAAAAGCATTTAGAGGAAGAATTCCTGAGCTACAGAGCCAGAGTGCATGGGGTAATTATGTGAAACCCTAGTTTTGCTTCATTTGAAGCCTTAGGAACCTTGGAGGATTCAGCTGAATCCCAGGTTGCAATTCTTTTGACCATGTCATGACCTATTCATCTAAGGTGTTTGCTTGGAAGTACCCAGAGCATAGGTTCGAATCCTCCTCAAGGCTCCTACTGATTTTCTCAATAAATGAATCTTGCCCTCACACAAATTTCTAGTCTATATAACAGAAGAAACGGTGAGCTGTCAATTACGCATCGGAGGTGATAATGGATTTTATTTGTAAACAAAGTTTACTTTAAACACTTGTTACTTGTATCTGTTGGCTAGATAGACTTTACCACATGTTACTTGTATCTGTGGGGTAGTACAGTTTTAGCAGGAAGTAACTGTCATATGGGTAATAGCCAGTGAAACATGAAGTAATGTTTTGGGTGTGCTAATATACTCATAAGACGGGATATTTTCCTTGGAAATAGAACAGACGAAGGTTTAAACATATTTTACCAGAGCGTTAGACTGTCACAAACAGCAGGAGCATAGCAGGTTCAGTAGATTTATACAGCACGTGATTCATAGCATCCGAGAATGTCGAGTGATAGGTCAGTAGATGCACTTTATCTTCAAGCTGGAAGGTATGGGTTTAACACAATGTTGTAGGAAAGTACAAGTTGAGAATTTTTAAGAATCTGTCGGGGAAATCTACCAAACTATAATTGTCACACCAAACACACTGCAGAATATTGTGTATCATATTGAAACAGTAAACAGAAACAAACTGCCTTCTAGAAAAGAAATATAGTTACCCTATTCTTCGTTGAATTGTTTTAATATTTTCTTCGTCAGATCTCCAGTAACCAGGCCAATTTCTCCACTAGAATGGTATGAAGGCCAGGTAGTTCCAGCTCTTCATGTGATACGGTCATTTGCCTCTCCATATAACATAACTGAAGAATCTAAGATACTGCAGATCATCAGTGCTCATCTATCACCTCTATATATTAAGGTAGTTGACATTGCTTTTCATTGTTTTCACAGGATTGTCTCACATTCCAAACACTTATCATATAGTGCTGAGAAATTTCCAAAATATTCTATATTGAACTTGACTTACCATCATTTATTTTTCTAAATTATATAAACTACTAACTTTATTATTTAGTAACTTATTTCCTACACATGTCAAAGTCTAGTCATGTATTTCTGGGGTAGCCCCCACCGGTGGGTCCCTGAAACTCTCTTCCTGTGATGGCTTCCCATGCTGAGTCACATCAGTAATAGGAGTCCTGTTGGCATATTGGAGACAGTGCCAGAACTTGGCCCTCTTACAGGAGGGGGCCAGGTTCTGTCTTGTGGGGACTGCACTTATCATGTGACACTTTTATCAGACCTTCCAGATGAAGTTAGTGTGTATCAGGCAGTGATCATTTTGTGGGATCTTTTCCCCACCTCCAGTGGTCTAGGTTGTATGCCCGATTGGATGCCCTGCAGCTGCCCTAGCTTGCTTTTAGGGACCCAGATTTGGAGATGCTAGTAAGCTGTGGCTCTGTCCACACCACCACCTTTCCCTTCAGGCTTGATTTGCCCTCCATCTGATCTTACTTCCCTCCCCCCCCCCTCTGCTTCCGGCCTGACGTGTCTGAGGGTTTCTAGGTCGGAGCTGGGTTTAGCTTGGAAACATGGCTTGGGTGGCTCTGGGGGTTGCCACTTCCATTTCGGGCATGGAAGGAATTGAGCTGGCTGATCTCGCCAAGGTTTTAGGGTTTTCCTTCTAACCGGCCCCCCCTTCTTCTGAATTCAGGCATGGGGATTTTATCAGTCTAATAGGAATCTGGGAGTATGGTATATAGTTTGTTCCCAGACCTTGGCTTCCTTATCTAGCCTTGAGTCATATCTCTCAACTTGTGGTCTCTTTGTCTTGACTGCTTGCAGTTCTATCCCCCCCCCCCCTTCCTTGGAAAATCAGCGTTGAATGTAATGAAATGCAAATTTCTGTGTAAGCCCCAATGGCTCCCTGATTCTCTTCCTTACAGGTTGTCCGGTTAGGGTTTGTGTGTGCATTTGCTCCTGAAAGCTCAATCCTTTGAAGGGTATGCACCCACCCCAAACAGGTGGGGGAGGTGGGGCGAAGAAGCATCCGCTAGTTTTGAGGCTTCGGTCTGTTTGGTTTCCTGACTTTCTGGATTCCTTTCCCAGTGAGGTGATGGACTCATAATCTCCCTGCTCTTCTTTGAGGAGACCAGGTTATGGCTCTGGTCCTCAGTAGGCCTAAAAATGCCACGGCTGATGCAACCTAGAAGTTGGGAGCCTTCTCGGCCCAGAAATTAGATCTGCATTACATTCAATGCTGTTTTTTCTTGAGGGAGCTCTGTCGGCTCCCCGGAGCTGTACCAGGCCGATATGCTAATGTCAGACTTTGGCATCAGTCATGTGTATAGAGTTCTAGGGCCTACCGGGGACCACGGCCAGAACCTGGCCCCCTCAGAGAGGCAAGGGGAGCAATGGCCTATAGAAACCCCCGTGTGGTTGGAAGTATTCTATGTCTGCCATTGACCGGGTCAAGCATCCAGAAAGGTAAGCATTCCAAAACAAACCCCTATTCTGGTTAAAATTGCTACCAAAAGCCGAACTAGTGGATAGAACTCCCCAACAGAAAACAAGCAAACTAGTATGACGTCACACGTCACCGCGCCGCTGTCTGCGCAGCTCCCCCCTCCCCGGGAGGGGGAAGGGGGAGCCCCAGACCTCTCACGCTGGCTATCCACCCATCAGTTCTTCGGCTGATGCTATAGGCACTGGTTGTGTGCTCCGGCTCCAGTAGTTGTTTCAGCACTGTACCTAGAGTGTGGTGTCTGTCTTCTAGGTGGTGCGTGAGCCGGGAGTGAGTCTCCAGTACTCGGACTGCATGCGCCTAGGGTTCCTTTCCCTAGGTGCCCTGTAAGTACTGCTTGGGGCTTGGGGCCGCCTTCCACAAGTTTCTTGGGTTCTGCCCCTGCTGGGCTGTTTACTGCATGGTTTTCGGCCGCTCTTTGTGTGCTCGGGTGTTCTGTCTCCCTTGTTTGCCTTAGGGTAAGGGGCAGTTTTGCACTGGTGGGGCGCAGGGTACTGTGCAGCTTGTCTCCACCAGTCATGGCGGCCGGCTCTGTTCCGCTTGGGTACGCTGTCCTCTTGCGGGATTTTCTTTTTTTGTTCATCTGCCTGGTGGGGCGTCTGCCTTCGTTCTTGCCCCTTGTGTTGCGAGTATTTTTCTGGCGGTTCCCCCTGCTAGGTCCCCGTGAGTGTACACGTCCCGGGGGTTCAGCTCTTGGAGAGTTGTTTGGTAGCTTTGGGCGCCGGTTAGCAGTACCCTGCCTGGGATTACCCGAGCGCGAGTCCTCTTATAGTAAACACTCGGGACCCTGGGAATCCCCTGGGGGCGTGCGGGTCCGATGGATGTGACCCCAGTCTCCCCTCGTTTCCAGCAAGTTTGAGGTTGCTCTCGCCCCTTGTCTCAGGATGACTCTGTTTTGCCTCTGTCTGCTGCTTGTGGGGTCGGTGACACCTTCGACCTGGAGTCTTGCGAGTTTTGTTGCTCGTTGTGGCTCGGTTACCCAGTTGTGTTGACTAAGCGGGTGCGGGCAGCAGGGGCGCTGCACTTTGAGCCTTGGTGGTGTCAACGCTCTTGTTTGTTTGCTCCCCGGGAGCCCCGGGGCTGCCCTGTTTTGGTTCGTGTTGGGACTTGGGGGGTGTTGGTTGCTTCGGTTCCTTCCACGCCCCCTTGTCATTTCCCTGGATCCCCCCTCCTGCCTACATCCGGTTCCTTACCGTCTGTGGGTTTGGGGCGGGGTTTTATGGTTTTGAGACTGGCAGTCTCAGGGAATTTCCCTTCCGTGGTAGTGACGGGGGCATTTGAGCCTGTTCCTCCAGTCGTGTTGAAAGAGTCTGCCAGTGGGCTCCCTTCCTTAGTATTTTCACGGCTTCCCCGGTTTTCTGGTACGGCCGGGGCTTTGGGGGACGGCTCGGCCCCGGGGCCTGTCGTGTGGGTTCCTGGGGCTGGGGCAGGGTCGACTTGGGGGCCTCAACCCCGTAGGACCCCGTGGTTTTTTTTTCTCCCTCTCTAGGCGGGACTTGTGGTTACGCGGAGTGGGGTTTTCCTCCCCACTCGCCGTACGTGTTGTTGGGCGTTGGCCCCTCCCCGGGCTCGGTTCCTTGGCTTTTGAGTCAGTTGGTTCCGTCCTGTAGGTGGATGCTCCCCCTTTTTGGATGGTGTCTTCGTCATGTTTCCTCGTTCTTGGGGTTCTACGTGACTTCTGGTCTCTGGTGCGACTGTGCCTGTGTGTGCCTTCAGGACTGGGGTTTGCTTCTGTGTTCTCGAGGGTTCGGGAAGGTTTTCTCTACTTCCCGTATTATTGGAACGTTTGTCGCCTCCTAGTCCGGGTTGCCATATTGGGCTACTCGTGGCCCGGTTGGGCTACTCGTGGCCCGGTTGGGCTACTCGTGGCCCGGTTGGGCTACTCGTGGCCCGGTTGGGCTACTCGTGGCCCGGTTGGGCTACTCGTGGCCCGGTTGGGCTACTCGTGGCCCGGTTGGGCTACTCGTGGCCCGGTTGGGCTACTCGTGGCCCGGTTGGGCTACTCGTGGCCCGGTTGGGCTACTCGTGGCCCGGTTGGGCTACTCGTGGCCCGGTTGGGCTACTCGTGGCCCGGTTGGGCTACTCGTGGCCCGGTTGGGCTACTCGTGGCCCGGTTGGGCTACTCGTGGCCCGGTTGGGCTACTCGTGGCCCGGTTGGGCTACTCGTGGCCCGGTTGGGCTACTCGTGGCCCGGTTGGGCTACTCGTGGCCCGGTTGGGCTACTCGTGGCCCGGTTGGGCTACTCGTGGCCCGGTTGGGCTACTCGTGGCCCGGTTGGGCTACTCGTGGCCCGGTTGGGCTACTCGTGGCCCGGTTGGGCTACCTTTGGGCTCTTTGTCTCCGCATAGTTGGCCGGTTTTGTTGTTCATGCTTCCTCTTTTGGCTACTTTTCTAGTGCAGTAGTCCTGGTTGGCGCCTTCCCACAGAGCGGGTTGTGCGGTTCAGCCAGTGTGTCATGCGCATGCGCCGTGGAGTTTGTTTTGGTCTGGGCGGTGTGTTTCAGTGCTGGTGTTTTGCACCCTTTTTTCTCGGGTGCTTCGCCTCTCACTCTTCTCCCTTTCTCCGGTATGTGCCCCTTCGCTCCGGGAGTGTCCTGGATTCCAGCTGTGGGAAGAACAAGGATTTCCCTGTGTCATGGGTGCGGGCCTCCTCCTTCGCCTATACCCTGCTCTCCTGGGTGTTCGGCTCTGGCTTCTTCACTTGGCGGTGCTCCCAGGATCTTCTGGGCACTGTTGGGTCATGTCACATTCATGCCTCCGTTTGACAAGTGAATTTCTGCGGTCTGGCGTCTTTTGGCCGAGCGCTGGATGCGAAGATGTTTATATACCTGTCTTTATTTAGGTATATTTATGTACGAATGAAACCGTTAGCACACCAGTGACTGTCCCTTTTCAACCCTTCCAGTCCCACTTGTGTGCATGTCCAACCCATGCTAGAGTCATTCAGGGGACCCACCTCTTTCGTGTTATGAGGTAATTACCCAAGTGTAGTTACAGGATGAGAGCTACGCTCGTGGTGTCCCGTCTTCCCAGCACTCTTTGTCATATAACGCTTTGAAACTACTGACGGTCTTGGCCTCCACCACCTTCTCACCAAACTTGTTCCAACCGTCTACCACTTTGTTTGCGAAAGTGAATTTTCTTATATTTCTTCTGTATCTGTGTTTAGCTAGTTTAAATCTATGACCTCTTGTTCTTGAAGTTCCAGGTCTCGGGAAATCTTCCCTGTCGATTTTATCAATTCCTGTTACTATTTTGTATGTAGTGATCATATCACCTCTTTTTCTTCTGTCTTCTAGTTTTGGCATATTTAATGCCTCTAACCTCTCCTCGTAGCTCTTGCCCTTCAGTTCTGGGAGCCACTTAGTAGCCTGTCTTTGCACCTTTTCCAGTTTGTTGATGTGCTTCTTAAGATATGGGCACCACACAACTGCTGCATATTCGGTTGTGTGGTGCTGGTTATGTACGCACCTGGTAGGGCTTTCCTGGTTGTGCTTGCGGGGTTTAAGCTCTGGCTCTTGGGTCCCGCCTATATGGAAGAACTTGCGGGATAGTACCAGTGGAGTGCAGTGGTGCCATAGGCACAATCGGGGAACTTTGTATAACCATCAGAGGTCTGCAGTTGTTAAACGTCCTACCTGCGAGCATCCGCCGTATTGCCGGTACGTCAGTGGATTTCCCAGGAACACTAGCCTGTTTTCGAATAGAGGTTTCGGCCCATCCTGGCTGTGGTGGGTATGTGGGCCTGCGGGCCGCTCCAAGCAACAGCCTGGTGGACCAACCTCTCACATGTCAAGCCTAGCCTTGGGCCGGGCTTGGGGTGTAAATGAACTCCTTGAACCCCATCCAGCAGGTATCTCTGCCGTCGGTCGCTGGGTATGCAGGTTCCTGGGCCTGCTGGGTTCTGTCGTGTGTCTGTTGGCCCTGTCTGGGGTCTGCCTGCACCGTTCTCCGCCTTTGCAGAGGCACGTTGCTACTTACATGTTGCGTGTTGCAGTGGTGCATGTTGCGGCTGCACGTGTGCATTGGTAACGTGTTTTGCGGTGGCATGTCCTTGTTCCTGTGTCCGGTTGTGGTGTGGCACTTTGCTGCTATTTTGAGCCTGGGGTTGGCATCTGGGGGTTTGTTTGCTATTTTTCGCGATCTTCGGGTCCCTGGCTTGGCCCTTCCACATGCGTGGGGTTCTGTCCCTGCCTGATTGTCCACCTCTGGTTGTTTCCTGGGGTTTGAGCTTTGACTCTTTCATCCTGCTTTTCCCCAGTCGCTTCCCTGGCATCTCCTTTGGTCGGTTTTGCCTGCTCTTGCTGCTATAGGGGGTGGGGGGGGTTGGTTTCTACCGCTTCCCTTCCTTGTGCATTCCCTTTGTTTCCTCCTCTCCCGCAGGGGTGTTCTTGCGTTCCTTGGCTTCTTGGGCGTTATTTCAGCCTGTGTCCTATGATGCACTTATGTGTCTTGGTCTGTTTTCGTTGCTCGTACCCCTTGGTTCGGGTACTGTTCTGGTGGCAACCCTTACACCTTCTTCGGTTTTCCTGGCTTGCCCTGCCGGTTGGTTTTTCAGGGTCTTGCGATGTCTCGCGTCGGACCCATCGTTTCTGATCTCCTGGCGGGCTTGCTTGCATTGGGGAGTTTTCTGTTCGGCAGACGTTCCATCTCCTTTGTGCCTCCTGGGCTTTGGTGGTCGCGCCAGAAATCTTCCCGCGGCTCCGCCTTTTCCTGGGCTCGGAGGTGCCTTGTCGGGGCTGCTTACGTTCTGCCTCGTGTGTCTCGCCTCTGGTTGGTGGTCTGGTGGCTTCGTGGTAGGTCTCCCACCTGTGTACTTCTTGGCGGCAGTATGGGGTATTTTGGCGGGCCTTCCTTTTCCTCCTGTCCCTTCTTAGGTGCTGCAGTTGTTAGCGTCGGCTTGGTTTTTTCTGGTGGGGGTTGGGGGCCGTCGTCTTGCCACGTACTGTCGCCTCGTTTCGTGCGGCGCTGGCGGAGCCGCTTCGGCCTGCTTTCGGTCTTGGTGTTGCTTCTGCACTGTTAGTAAGCGATTTCATGCGTTGTTTCACCTCTGGCCTGTTCGTGCGCCGCTTGCACCGACCTGGTTTCTGGTCAGCGTGCTCTGTCTTCTCCTCGGTTGGTGGTGCCCCTTCGGTTCCGTTTTTTTTTTTTTTTTCGTCTTCTCTCTTTTCATGTTGGCATTTACCTCTGGGGGGTCGGGTTGCTGGGCTTCTTGCTCCTCCGCGGGGGTTTTCTGCTCCTTCGGTTTTGGCATTTTAGTTCTTTCGGTGGCAGCAGTCTCCATTTTTTCTGGCACGGGTTGGGCTGCTGCTTTCCGGAGGGGTTGTTGGTACTTGGTTGGTTGGGCCGAGGGTGTGTCGTGTTTGTGTTCAGTGGCGGCCCTCGTCTGTTATTTGCGTGCCACGGCCTTTATGTCCGGGGCGTGTTTTGAGTTGATCCGGTTCCGTTCTTCCCTGTTCGCGGGTGATGGTGTCCCGGGTTGTCAGCAGTGTTCTTGCGACTGGCCTGCCTGTGTTTTTTCCCCATGCCCGTGGCGTTCGTGGCTTCACTGCTCTTGCTGCTGTCTCAACAGCGTGTCCTTGCTGTCATTCGGGCACGGATCTTTGGTGTTCGTACAGGGGCCTTGCTGCTCGTTGTCTCGTGTTGTTCCCGGGCCCTTTTTCGGGCTATGTCGCCTTGGGTTGGCATTGTCTGCTGGTTGTCTCGCTTCCATTGAGGGGTGCGTGGTGTCTGCCCCCCCGTTCCTTCCCTTTGACCTTCCTCTGTGGGTAGTTAGCTCCGGGGAGCCGACGGGGCTCTCCCTAGAAAACCAGCGTTGAATGTAATGAAACGCCATTTTCTGGGCGAGACCCGGAGGCTCCCCGGCATCCCTCCCTCCCTCCCACCGGTCGGCGTTTTTTTTCGCGTGTTTTGACATCCAGCCTCAGAACTGATGGGTGGATAGCCGGCGTGAGAAGTCTGGGGCTCCCCTTCTCCCTCCCGGGGAGGGGGGAGCTGCGCAGACAGCGGCGCGGTGACGTGTGACATCATACTAGTTTGCTTGTTTTCTGTTGGGGAGTTCTATCCACTAGTTCGGCTTTTGGTAGCAATTTTAACCAGAATAGGGGTTTGTTTTGGAATGCTTACCTTTCTGGATGCTTGACCCGGTCGATGGCAGACATAGAATGCTTCCAACCACACGGGTGTTTCTATAGGTTATTGCTCCCCTTGCCTCTCTGAGGGGGCCAGGTTTTGGCCGTGGTCCCCGGTAGGCCCTAGAACTCCATACACATGACTGATGCCAAAGTCTGACATTAGCATATCAGCCTGGTAAAGCTCCGGGGAGCCTCCGGGTCTCGCCCAGAAAATGGCGTTTCATTACATTCAACGCTGGGTTTTTTTCCTCCCTCCAGGAAGTTCTTGTCAACAACAGAATTTGCTGTATCATTCTGGAAACTATGGAGAAAATTGCAAGTTTTGTTTCATCACCAAAAGACAAAATAATGTGAGTAGTCCAGTTTGTTTTCAAATAGGAAATAATTGATTTTGTGTTGGTGTGAAGTTATCTTGGTTTATCATAGAAGTTGCATAGAAGTGCATATTTGGCAAGTTTTAGAGTTCTGTTTCAGTGTACTTTTGGAGAGGTCAGACTTCCATATTTACTGCATGCTTTAATCTCATTGTTACAATCCAAGTTAAATGTAGTTGACAAAGGTTTAATGTTTTCAAAAGGCCTATTTTATCTTATTGGAATAAGAATGGAATTTGATCCCTATTCCTCCTTTATTAAGTTTCCCTTTGCTTTTGGCTTTCTGAAGTTTGGAACTTGAGATAACACAGACGTTGGTGATTGTAAGTGGTGTTAATTTTCAGTTGTATTTTCTAACAAAATTGTGACTGTTTCCTCTCAATTCATACTAAGTTTGCTGTGTGTCACTTGATTTAAGTAGTCAGAGGATAACATTCAAGATATTGTGAGAGAAACCTATGCTCCACTTGCAATTGTCACTATCACTTTTAAATTCATGAATGGGGAAATAAAAAGAAATTGCTCAACATTTGTAAGGCTGAAATTAGAATATACAGCAGTTGTGTGGTGTCCATGTCCCAAGAAGTACACCAACGAACCAGAAAAGTTCACAGGTGCTACTAAATGGCTTGTGGACCTCAAAGCAAGAAGTGTGAGGAGAGGCTGGAGGATTTAAATATGCCAAAGCTAGTAGTTAAAAGGAAGAGAGGCAATGCAGTAACCATATACAAAATCATAACAAAAGTGAAGAAAGTTGACAAGGGTAATTTCAGTGGGAGAGTCCCTATGGCTCCCTGGAGCTATCGGGCTAATATGTGATACATTAGACTGGGGCATTAGTCTATGGAGTTCAGCCTACCAGGGACCACGAGGCAGAACTTGGCCCCCTCAGAGAGGTGCAGGGAGCAATGGCCCTGGAAAAAAACCCCCCTGTGGTTGGGTTTTTCCCGTATCTGCCATCAACTGGGGTTAGGCACTCAGAAAGGTAGGCATAACGAAACAGACCCCACATGGTAAGAAAAAATGGAGAGGTGCAGTACTCCCTCCAATCCAAAGGAAACAAGCAAAGAAGCAAATGTCACACTGCACCACCTCGACGCTCGTCTGTGCAGCCCTCCCCAAGAGGGGGAAGGGGGAAGCCACTGACCTCTCCACGCCGCATACCTAGCACTCCAGCTCTCTAATGTGGTCTTGGGTGGACGTCTTTTCTGCCCTCGAATTCCAAGGCGGGATTTTGCTTTCGTGGCCACCTCTGCAGTGTTGTTGTGTGGTGGCTAGGTGTCCTCAAGAGTACTGGGGCTGCATGCACTTAGGGGCATCTTCCCTAGGTTCCCTGGAAGTACTGCATATTAGGGTTCTCTTCCCTGGTGCATTCGGGAACCATTTCCCTAGGGGATTTTGCTGCTCAGGATTTACCCTGCCCTTGTTTAGCCTTAGGTAGGGAGTGGCATCGTGCTGGTTGGGGTGTCAAGGTGTTGTGCACCCTGCCTACCTATGCGGCAGCCAGTTCCTGTTTCCTCTGGGGATGTTGTACTTTTGCGGGGTTTTTCTTTTGTTTTTATTGTCTGGTTGTGGTCTCCCTGGTGTGGCTATGCTGTAGTTCCACTTCTCATATTTTGGTGGCCTTCTGCTAAGCCCCTGTGATTGTACACGTTGCAGAGGTTTCAGTGTTTTGATCTCCCCCTTGTTATCTTTGGGCTTTGGATCTTAACTAGTTGGCAACACCTTGCTTGGGATTTCCGTAGCAGTCACCCTACGGGCCCTGGAAAACCCTATCGGAGCTCGGTGGACCTATGGATACGTCTTCCAAGTTCCAGCTTGTCTCGTGTGGGTTTAAAGGTTGCTGTGTGCCCTTGTCTCATGGTGACAGTCACCTCGTTTGCCTCGGTCATGCTGCCTGTTGGGTCAACAACACCTTTGACCCGGAGTCTTGCAAGTCATGTTCTCTGTTTGTTCTCCAGTACTATTCTATTGACATTACTATTAGGGTACAGGCAGCATCCATGTTGCATGCTAGGTTCAGGTTGCTGCAATGTGCAAGGTTGGTTCTCACCCGGATGCCTCGTGGCTGCCCCGCTTTGGTTATGGGGACCCAGACCTGGGGGAAGTTAGTTGCTTCAACTTTGGTTCCATCTGCACTCCATGGTCCTTTCCCTGTTGTTCGCCCTGTTCCCCTCCCCTTCCTGCTCCCAAACGTATAAGGGTTTCAGAGTTGGGGCAGGGTTTAGTTGGTACTGAAACTTGGGCAGCTTCAGGGCTGCCCCATTCGGGTTGGGGACGAAGGTATTCAAGCCAGTTTCTGTTACCGAGGCTTCTGGGTCCCATCAGTATGCCCACATATGCCCACGGGCGCACAAATCCTTGCCAACCAAGGGACACCAAAAGGGTGGGAACCTGCACATGCAGCTGCACAAGGTCAACATTTCGAGACAGCACAGGGCGAACAAGAATGCATTAATGCCCTTATGCTTACATTATGGAGAGAGGAGGCCACGGAGACACTTGGCCCCAAAATT
>WNGS01165339.1:20914904-20929272 GCA_020271785.1 Procambarus virginalis | reverse complement strand
GTCCCAGGGTTTCAGGGAGCGGGCATTAATTCTGAAAAGTATATACTCTCTTCAACTTTGTCACCTTAATTCTCGTCCTACGAGATTAAATTTGGTATCATTGTGTTCGCAATAGAATTCTCTACAGCACTAAATGCATAAAACTCCCAAATCGAACAGTTGAGGGGTGGCGCGCGGGGCACGCCAAAGTGTAAGTCTAGCCAGCCTGAGGTCTATCATCAGCTTATGACATTGGGAAGTTTGCTGCATTGGCTGTGTGTTTGGCAACATGTCCAGGGCTGATAATTGGGTGCGGGGATTTTGGAGATTGAACAGGGTCCTGGCTGCCCGTTATTTTGTTACCGTTCCTGCTCCTAGGTGTTCCTGTGTTGCTTTGGGTCGCGGGTTGCAGCCCTTTAGCTCAACTTCGTATTGAGAGTGTGTGGCGTTGGCCTCCTGGGTATGTCTCCCTTTTCCTTATCTTTGAATATGTAGTTCCTGGGAGCCATAGGGGCTCCCCAAAAAAACCCAGCGTTGAATGTAAAGAAACACCATTTTCTGAGGTGAGCCCTGGGGGCTCCCTGGCATCCCTCGTCCCTCCGGTCGGCATTTTTTTCACGTTGTTTGGTACTTGGCATCCGAACTGGAATGCTAGGTAGCCAGTGCAGCGATGTCCGGGGCTGCCCTCACCCCCCTCTCAGGGAGGGGGAGGGCTGCGCAGACGAGCGACATGGCAGTGGAGTGTGACGTTTGCTTGTTTGCTTGGGATTGGAGGGAGTTCTCTCTTTTTTTGTTTTTTGTTGTAGTTTTCTTACCCTGTGGGGTTTGTTTTATTATGCCTACCTTTCAGGGTGCCTAACCCAGTCAATGGCAGATAAGGAAAAACCCAACCTCAACCAGGTATCAACCACAAGGGAGTTTTCAAGGGCCATTGCTCCTTGCATCTCTCTCGGGGGACCAGGTTCTGGCTCGTGGTCCCCGGTAGGCTGAACGTCATAGATTAATGCACTGGTATAATTACCCAAGTGTAGTTACAGGATGAGCTACGCTCGTGGTGTCCCGTCTTCCCAGCACTCTGCCATATAGCGCTTCAAAATTACTGACAGATTTGACCTCTACAACATTCTCGCCTAACTTGTTCCAACCGTCTACCACTCTGTTTGCAAGAGTGAGTTTTCTTATATTTCTTCGGCAGCTTTGTTTAGTTAGTTTAAATCTATGACCTCTTGTTCTTAAAGTTGCAGGTCTCAGGAATTCTTCCCTATCAATTTTATAAGATTCCTGTTACTATTTTGTACATAGTGATCATATTGCCTCTTTTTTTTTTCTCCTATCTTCTAGTTTTGGCATATTTAACCTTTAGACTGGGCATGGCGTATATATGGGTATACCCCATAGGGTGCCAGGCATGATTCAAATGGCCCGTGGCTACACGGGGTTCACATCAGCTTCCTCTGGGCTCTTGTAAACAGACGCCATGTTTAAAAAAATCATGGGCAATATTCTCCGGTGTGAGAACCACAGTACTGTGGGAGCAACCAAGGTTGGCACATGCAGCATAAACTAACAGCATTGCTGTTCAGCTTGTGACTACCGCGTCACCTAACAGTGGCTAGATAAATATGTAACTATTATTATTTAGCGATGACAGTATTACAGATAACTCCTGACTGTGATAAAAAATGACCAGGATTGTGATAATAGCAGGATTGTTGTGATAATTGGCGCTGTATGGGAGGAGTAATGCCGAGGGAGGGAGGGAGATTACCGAGTGTGTGGCCACCTGTTATTGTCTGCATTCACCATACCAGCTCAGTGGTTCTCTATGGTGAACACAAATGTAGATACTTATATATAATGTGTGTGTTATAACAGCAACAGGATTATGTTGGGAGGAGCCATTTGGGTGACGGAGGTGGCATAGTCTGCATGACTTGTCTAGCTGTGTAGAGGGTGGCCACTATGCTATTTGGGCACTCTACAAGCTTAGGTGTACAGTTACGGTGTATACAACATGTTGATACTTATATATAATGTGTGTATATAGTGTAATAACACCACAAACAGTGTTGTTGGGAGAGAAATTTTACAATTTCAAACAATTTCTTTAGTATTCTGCCATCCATGTATTGAAAAGCAATTCTGAAGTTAGAAAATGTAGCACAGGCTCCTCGCACAATGTTCTTTGTGGTCCTCAGGTGATAGTAAGTACTGAATGTAAAAGGGAAAGATCAACCTTTGAGTATCACCCTAAATGGTGCCAAACCATTTGGAAGAAGTACTAAGGAATGCTAGAAAATTACAAAGTGGTGAGGAAAGGAAAGTATGGTCGTTAAGACGAGATCTTTCAAAAATGGTACAAAATGGCAAACCAACAAAATTGCTAGAGAAGAGGGGAGTGAAGAATAAGGAGAGGAGGAACATGTTCCTGAAAATTGTATACACCAACATTGATGGAGTGAGATCAAAGATATTGGAGTCAAGTGATGTAATACAGCTGCAGACGCCAGACATTGTTGCACTCACGGAGACGAAACTTGAAGGTGATATTTTAAATGAGGTCGTATTCCCAAGGGGCTACTCAGTCTGGAGATGGGACAGAAAAATTAGGAAAGGCAGTGGCATTGCTGTGCTGGTGAAAGAACACCTAAAGGTAAATTAAATAATGATTGCCAATCCACAAAACGTTGACATTATAGCACTAGAGATCTGCATGCAGGATGATAAACTGATAATCATAAATGCATGTAGTCCACCGCCATTCAACACATGGACAAAAGAGGAGCCGGATAATAAACGAGAGGGTCTTATAGCAATAATGAGAGAGATTATAGTGAGAGTGGACAAAGGTAGATCACGACTGTTGGTAGTTAGCGACTTCAACTTGAAATTCATAGACTGGGAGGCATATGAAGCTATCTTCTGGTTATCTTGAGATGATTTCGGGGCTTAGTCCCCTTGACCAGGCCTCCGTTTTGTTACACACCTTAAAGAAGCAGCCTGTAGCAGCTGTCTAACTTCCAGGTACCTATTTACTGCTAGGTAAATAGGGGCATGAGGGCAAAAGATACTGCCCATTTTGTTTCTGCCTCCGCCAGGGATCGAACCTGGAACCTCAGGACTATGAATCCCGAGTGCTGTCCACTCGGCTGTCAGATCCCCTCGCCTAGAACAGGGGACTTTTGGACCTGTAGATTTGTAAACCTCAACCTGGAAACATTCATGTATCATGTTAAACAAGCTACGAGGGAAGGGGCTGTTCCTTGCGTGCTGGATTTGATATTTACCAGAAAAGATAGAGATATTTGACATTCAGTACCTTCCTCCCTTGAGTGAAAGTGACCATATCTTCTTTGGCAATGAAGTATGCAATACATTTTTTTAGGCAGGAAGGGTATGGATGCCATAACATCAGAAGCTTAAGATGTTATATAACAGATTAATTACAGGAAAGATGTGACATTGTGATCATAGGACTCATCCTGTGGTAATTTCACTTGAGTAAACTTAGGTAATTACACACACGCACACAAATATAATGAGGTTCAATGTTCCCTTAAATTTGGGCTTCATTAAACTTATCGACTTAAGAATGGTCCAGAATGGACTAAAACGTCGTCGTCCCTTCACTTTCTAGTGTGTGGTCTGGTCAACATCATTAAAATTATTTTGCAGTGTATCTAGTTAATATTACTTTTTCTTATGATATATACATTAATTGTTTTATACAATAAATTTTCAATACATTTCTTAATTGTACTGTATTGCAGATGTGAGCAGGTAATTGCATCTCTTATAGACTGCTTTGCAAATATTAACACAGACGGAGAACATTTACTTGTGTTGAAGGCTCTAGTAGGTGTGGCTGGCCATGCCTCGCTCACCAGCCTCATGTGCACCACTGCAGGTATTGCTCCTCGTCTACTCTTACAATTACTACCATCCTTAACAGGTAGCTTTTATATGGATTTTGTGTCTTGCATAAACTACATCTAGATTTTTGCAACTGTGATCAGTGAAAATGACCTTTCTTAAATTGTTTAACTATTCTTACCATATTAATCGACTCATAAATTGTTTTATTATATTGGTAACTTATTTGCCATCTTAATTGGAATACGTGTTTTAATTGGGCCATGATTATTAAATAAAATATTGTATAACAAATTCATATGTTCTTAATGTAAAACATGTAATAAAAATGTTTCTCTTATCAAATTCTATTCAGGTTCATGTTTGATTGGAAAGTTATGTAGCACCATTGACAAAATATGCATACGTGAAGTGACCACTGTCAGCGAGTTGCTGAAGTGGGTTATGGTATTAGTGGAAGATCCACCACCATGGTTACAATCCAACTGTATCTGCCCATCCCTGTTGTTGGCTACACTTCTCAAGCAGGTTTATCAAGCATTGCATTACACACATTCAGAGAGACGTAAGGATGAGATTTCTCTTAATAATTTAGTTCGTGTAAATATCATTCATATAATAATAAATATCAATAAATGATGATATTCGTGTAAATATCATCATTCGTGTAAATATGTGTTATTGTATTTATGAAGCAATATACTTTACCTTTCTTTAGGTACATTCCAGTTTTAACATAATAGTTGCCTCAAATATACTCTTGATATTTCATCCTTAAAGAATCTATTTTGATAGTGTGATAATATTTTGATAAAGGTTATGAAAAGACGGTGTATAGGCTGTTGCTGTCTAGTGTGAGAGTGTTGCACCGTTGGTCCACAGTAGACCCAGAGTGGTGGGAGAAAGTTGCTCATCTGCCTCACTATACAGCCTTGATGGGCACCATCATTACTAGTGCAAGGGATATACAACCTGACAGACAGACAGGTATGTTATCACAAGCTACCTCACTCTTTTCTTGTAGTTAGTCACAACTTCACTGTTAATATTATATTAATAGTAACAGTGGAATATTAATGCCAATAGCTAATGGTGTGTAAAATAATTATTACAAAGTTCTAACTGGAAGTTCACCAGTTATAGTTAATTAATCCCTAAAAGTAGTAGTTTTAATTACCTCATTGTACATTTTAATTTTAATAAATGTGGCTTTAACAACATAGTTTTGGTCCTGGAATCCAACTTTGAATTCATTTTCACCACTATTAGTTGAAGAGAGATTAATATGGTATTTATTGATTAATAATAGTAAAACTGTAACCTTTGTGTATATTAATTTTTATACACAACATTGAATAAAATTTTGCACTTCACATCTAATAATGTCTATAAATAAAATAAAATATTCAGATGGTGAGAAGTAAGAGAATTTCTAAGATTTTGGCTTCATATAACTGCTAAACAGAGTATGGCAGTCTCCAATTCTCAACAAATAAATTGGTGTCATGTTTGCAAATGGAAGACCTGTTATGCATGTCTATATTGATATTTCTATCTTAGTACTTTCACCATAGAACTATGTTGTAGTTTCAAGAAACAGAACAAATTGGGTTTTTTCTCTTCCCTCATCCTTTCAATGAAGTTTTTTCCATGTTTTATTTTTCCTTTATCTGTTAATATTTTTCTGGGGGGGGGATCCGGTTTGTTCGGTTGATAGCTCCATGGAGCCCCTACGGGCTCCATGGAGCTATCAAGGCTGATGTGGATATCCCTAACTTTGGCATCAGTCGATGTGGGTGGAGTTTAGCCCTACCGGGGACCACGAGCCAGAAGCTGCACCCCCTCAGAGAGGCACGAGGAGCAATGGCCTATAGGCATGCAGGTGTTTTGGAGCATTCTATATCTGCCATCGACCGAGACAGGCACCCAAAAGGTAAGCGCCCCCAAAACAAACCACTATTTGGTTAAAATGACAAAAATAGACAAACAAGTAGACAGAACACCCCAATTGAAAACGAGCAAACAGCATGATGTCACATAAGACGCACCACACGTCTGCCCAGCTCCCCTCTCCCCGGGAGGGGAAGGGGGGCGCCCAGAACTGGCTGGTGTGGGCTCCCAACTGGTCCGCTTGTCTACTCGCGGACAAGCGAGTCTTGCAGGGGTGTGGTTCTTTCCCCCTCGCCGGTTTCGGGTTCCTGGTGAAATAGAGGAAGTCCAATCTGGTTCCATCCTAGGTTCGGACCTGGCTGGGTCTTGTTTGGGATTCTCGGACTGCTTCCATGTGTCTCCTCTGGAGACATTGCTGCGGCTGCGATCCCACCTTCAGCTCGTTTCTGGGGTTCCTGGTCACTCAGCGGTTGCTTGAGCAGTTGTGCGGGAGTCTGAACTTCACAGTACATAAATTTATACTAAAATGAGTGTACATTTGTGAAATAATTCCCTACAGTCAGAGACAGGAAGGGGTACTGGTTTACCCGTTGGGTCGGGTTTGGCTTAGACGTCTGTTCTGGTTCCATTGGGAATGCCCCTTCTGCCCCTCTCACAATTGCTGGGTTCGGCCTCCAGGGGACCTTGCATTGGTTGCTGTGTCGCCGGCAACCTTTTCCGTTTTTTTGGGTTACAGTGCTTTGGTGCCTACCCACGCCCTCGCTCGATGTGTTTACGGACGCGTCGTCTCTCGGCTTGGACTTTGCGACCAGTGCTCTCCAGGCCGACTAGGGGTGGTGGGGTCCGTTCTTCGATCAGCCTCACAGTTCGGTATGGGAATTTGCGGCAGCATGGCTGTTGCTTCGGAGGTTCGACCGTTCTTTTGTCGGGGTCACAGCTCGGTGCGGGAGTTTGCGGTAGTCTGCTACCTGTCGCTCGGAAGGTTCGGGTCGCTTGGGATTCGACCGTTCATCTCATTCGGACTGTTCTCCGTGGTTCATTGCATGAACCGCAGGGGTCTCTTCAGTCCTTACCTCTTTGGGGCTAGTCGCTTCGAGTAGCTCATATGCTTTGGTTTCTTGGAGTTTGGCTCTTGGTTAAGTTCATAATCGGGGTGTGTTCAACATTCTGGCAGACGGCCTGTCTCTGTTCATTCCCCTGTCCATGAAATGGACGATCGACACAGACTCCTTCAGTTGGCTCTACCAGACGTACGGACTCCCTAGGTGGACTCTTCGCGACAGCTTGGTCGATGGGTGTCTCGATATATGTGTGGCGCCCTTCTCCGACCGTATATTTTGTTCGTGTGGATGCCTTTCGGCAGGACTGGTCGAGATCAGGTTACCTGTACTTCTTTCCCCTGGTCCAGCTGTTGCTTCAGGTTGTGGCTCAGTTGGAGTCTTACCATGAAAGAGTCGTCCTAGTGGCCCCTTGGCTGGCCTAGTCTTGGTTTTATGTGCTGCTTGCTCAACGTCCGAACACGGCATTTTCCACGGCTTCGCCTCTTCCAGCAGATCGGACCGTCCGTTGCATGGCTAGTTCGGTTCTTCCCGCTCTTCATGTCTGTCTCTTTATGCGGATTTATCACCATTTGTATGGTGATCAGGTGGTTTTGTTGATGATATCCCAACTGAGAGCTTCGTCTCGGTGGCAGTATGAAGTTTCATGGCGGTCTTTCCGGTATTTTCTCTCTTGGTAGGTTGTATCTCTTCATCTTGAAATCTTGAAATCTTCATAGGTTGTCATCTATTCTGATCGGGCTGTCTTGGCTATTTCAGGACCTACATTTAATGCCTAATCGCCTCATATTGTGCGGCTCTGGCGGAGTCGCTGCAGCTTGCGTTCGGGGTGGCTGATGCTTCTGCCCTGTTCCACAAGCTTTCTCATGCTTTGTTTCACCTCCGGCCTGCTGATGTGCTGTCTGAGCCGTCCTGGTCCTGGACAGGGTGCTCTCCTATCTTTCTCCTTCTCGATTCTTGGTGGCCCATTCGGTTCAAGATTGTTTTTTCAAGACTCCTATTTCTGTTGACATCGGCTTCTGGGGGTCAGGTTGGCGCAAGCTTCATGCTCAACCCTGGTGCAGGGGTTTTTGCTCCTTTGGTCCTGGTAGTCGGTTTGTTCGGTTGCAGCCTTCTCCTTCTTTTCTGGCGAAGAATGAGATGGCTGATTTCCAGAGAGAGGTCCTTGGGTCATGATTGGTCAGGCATCATGTGTTGCGTCCGGTTGCAGCTTTTTGCAGGAAGTCACCTGTGCACCTCGGCTTCAGTAGCTGGGAACACTGGGTTGATCCGGTTTCCCGCATTCCCTGTTACAGGGCTCGGGTCTCCCAGGTCATCCGCAGGGTTATTAAGTCTAGTCAGCCTGCAATCTATCCTCGTGCCCATGACGTTTGGAAGTTTGCGGCTTTGGCTGCCATCTTCGGCAACATGTCTTGGGCTGATATTCGGGCACGGGGATTTTTGAGGCCGAACAGGGTCCTGGCCTCCTGTTATTTGGTCAACATTCCTGGTTCTGGGCATTGGGCGTTCGTGTGTGGCTTTGGGTTGCTGGTTGCAGCCAGTTGTTTTCCCTTCGATTTAAGGATCTTATGGCAGCCGCCTCCCAGGTTTTACTCCGTGAATTACTTCTGGCTCGCACACCACAACACAGCAGAACAACACCCCAAGAGTATAGCACTGCACAGAGACAGGAGCCAGAGTCGAACGACTGCCACTCAACACATCAGCCTCAGAACTGGGGTTGGATGGCCGGTACGGGGGTCTTGGGCTCCCCTATCTCCCTCCCAGGGAGGGGGGGGGCTGCGCAGACAGTAGCAAGAAGGCGGTTGTGACGTTGTGCTTGTTTTCTTATTTTCAGACTGTGGAGTTCTGCTTGATAGTTCGGCTTTCGGTAGCAATTTTTAACCAGGTGGAGTTTGTTTTGGGACTCTTCCTTTCTGGATACCTAACCCAGTCGATGGCAGACATTGAATCCAACACATGGGTTTTCTATAGGCCATTGCTCCTCGTGCCTCTCTGAGGGGGCCAGGTTCTGGCTCGTGGTCCGTGGTAGGCAAGAACTCCAATCAAATTGACTGATGCCATGGTCTAATACTGTATATACATATCAGCTCGGTAAGCTCTGGGGAACCTCCGGAACTCACCCAGAAAATGGCAATTCATTACATTCAACTCTGTTTTTTTTTTACTTTCCCATGTTCAGGAAATGCATTTTAACTATCGGAAAGGAAAAAAAATTTGGAAATAATTTTTTCTTGTACACCACGGAAGGGGCTTGTGTCCAGGCATTTGGCACTAGACACATTTTGATATAGAGCAATGCCAATGAAACCTTTACAGCTCATCCATTCGTGTCACAACTAGTCTATTGAGAGACATGTTAAGTTGGTGACTGAGGCATTAGCATAAGTTGTTGGTTTTGAAAGAAGAGATGTCCTGATTAGTTGAAAAATTACATCCTGAAAACTTATGAAAATATTTGACACCAAAATGCAATTTTCCTAAGCACCAGTCAATGGAAGGGTGACCAGACATGGCCAGACATCCATAAAGATTGTAAAGGGAGAATGAACTTTTTGCAAGTTAACAGCCATCTTGCTACCAGTTTGTAGGCCTCCTGGAATGGTTCTGGTAAAACAAAAACCAACACACTATGAGGGAATATCCAATTTTACATTGTATTCTCCACAAATGTAAATACTGTAGTGGTGAGGAAATGTTCGCTATGTTGATGACATTTTTGCTTTATGGCCTCGTGACCTTAATCTTTTCCAGCCTGTCCTCGCCTCTCTTAACAATCTGACTCCTTCTATCCATTTCAAAGTTGAGTGGGAATCTAATTCCCTCCTTCCTTTTCTTGACGTTCATGTTCACAGCTCTGTATCTGGGTTCTCTTTCTCTGTCTACCGTAAACCCATGCATAGTGGCATGTACATTCACTTCTTTCCTACCATCCTCCTTCTGTTAAGAAAAGTGTCCTCGTCTCTCTCTTCCTCCGCGCTCTACGCATCAGCGACCCTCAGTTTCTTGATTCTGAAATTGCCTTTATCTACAAATCATTCTCTCGCCTTGGTTACCCTTTGCATTTCATCAACTGTGCCTACTCTCAAGCTAAACGAAATTTCTTTCATCCTAAACCTGCTTCCAACACTAGTAGCACTGTACTATGCCTTCCCTTCATATCTGAACTCAAAACTTTTACCAATACCTTTTGTCCTCTTGACATTAAACTCGCCTTTCGACAAACTAACACACTTCGTAGCAATCTAGTTCACACTGCTCCTCCTGCTTCTAATGCTGCTGATGTCTATTCTATTTCCTGTTCGTCTTGTCCTCTCCAATACTTTGCCAAAACTGGCCATACACTGAATGACACTTAAAGAACACAAGAGAAGTGTTAAGTCTGCAGACACTAACAATGCTCTCTTCTGCCATGTGAGGGATTCTAATCATCCCATTGATTGGTCTTCCTCCAAAATAATCTTTCCTGCCTCTACTCTACACAGACGCGGTCTTGTGGAATCGGCTCTAATACACAATGTACCCAACATGAACTCGAGTCCAGGCTTTGTTGCTGTGGATTCTTCCCTTTCACAGTATATACTCAAATGCTCTAATCTTTCTAACAAACGTGACCTAACATAAGCCTAGCCCTTCTATTTTCTTTCTTTCTCTTTCCTTTTCTTTCTCTCTTCTCCTACACTCCCTTGCTATCCTCTTCTTATTCTTATCTCCTTCTCATTCGGTGGTTATAATAGGAGCTGCCTCGTATGGGCCAATAGGCCTTCTGCAGCTCCTATTATTATTACTATCCCCTCTACTACACCTTACTTTGCTCCTCAGCTCTCTCTAGCCTATTTATTTGCCTGTCTCTACTTCCTCATCACAATCGACTTGAGAATGGTCCAGGACAGACCGAAACGTCGTCGTTCCTTCCCTTCTAGTGTGTGGTCTGGTCAACATACTTTAGCCACGTTATTGTGACTCATCGCCTGCATGTGGATTCTGTCCTGCAACAAGAACAACACAAATCCTGCAAAGCCTGAATGGCAGAAAAACAGGATTGAGGTAGCCTGCAAAGAGTGAGATCATTAGAGCTCTCCATGGGCAAATAAACTGCATCAAAAATCAAGGATATCACAATGAACCGAGGAAGAGAATAAAACAGTTCCCGCAACACTGAGGTGATCTTGATCACCATCATACCTAGGAACTATCGGGGCCATATTTGTAATACATATTAAGAATTCCAGGGGAAATTGGGATCTTTCATTTGTCATTTGCATAGGGTTAAGGCAATAACTTGATTTGCTCAGTATTCACATTAGTAACTCAAAAATATTTCCAGTGTAATAAGTGTAAAATTTAAAAAATGTAGAGTATCAAAACTCAAATGAAACAAGGAATCAAAGCTACATTGGAGGCAGTAAAAATTTAATGTCCGTGCAGCTCCAGATTATATTTTTATATTTGTTATTATGGTGAAAAGCTAATAAGATAATTTTAAGTCTGGTGACATAATTTAACAAAACATCTCTTTCAGTTGATCTGCTGTGTGACTTGTATGAAGTTGATGAGGGAACTTTTGATGGCTATTAAAGGATGATTGTTCAACTGGAAAGCAAGATACCTTTGACTACTTCAGTGCTTCATAATGCATTTGTGTATATTAAGCTTGCTGATGGTTACTGAACCTTCATTATGTATGAAGGACATGTGTATCATATTGACTTCCATTATGGTTTATCTTTAAAGACATAAACTACATGAAGTGTCAGTAGTTTTATTTTAAAACACATCTCAAAAAATCTAATACATATAATTTTCAAGTAATTAAAATGTGCAATCAATAAAAGATTTTATAATAATTGTTTGATTAGTTTCATAGTTTATTTCACCAGTGCAAATATTTATGAAATGTTATTTATATTTATTGTAGTGTGTATCTAGAGAGCAGCATTATTACTTTCTCGTAAAGTGTGTAGACTAATATACAGTATTCATGTTTGCAGCACTGGGCCTGCAGTAAGCCAAATGTTATTAAATAACTGAAAATAAGGTGAGCTTCATTCTTGAAGTTATCTTGAGATGATTTTGGGGCTTAGCATCCCTGCTTGATGGGGTTTGGGAGTTCTACTCCCCAACCCGGCACAAGAGGCATGACTTGTGAAAGTTTGGTCCACCAGGCTGTTGCTTGGAGTGGCCCGCAGGCCCACATACCTACCACAGCCCGGCTGGTCCGGAACTTATTTTAGAAAACAGTCTAGTTTTCTCTTGAAGATGTCCACAGTTGAACAAATCCACAAGGGCGTGATGAGGATTCGAACCTGCGTCCAAGAGCATCCCAGACGCTGCCTTAGTCGACTGAGCTACAACATGGTCAAAACCCTGGTTTGTGCCTCGGAGAGACTGCAGGATCCATTAAGTTCAGTAGAACTTCGGTTTCAACTCCTTTTGACCATGTCGTAGCTCAGTCAGTTAAGGCAGCATTTGGGATGCTCTCAGACGCAGGTTCGAATCCTCGTCACGGCCCTTGTGGATTTGTTCATTTGATGCATCACACAATTGTGATTTCTATGTGTAATAAGGTAAGGGGGGAGAGGGAGAATGGCCTATTGATATAGCTAGAGTGCAAGGGGGGAGTTGTGTAAAACCCTGGTTTGTTCCTCGGAGAGGCTACAGGATCCAGTAAGTTCAGTAGAACTTCGGTTTCAACTCCTTTTGACCATGTCGTAGCTCAGTTGATTAAGGCTGCGTTTGGGATGCTCTCGGACACAGATTTGAATCCTCGTCACAACCCTTGTGGATTTGTTCATTTGATGCATCATGCAATTGTGATTTCTGTGTAATGTCCACGGTTGTTCCGGCAATATTTCTTAGTCGCTGGGAGGACGTTGAACAACTGCGGACCTCTGATGTTTATACAGTGTTCTCTTATTGTGCCTATGGCACCTCTGCTCTTCACTGGTTCTATCCTGTATTTTCTTCCATGTCGTTCACTCCAGTACATTGTTATTTTACTGTGTAGATTAGGGACCTGGCCCTCCAGTATTTTCCATGTGTATATTATTTGGTATCTCTCTCGTCTCCTTTCTAGTGAGTACATTTGGAGAACTCTGAGACGATCCCAATAATTTAGGTGCTTTATTGTGTCTATGCATGCCATATATGTTCTCGTATTTCCTCTATTTCAGCAATCTCTCCGCTCTGAAGGGGAAAGTGAGTACTGAGCAGTGCTAGAGATGGGACAACACAAGGTGACTTGAAGAGAACAACCATTGTGATGGGATCCTGGATTTTAAAGTTCTGTAATCCATCCTATCATTTTCTGGCTGACAGTCTCCGTGGTGTAGTGGTAAGACACTCGCCTGGCGTTTCCGCGAGCGCTATGTCTGGTTCGTATCCTGGCCAGGGAGGATTTACTGGGTTCAAATCCTTAACTGTAGCCTCTGTTTTAAGGGAGCCGGTCGGCCGAGCGGACAGCACGCTGGACTGTGATCCTGTGGTCCCGGGTTCGATTCCAGGTGCCGGCGAGAAACAATGGGCAGAGTTTCTTTCACCCTATGCCCGTGTTACCTAGCAGTAAAATAGGTACCTGGGTGTTAGTCAGCTGTCATGGGCTGCTTCCTGGGGGTGGAGGCCTGGTCGAGGACCAGGCCGCGGGGACACTAAAAGCCCGAAATCATCTCAAGATAACCTCAAGATAACCTGACACAATATTTGCTTGCTCATGCTCCCTAAACGTTAGATCGTCGGACATCATTATTCCAAATCTTGACATGCTGTTTTCTGACTATGGCAGATTCGATTGCATTTGGATGCATTATGGTTCAGACCTCATTTTTGCCGTACCCGAGTACCTGGATTTATCACTGTTAAACCTCATGTTATTTTCTGCTGCCCTATCAAAAACTTGTTTTGATAGCTGCCTGTAATTCTTCAATGTCTTCAGCAGAGGTAATTTCATGCTGATTTTTGTCATCTGCAAAGGATGACATGAAGCTGTGACTTTTTGTCTATATCTAATATGAGAATAAAGAACTCAGTGGTGCAAGGACTGACCTTGAGGTACAGAGCTTTTAACTGTGCTTGAACTTGATTTTATTTGATTGACTGTTACTCTGTGTTCTGGTTCGACAAGAATTGAGTAACCAGCGTCCTACTTTACCAGTTATTCCCATTGACCTCATTTGTGTGCTATCACTCCATGGTCACATTTGTCGAATGCCATTGCAAAGTCTGTGTATAAAACGTCTGCATTTTGCTTTTTTCTAGAGCTTCTGTGATTTTGTCATAGTGTTTAGTAACTGTGGACAGCAGGATCTGCCCGCTCTAAATCTATGTTGTCATGGGTTGTGTAGCTAATTATTTTTCCATAAAACTAGAAATCTCTTTCAAAAACTTTTATTGTGTGTGATGTTAGTGCAACTGGTCTATAATTTTTGCCAGGGCTTTACTACTACCCTTGTGCAGAGGAGCTATATCTGCAGATTTAAGTGCAGCTGGTATCTCCCCTGTATCCAGGCTCTTTCTCCATATTACGCCGAGTGCTTGCACTATGGTACTTTACATTTCTTTATGAATATTGA